>JARFJB010002021.1:7727500-7987500 GCA_036346205.1 Vesta saturnalis | reverse complement strand
ATCCAGCAGTTCATTTGATATTTTTGCAAAAAGTGAATTTAACAGTACAGAAAAAAAAAGAAAATTGCACTTTTATACAAAAAAATTACATTTTACTACTTGTCTGGTAAATAATAATTTTTAATAAAGGTATTGAAATAATAAAATAATTATAATTTCAAATTTTAATTTCGCGCAAGATCCCATGTTATATGAGGGCGCTATTCAGTCTATTAAATTTAACATTGAGTGTCCACTGTCCCCAACCTCTCTGCTCTTAACCATGCAAATCTGATATTTATTGATAGTTAAGACGGTAATGTCAATAACTTTTAATATTGTTGATAAATACGTTAATTAGTCATCAAAGTGTATTCAGGTATTGAATACACCTACATGTTACGTATTATGCAGAAAAGTTTCCCAGAAGAAACCTACCAAATAAAAAACGTTTAAACCCGTGGAACGACGTTGTCGAGAAAGCGGGAATGAGACCAAAAAAAAGGAATTCTGGTAGGCACAGGACAACAAGAGCCATTCAAAGAAAGAATATCATTTTAGATTTAACTGATCAAGATCCAACAATTAGCGTATGGAATATGGCACGGCATACAAATACGTCTTTTGCAAGTACTTGGAGGATACTTAAGGAACAGCAGCTACATCTTTATCACTACAGACAAGTCCAAGAGCTCTTTCCAGACGATCTACCGGTTAGAGTGGATTTTTGTGAGAATCACATGTTAAAAGGTATCACATTACCATCACTTGTTTAAACTTAATATTTGGACAGCCACTTTAGGTAACAAATTAACTGGTTATCACAGTCTATCAGGAAATTTAAATGGTAACATGCACCTCGACTTTTTAGAAAATCATTTATTCGAGATCCCTATTTTCTACGCATGATGGAGCTCCCCCTTACTTTGATAGGTGTCGTAATTGGTTGAGTAACCATTATCCGAATCGATGGATTGATAGAGGTGCAGAAGCTCCGATTCATTGGTCTCCACGATCATGCGATTTCAATCCTTTGGACTACACAGTTTGGTTGTATCTTAAGGAAAAAGTCTATATTACAGATGTAAATTCACAGCAAGAGTTGTAAGACAGAATTTAACATCACTTTAATGACTTCATAGCTGATCCTCAATCGTTTAGAAGATTAATGCATTCTTTGAAAAGAAAGGATAGAATTGTGTATTCGCCAAAACGGAGGAATATTCCATATTTTTAGTCAAATTTATTTTAATTTTCTTCTTGCGATCTAAGTTTAATTAATAATTTTAGCCTTAGCATAATTTATTGTTTTTGGTTTTTAATAAGAATACTTGCTTTATACCAGCATGTTATTACTTCATCATTTTCAAATCAAAATATTCCGAAAACGGTACACAGTATCGAGTTTTACTAATAGTACCTTTTTGGTGTAAAATTGAATGATGTTTAAGTACACTTAAAATTTGGACTAGAAAATCAAACCTCAACAAAGTTATGTTTAGAACTATTCGTTATGAACCATGCAACTGTATGAGAGCCAAATATAAAAACATTCATGGGATGTGTCAGCTACCAAAACATATTCATAAAAATTTTATTACAATGTTGACAGTAATTTCGACGCAATAGTAAAAAATGGATAAAAAATTTTGTTTAAACCCTGCATCTTGAATACGGATGCCGTTTCGAAAATTTTTTACTAAGCAAACCCAACTTATTTTTCAGTATTCTACCTATCCTAGCAACAGGGCCACCTTTTTTTAAGCACCCGGTACGTACGAGGTTACATGAGCAAATATGATATACGCACTTTCTTCAAATCGACAAGAACGCTCAGGAGAATACTAGCCAAAACCAAACCACACACTGAAGACCAAAGTTCCAAGAATTATATGTACAACCCACCATGTGGATGCGGCAGATCATACACAGGAGAGAGCTATAGGCCACTCAAAGTGAGAACTACAGAACCCAAGAGCAACATCTCCAAAGCGAAACGGAAAAATGAAGAATCGCCGAACATGTCTAGAACGAAGACCACGGAACCCAATGCGATAACATACTAACCTATATATATATATATATATATATATATATATATATATATATATATATATATATAATTGGATTACTCAGTTGCTCAGCGGTAAAGGGTTGTAACCGAAAGGTACCAACTTCGAAGTAGTCAAGTGCTAGGAAAGAAATCATAAGTAGATGAATTCGACTCAATTGGAGATCAATCCTTCTCAGGATTAAGCCAGAAGTATAGTCTGCTTCCGCAACGTCGCACTACAAAAGTAAAAACTGTGAAGATAGGCCGATCAACTAAACTAATCATGTACGATGTTTATTTGAAACATGCATACATAAATTAGGTTAAATTATGGTGCTTATGTTGTACTGATGTATGTCAAATCAACTTCTAAGAATCATATGAACTGAAAATAACACTTTCGTAGGATTAGAAGCCTAAAAATGTGTATGCAATGTTAGATTTCTCGGCTCGTGTCTAGAAATGTGTTTAGCTACTTTTCGGTTTTTAAATGTCATAAATATGACGTAGCTTTTTCTAATTTAAAAATAAACACGACAAAATTTTGCAATATTTATTTGACGTACACGATATTAATTGTTAATTGATACGAAATTGTAAACATACACTGTGTCCCAAAGAAGGAATACCAGTATTGCTATCTCGGAAACCGTTTTAGTTACAGGGTTGGCTAAATGTAAAAGATATTTATTACAAGTTTCAATCCATCTAAAGATTTGATTTATCCTTTGTGGTTTTTGAAATGATGGGACAAAACCAAAATGGTGCATTTTCAACTTTTGCCAACAGCTCATAAATGAGTGATACTATAGGTTTTTTGATTAATGGCACTTTTATAAGAGGAATTTGATAAAAACAAAGACCATTTTCTAGTTTCATTTGTTTTCGTGGTATATACATTAACTTTTTTATTTTCTGACCGACGCCATATTGGATTTTTGCATTTTTAGGGAAAATACCTTTAAGAGCTTTTGAAGTATAGGTTAACAGTTTTCTTAAGGTTCAAAATTTGAAATTATTGTTTGATTCATAGTACACTTTGATTACGCGGCCGTCATCTTCAAACAAAGGAATGCCTCGTGTCATTATTACATATTGATGGATTGCCATTAAATTGCGTAATTTACTTGTCTTGCGAACCTTAAAGGTTTTTTGAAGTATGGCTGTTAATTATTTTAATGAAGAAAATTTAGATATGATTGAACTCTATTTTAAAGCTAATAGGAATGGAGAAGCATGTGAAAAACAAAAACTCAGTGTTGCCTTGTGTCGGCCAAAAAAGATCGATCATTTCCTGTTGTAAGTATGAATGGCTCAGTTCTTAAGTTTTCAGACTCTGTTACTCTGTTGGGTATGACTGTATCTCCAATCTCTCATGGGTTGACCATCTTCTGTCAGCTACCAAAACAGCTGCTCGTCAAATAGGTTTTTTGTACAGATCTAAGCAGTACTTGACCTCTCGAAAACTCCTTCTGCTGCATAAGGCCCAAATTCGGCCTCATCTGGAATATAATTCTCACCTCTGGGTTAGTGCTCCCCAATACGCTCTCGATATCGTTGATCGTATTCAAAAGAGAGCGATTATGCTTATAAATCACCCGTCCTTAACGTCTCACATACAGTCCCTTGAGCATAGAAGGATGGTTTCAGTTCTTTCTTTGTATTATCGTTATTACAACGGCTATTGTGCTGCTGAATTATATTCTTTGATACCATCTCGGGCTATTTTTGCGAGAAACACTCGGTTCGCTCATTCACATCATCAGTATGCAGTACAAATCTCCACTTGTCGTACCAAACGGGCGCAATCCACATTTTTCTACACGACTTCTAAAGTCTGGAATGATCTCCCTAGTTCCTGTTTTCCTCTCATTTATGGTATGAGAAAATTGAAGGTAGCTGTTCATAAGCATCTATTGGCAATTCATTATCCCTCTATCCATCCTCCTAAATGTTCCTGAGTGCTTTAGCACCGTAGGCCAAATTTAGCCTGTTTAGGTCCACAACCATAAAAAATACCAACCTAACCAGAGACTTTTAGTTAGGATACTGTTAGCTTGTGGGCCTTTTTTGAAATCAAAACCCAAAACTTATACCAAAAAGAATGAAGGGATAAATATGACCATAGTGGAACATGACAGGGAGATCCCAAATACTGTTCATCGAGTTCTAAAACAACATTGCTTTCGTCCTTACAACTCTCTTATTGTACAAGATCCTCACGAAGATTATTTTAATAGAAGAATTAGATGCAGTTTATAAGTAAATGCCAAGAAATACCAAATTTTCAATCCAAAGTGTTTGGGCAGGCTAAATATGGTTAGGTAGGTTTAAAAATGGCCTTTATCACGTCTGACAAAATAAATCCTATACGTTAGTGTTTAGTCAACAAATTGATTGTGCCGTTTATTTTCGATCAAAATCTATCGGGAAATAGATATGTGGTTGTACTACCAGATAGGTAATTGAGCTCCTCATAAACACTTTTGGCAAAAATATTATCTACAATAATTGCTTGGTCGGCAAGGTCATCAGACTTTATACCTCCCGAGCTTTATTAATGAGGATACGCCAAAAATGAGGTGTATGAGTATTCTCTGCCTGAAAATAACCAAGAATGGTAAGACAAAACACATGGTGTCTTAAGAAACATCAATAGAGATACGTTAAGAACCCATAAATGTGAAAAGTGTGTTGAAAATGGAAAGAGACGAGTGTTAAAGTTATATTTAATTACGAGGTAATTAGATATTGTAAACATAATAATAAATACAATGTCATTAACTAGAAATGTTATTGTCTTTATGTCAATTTTTAAATTAATTGTTTAATAAAATACTTATCTTTTTTGGGTTTTTTAATGGTGTATTTTAAATTATACAATCTAAACGTTTCGGTAACACTTACAGTTATCTTTGTCAGTAGTAATATCTATTAAAATTGTTAAAGATGTTGTAAACAACTTTGACAAAATTGTTTATAACATCTTTAACAATTTTAACAGATATTACTACTGACGAAGATAACTATAAGTGTTATCGAAACGTTTAGCTTGTATAACTTAAAATACACCATTTAAAAACCCAAAAAAGATAAGTATTTTATTATGTGTGATAATGGTGAAAGTTTACATTTTCATAAGACTATTTAAACTTAAGGAAATGTAATAACGACACCAAGCATTCTTTAGTTTCATGATGGCTGCCACGCGTAGTCAAAGCCTGCTATGAAAAAAACAATAATTTCGAATTTTGAAGCTTAAGGAAACTATTAACCTAGACCTGTAATGCATCATTGAAAAGTCCTTGGAGAGGTTTTTCCAAAAATGCGATATGGCGTCGATAAAAAAATAAAAAGTAATGTAAATATGTCGAAAACAAATGAAGCTAGAAAATATTTTTGACTTAAATTCTTCTCACAAAAGCGTCCCATTAAGAAAAAACCATAATATCATCCAAATTTGGGACACACTGTATTTTTCAACCGTTAAATAGAATAAAATATGTTTAAGAAGCATTATCGATGAAAAACCATACTCTACATATTGCTGCCCAGTGATACAGATCGCCATCGACATGTAAAGCCACTAAAAAACGTTATTTATAACATAATCATAATTATTGTGAATGCGCAGCTTACAAGTCTGTACAATTTTTTTTTACCTTTCAGGTATTGAAAGATGATTCACTTAATAATAAGGCATTAGGTATTGCTTTACAAATACGTATTTTTCCTTAATCCATCCATTTCTCATTTTCATGTAAAAAAAACCACAGAACTGCGCTACGATACAAGTAAATTCAATAATTTATTTGCGATCTTTTTATTCACAAAAATTAGTTAGGGTTTGAATTGCACCCCTAAGAGATGCTATTGGTGAATTCTCGAACAAAGGCGATTTGCGGTTCGTCATCGTTTAATATTTATGATCAGCGGCAGTAAACCCTTAACACTTTTAATCTACAAACATGGCCACTTTGGCATATTTACCATCAAAGCTTTTAATTAAAGCGTTATCCTTATTTGATTAAAATTGAAGGTTTTAATTCAAAAAGATACGTATAGAAGAAGGAGGTCAGAACATAACAATAAAAATCTCAATCGTAACGTCAAATGTCAGCTATATTTATGATTGAACGTTTTATTCTAGAGAGATTTTGTAGAAATACGGAATATATAATGTGCGATGAACAATCGCCTTCGATTTTCACAAATATGAAAAGTGGAACATTTGATCGATGACTAATTTATAAGCATTGTTCGCTTAAATTGCTGGCAATCATTTTTATAACTAACTTCTTTGGGATTTAAAAAAATTACTTCAACCACACAATCACATAAAGTGGTATTCACAAAGATGGCCGTTTCTAACTCCGGATTTAAATAATAACTCAATGCTAATTTATAAATCCGTTTAGTGCAGCGCAGCTTGTTGTGGTTAGGGGGTTGCAATATGAATAGGAAGAGGGTGATATACGTATGCATGTTACTAGGGGTGTTGAAAAGGGAGGGACATTAATTGCTTTACCATCTAGCCTTAGGGCGTCACTCAGGGCATGAGTTACGGTCCCCTAATTTTTTACCAAGACTACCGTATTACATTTGGTAATACGCTTCTTTTGCTTATCTTTTGTTTTATAACCCAGTAAAAATGCGTGTAAAGTTGTATTATACGAGATAAATCATCAATGCTAAAGCGAACTTTAGGGAACAGTTCATCAATATAGAATCGAATAACGAGAACTGGGAATAATAAAGATTCGTAGGTTTTTTTTCTGTATTTGGTAATAGAGCATTCAATTTATGTTTACTGATTTTATTAAGTTTCCGCAATTGATGTTGTTTTACAATTGTAATGAACCATTTATTTACAAATTGACTATTGTACTGCTGAGCGTCCAGGAGCTATTATTTTTGTTAACTAATTCAATATTTTCAATTTCCATTTAACACTAGTAACCGCAGGTAACAAAATGTATTTAGCCGTATAACCCGTCACAGAGGATTAAGTATTTCATTTCAACTCTCTATTATTTAAAGGTCTTTTGGTAAATTTTAAATTTAGAGACTAAAATTTTGGTTTGAGTGCTTAAACTAGATCAGCGATATGAATACACATATTTATGAACATATTTGCTTAATTAAGTTGTAGTTTATACGATTATGCTAAAAAACCTCCTTCAACCTTCTATAGACGCTATGTTTGGTAGATGTAGTACAAGAGTAGTTATCCTTTGGGTTGGGTTACACCCTGTGAGGCTACAAAGATCCGCTGCCACAATTTTAATAAAAATTAGTAATGGAAGTAAAAGTGATGTAAAGGATGCAAAATTTATAACTGAAAATCTTGAACGCGTGCAAACCTGATAAAATAGTCCAGTAGTTCAATCTCAGTTTCAAGAGAGTTTATTATATTAGTACATAGTACAATAAAAGGAGTATGATAGGAAGTCACTGTGTTGTGTTTGTGGTGCGCCGCGTAGGACCCCTACTCCTTTTCAGCGCGTGGTATGTGTGGTGTGGATGGCAGTGTCCACATTGTTATAGTATTGTAATATTCATGTGTATCCAAAAAAACCTCGTGTGGATGATGTAGTTGATTGTGTTCTTTTGTGGACTGTTCTGTTGGCACTGGGCTGGTGTAGTTCTTGATGCTGCCCCCGAATGTCTGAAATAGGAACAAAACCGTATAAATCTTGTCATCACAAATTCTTGCACAATGATGGCGATGCTTTCATTTTGCGTGAATGGGGTTACTGCTCGTAATGAGTAAGTATAAAATGATTCAAGACGTTAAGTGGTTAATTGTACGGAGCATCCCATCTCGTCGCGGTTCTAGAGACTGCTTACCCAAAAAGGGCAAACACCTCCTAAACGTGGGTGAGGATTACGCCCCACAGTGGAGCCGCAGTTTGCACCTTGGTTAATGCCGTTGACCCTTTGGGGATGCCATGTATGGTGTTCGCCAAATTTAGGATAGCCCATAATAGCGCCAAAATCGAACAGAGCGAGGGTTTTAAACTGCGGTTCCTCGAATTGCCATCGATACACCCACTACAGCTCTTTGTTACTTTAGTGCAAATTAACGCTAGTTCGGCACAGCTTTCTGTAGCTATGGTCCGGCTGCTTCCGCTGCGGAACATGTGGAAACTTCTGGAATCCTCTAAATTTGGCTGGCACATCACCACCGCATTTCACACACTTAGCCCAGTCAGTACATGGTTTAGTGCATTTACTGGAGTGCAGCAACAAAGAAAACTATCCGATACCGGATTTCGGCCTCAAGTTTTCGGTGGAAATACGAAGGCGAACCACGTAATCCTGCCGAATATTTCTTAGGTTTTCTTCCGCTAGCAGTTCAACCAACAGAAGCGGAACCAAGCGTACTTGCTTTTTCATTCAGAAGCAAATGAAGGTATTAGTGTCGCACATGTACCTCAGAACAACAGGACAGGAACTCTCGGCATAACCACCTAGAACGTACGTTCGTTCGTTTTACTAATAGGTACAGTAGGGAGGACCATGCCTATCCATATACCGCATCAGCCCGTCACGAACCTTGGATGTCGCAGGATGAAGGGTTACCGGTGGCATCCTCTTTTTTATAACGGCTGCTTCTATGGTTACCGGGCAGTCTGTAGTGTTGGCAAGGTGTTAGAAATTGTTGCCAGTCGGTTTCTATGTCTTTTACGGCTTCTTTTTCTATAGCCCGACTCGTTTGCTGCATTATGAATCAGTGGCGCGACTACTACGGTTGACGTTTTAGCTAGGATTCTGTGCCAAGTTTAGCGGTGGTGACATCACATACGTGGCTAGCTGGCTGCTACTAGCAGCGGAGTTGGTGATACTTTCAGCCGCCGTGAACCTATGTCATTTGGCAGGGTGAACCTGTACCGACGCTCTATCGTTATAGTAATCATGATACTTCTAGAGGCACGTTAACGAATTTTTTTACCTTGACGCGTAAGCAATTTACATTGATCTTCATTGTACTGATCGCAGTGAATAGTGGTTCAGTCGCTCAACAAAGAAATGATATCAGAACTCTGGTATGCGTGGGGGTTAAATAGTGTTAATTGCGCCAAAATAGAAGTTAAAAGTATTTTTATTTAATAAGTACCACGAATTTTTATAAATTACTTTAAAATTCGATATAGAAACGAGAAAAAATAAGCAAGAGGTAAATAATAATTAATACACAAAGAAAAACATTAATGAATCAAAAAGAAAATTTGATTATTGACACAAAGAACGATAAATAAGTCAAAAAGAGTAATTGATTCTTCACATTAAATAAATTGAATTATTATTTTTTGAAACTGAATCACGCTTATCTCGAATTAAATTTATCTTCTTCTTCCTACTTCCTTGATAGGCTTACGCCTGTTCCATCTGATGTCTTTTCATTGGATTTTCAGGTTGTCAGTCCACCTTTTTCTTGGTCTTCCTGTAGTTCTACGACCATTGGATGATTTATCTCTGCTATCCTCACAATTATGTACTTCCCCATTCTGCCTATGTGGCTGTTCACTCCTTTTTCCTGTTCAATATCCAGTCGTTTATGTTCTCTATATTACACCTTTGTCTAAGGCCTCTATTGCGTTGTGTGTCACATAATGTTTTCCTTTAATTTTCTTTATTTCTTGGTATCAGGTCTTGCCTTTGAAGTATACGTCATACCCGGCCTAACTGCCGCGTTATAGATCTTGACCTTTATGTCTGTTCGTAGATGTTTGAAGCGCCAGATAGTATCTTTAAGACATCCCGCTATTCTGTTGGCTTTTCTTATCTGTTGGATAATTTCCACTTCTGTATCTTCATAGCTATGCATCCCAGTATTCCTAAGTAGTTGAAATTTCCGTCTTATTGAATTATGTTACTATGCACTTCAAGTTTACATCTTATTGTATTTTTACAGATTACTATGCTTTTTGTTTTTCTGTTGATATTATTATGTTAAATTTTCTTGCTGTTAGATTAAATTGATATAGAAGTCTCTACAAATCATCTTCACTCTCTGTAATAAGTATGGCATTGTCGGCGTATCATATAATGGGGATTATTTCTTCATCCATTCTGTATCCCATACCTGTGTTCCGGACCTTGTTGATAATTTCGTCCATAATGAAGTTAAACAGAAGGGGGCTTAATGAGTATCCCTGACGTAGACTCTCTCAATAATATTACAATACTGTTATAGTATAACAGTTGTTTTACGTCTTTACGTTCTACATGGTCAAATGCCATTTGTAAGTCATAAAAGTAAACGTTATATTCATGATTTCTATGATGTAAAAAAAACGCATGATTACAGGATGTTCCAGATCTGAAGCCTTCTTGTTCATCCGCTAGTTCGATGTCGATGGTAATCTTGTTGGTAATGAATATTGTGGTCAGTTTCAGAGTACTGTTATGTAAGTTTATTCCTCTGTAATTTTCAAGGTATTCTTTTATCGCCCTTCTTATATATCAGTATAATGGTGCTAGTACGCCACCTGTTGGGTATTGTGTGGCATATAACAATGTTTTGTATGAGTATTTTTAGTTGTTCACTAAGTGCATTTCCACCACACTTTAACAGTTCGTTTGGGATTTTGTCGGGAACTGGAGACTTTCGGTTTTTCAGTTTCCCTATTGCTTTTTTGGTCCCTTCTTTAGTGACAATTACATTTTCAGTAATTATCTCTAAGATTTCTGGTAGGATTTGATCTTCACTGGTCCTAAACAATTCAGTGAGATAATTAGTTCAGGTATTAATATCTATTTTGTTTGTTTCTATTAGCTCACTTATTTCCTTCTCTGTTCTAATGAGTCTCCAGATCTGCTTTTGTAGTCCATAGAAGTCGGCTTCTATTCTTAAACGAAAACTTGAGAGTATTCGCCTTTTTTTTTACTGGTGCTTTATTTTATTGTAGTTATGGTCTCCGGTGTGATCCGTAGCTTAGATATGCTTTTAGTCTTTCTTTGCATTTCATTTTGATTTCTTGTCGGAACAAAAGCGTTTTGTTGGTTTTCTTGTAGTCCATGTTTATTGTTCTGGTTCTTACGCTTCACACGGTGCTGACATTATATTGGTTTCCAGTTTATTCCTCGCCGTTTCTATGTCGTCGTCTTCTAGTATTTGATTCGCTTCTATTTTGGATGTTAGCCTATTCTGATACAGATTCTTGGTAGATGGTTGTCACAGACTTTCTATGTTTATTCTTTGCTCTTTCTCGATTATTTGAATTTTTTGTTTTCCTTTTAATTTTTATTCGTACTTTACCAACAAACAAGCTGTGATCACTTCCAACGTTCGCTGAGTTTAGAGTTCTTACAGCTAGTATCTGTGATAGATGTACGTGTGTATTAATAGTTATGTAGTCTATGCTGGATTTTTGACTACTCGTGCTGTGAAATATATATTTATGTTGTTCATGGGGAAAATAGGTGTTATTGATGCGTAATTCATTGTATAAGCAGAAGTTAATCATTGGATCGCCATTATCATTTAGGACATCTTCATTATGTTTCTGTTCAATCCCTGATTTTCAATTCAAGCATTGAAATCTCCCACTACTAAGAGGATATCATTTTAAAGAATGTTATCTAGGGTGCTTTACATCATAGAAACCACCTTTTGCTTTTGGTTCACAGTCTTCGGGACTGTATACACATACTGTGTGCAATTGTTTACGTTCTGTATTTCATTCTATGTGTATTATTCTTTCTGACATATAGTGACGTTACTCTAGATTTTCTTTGATTTTTTCATGCACAAGTAAACGCACTCCTGCTTTGGCTCTTTTTCATTTATCCACGCCGCTATAGATTAACGTGTAATTATTGTAGTCTTTTTGTCCTTTTTCCTTCTTTCTTGTCTCTTGTAGAACGAACACATCAATCCGTCTGTTCCTAGTTCTTCCATGATTTCTTGTGCTCTATTATTTAGTGATTTTATATTCCACGTTGTTATATTCTTTTTTACCTCAGGTAGGTTACTAGCCTCACCTGAAAAACCGGCAACATAAACGCTGAGTTACTCAATCGACCCAGCATCTATGTAGGCGGAGTAATTAAATTTATAGTAACAAATAATATTTGATCTGAAGTTAACTAAAAGAGAGGAATCGAAGCAGTGACGAAGGCTCACATTTTACGCATATAATAGCTCTATTATTAAGCCTAGGCGCGCACCATTAAGTTGACAACTGCGCAACCCGCTGTTCTGTGTTCTGGACACAAACTTTTACGCGGCATAAGCGTCAGTAACAAAATAAATTAATTTAAATCTGTACTAATAACGTGCTGATATAAAGTGTAACATCGAATAACAGGTGTTCACAGTAATTTACGACTGGGATACAGTTATAACATAGAGGATGCAAGTTCGGTACCTAGCATAGATACATAGCATTTGGGTGCTGTTACGAGCAAAAATGGCAGTAGATCGGAAGTGACAGACAAGCAATGGACCGGTACCTCAGTGGAAACATGGCGTGGCGATAACTAACTTATGCGTTTAGGATATCTCTGTAATACGTGAAACACAATAGGGGTTTGTCAAAATCACATGCGCGCCAGGATGTTTATAAATGTCAATATAAGGAGGAGTAATACCTAAATGTTAAAAGTTCACAGTTAAGTTCCTAAACAAACAAAAAGCTTGCTTACCCTTTCTCGTAAATTCAGGTGAATTAGTGAATTAACAGCCAGTAAGTTGGTTGCAATGAAACTTTAAAATATTTACACGTACTCGCAAAATACTGACGTACTAAAATACCAGATCGACGTCAACGATCCTATTTATTCCATATTTTGACGTTACGTTATGCCTTACGACATTTATCTCTTAAAAAAATAAAATTATGTTAATAAAAAACTCAAAATAGCAAATTTTCTAGTAAAAAATTGTGGAAATCGTTGTTAAAAGTTTTATTAGAATAATAAATATTAAACGTTGTCACATTTATAAAATACTGTCGTGTATATGTAGTAAATATCTTACGTTTCAAATTTCATAAACCAAATAATTATCTTGTTAAATAATGAATCACATCTGATCTTACAAAATGTTCTTAAACTAGAATATTATTAAAATAATATATTATATTATATATATAATATGATATATATTTGTTATGCATGTTAAGAAGTTAAAAAGTTGTTGTGTGTTTTTTTTTTGTGTAGTACTAAGTAAGTTGTAAAAGAATGTGAAATTTTTTTGTGTGATTTGAAGGAAATCTAATTTACATAAATTTGATCCTTTCTAATAAAGAATAACAGCTCTTCCAATATTATGTATAAAAATAGTACCGATTTAAAACAAATTGATGATGGTTATCGAAAGAAATAATTAATTGTTGATGCCATGTTAAAGAACGTTAAAAAACCTTTTTGATTTCTCTTATTTTTATTAATACATATTACAAGTTTGTCAAAAAATGTGAATGTTTTATCCATAACTTAAATAATTCTCAATAGAACATATGTCCTTTTATAATAAAATCCAATTTTTTCATTTAACGAAACTATATATGTTCCTTTCGAAACGGCATAGTGCCTCCTTATCATGGTCACAGTGTATATAAACTAAATGTAGATTATTTCACATATAGTTTAAGACACGCTTATTCATTATTGTTTATTTATTTTTAGTAATACATGTGTTATTTCGCAAGTTTGCTGCAAATATTGAGTATGTGTTATCGTACATGTCCTTTAACCTTAAACTAACTGCTCAATCAGCACAACTCATTCATTTTGTTTTTAATTTTCGCCATATTTATTCAATTTCGAGTAGATAACTTAGATACACACGAAACGGGAATTCAGAGGCGGGAACGCACGTAAGGTGAACGCCCGAAATGGTCAAGAATCAACAATTTCATATTTAGGAAAAATATCAGAAAAACTAGCTCACATATTACAAAAGAACAAAAAATTAAACAAATCAAATTTCATTATTATTTTTATTATTAGAAATATAAAACCAATATCAATGTTCTTAAATGTTTATGTAATATCAAAGATTCAACTAACGACGTTTTGAAGTCTGGTATTTATAAATTTAACTGTATATTCTGTAATTCTGTTTATATTGAACAAACACTTAGGAAATTTGATGTTAGATAGAAAGAACACATTAGATCTTACAAATATAAACACACACACACACAAATCAAATTACACCATACATCTAATAGTACGTAATCACATTATGACTTCACAAAACAATATTAAATTTTTATATTTTTGTATTAAAAAGGTAACCTATAGCACGTCCCAGAATTTCAGATATTAATAAATCATCTTGACAGTGGCAGGTCCGTGCAGTACTTATTAGGGAGATACTATAAAATATAAAACTATACTGACTTTTCAGTTTATGTTCGTATAAAATATTTAAAAAAAAATATTTGTAATTGTAATTATGACCTATTAATATATACAAAAAGAAAAAAATTAAGTGATTTAATATCTAAATCTTTGCCTAAGTAACCTGCCAGTTTTTTTTTATCAAACCAAATAACAATTGTTAAATTGTTGAAGCGAGAGCTCTATCTTAGTTACGTACAAATTGAGGTTGAATTAATACAAATGTCAACTTTACCGAAGCACATAATGTACAGGGTGTCCCAACGATAGAGTAAATAGTTTAGTAACTAGAATTATTGTAAAATTGATGGACCATGGGGTAAGTAAATGTGCATTTTTAAAATATTGGAATTATACAGTGGCAAAGAGCTGAAATGATTTTTAAATAAAACTATTGATTTTAGTTTAATACGTATACAAACATATTTTGTATAAAAAGATTGCTGAAAGTTTTTAGTTTTGAAATATTGGTTTAAAATTATATGGTCATTTTTGGGTTGAGAATGGGCAATTTTCGTTATTTCACATAAAAAATTGAATTTCGGTGAAAATAGTGAATATACAACGTTTAGACTGAGTAATTCAATTTTTCAACAGGGTTTTTACCATTCAAATTTGAAAATTCTCAAATAAAAATCAGTTTTTAATTGCACACTTAATTTATTTATTTATTGATTAAAATCATTTTTGTCAAAATTACCTAATCATCTTTTAGTTTGAGAATTTCGATTTTTTCCTAGCTACGATACTATAACATTATTGTGGATCGTGGTAGCCATGGAAAACAATTGCGACGAAATGTGTTTATTTTACAAGTAGAAACCTTTGTTAACATTATTATTTTCCATGGCTACCAAGATCCATGCAATGCAATGTTATCGAAAATAAAGTAGCTAGTGTGAAAAATCGAAATTCTCGAAAACTATCAAAATAGATATAGGATATATTTAACAAAATGATAGATTTTTAATCCCGAATAAAATGAAATAAAAATATATAGGTGTGCAATTAAAAAACTGATTTTTTAATTTAATGAAGAATTTTCAAATTATAAATGGTTATAACAAACTAACATGTTTTGAGATAAATTAGAAATACTACTCGGTCTAAACGTTAGTATAATATCACTCATTTTTCAACACGAAATATCAATTTTTTTTATTGTGAAATAACGGAACAATTGCCCATTCTATCAACCCCACTTGAAATATGACCATAATAATCTTTAAACGCGAATATCTCAAGAACTAAAACTATTCAGGCAATCATTTGTATGACAAAATATGTTTTGTATGAGACACGTAGAATTAAAAACTAAAATTCAAATACGGGTGTTCTATTTAAAAAATCATACTTTTTCACGTCCTCTTTTCTGGGCACCCTGTATAACTTCCAATATTTAAAAAATGCACACTTCTTACCTCTACCCCATGGTCCATACAATATTTACACAAATAATTCTAGTTAAGCATAAACTTACTTTACTCTATCGTTGGGACACCCTGTACATTATTGTACAAGATAGCGAGGATCGTCCAAAATTCCAAAAAAATTTGAGTAAGTTTCGAAAGTACTTATTACAGTGTTTTCTAATTATAATAAAATGACTCACTGAATGGGGGACTCATTAAGATTCAATTACCACATTTGTTATTTTAAAACGGGTACTTTAAAATCCTTAGTTATTTTCGAGTGTTGATTGAAAACTGTGGTGAAAATGGCACCTTTCGATTTTTCTCCAGCAAAACGTTTGAAACTTAGTTCGCTCTCTGTAAATAAAAAAATATCATTCTAAATGTATATAATCACTTAAAGTATCAAAATCCGACAAATAGTGTAGAAGAAATGTGTTCTAATATGACGTAATTGGGGAAGTAACA
This sequence comes from Vesta saturnalis, assembly GCA_036346205.1. Classification (NCBI taxonomy): domain Eukaryota; kingdom Metazoa; phylum Arthropoda; class Insecta; order Coleoptera; family Lampyridae; genus Vesta; species Vesta saturnalis. The sequence continues at coordinate 7,971,231 of JARFJB010002021.1, read as the reverse complement.
ATATAGATCATTTAAAGAACAAAAAGAAAGGTTTTGAAATAACCGGCATGCTCGACAGGAAAAAAAGCAACCTTTAAGTGAAGAAGAAAACGTTGATATTGGAAGCAAACTCCATTCCTTCTACTTCAATAAATAAAGAAATAGTAAAATAGTAGCAGTACTAAAAGAAGACTTTGATGGATCATAATTGTCTCGGTTGAGGCTACACTACTGGAAATCAACTTTTGACGTGGTAAAAATTGAATCGAAAGTTAAATCTAATTGATAATCTCCAAATTGTTTCTTGGAGACGCAAATATCTTCGTGAAATGAAGAAGTTTCGTGCCGAAGGACGGGAAATATTTTATTTCAACGAGACCTGGTTGAACGAAGGATATACTGTAAAAATTGGGCAAGGAATAAATTCATCGCCGGGCAAAGGTCAACAACTAATTATTACACATGTAGGTAGCGCTAATGGATTGTTAAAAAATAGTTTACTTATGTTTGAGTCCAAGCATACAGAAGAAGAATATTTTGAGCAGATTGTAGCAAACATTCCACGGCGAGCTGTAATTATTCTGGATAATGCAAATTACCGTCTAGGCTTACCAACAACAGCATGGAAAAAGGAGATATTACCAAATGGTTAATATCATAACAGACACAATTTGAAGAAATTACGTACAAACGAAGTTTTTTAGCTACAGCAAGTCAGCGTATCACTCAGGCGCCACTCAAAGTTTTATAGGTTATATAATTAAAATACAAGAAAAATTGAGAAAATCCTTTATGCCACATGTAATCTGAATAAACAACCAAACTGCTGTATTTATTTGTATATTTAATAAAACAAAATAATATCAGCTGATTAATTTCAGCATACAAGCAAATAAAATAGTGCTTAACTTTTCGCAAAGCTTTGCAACTTATTCTTAATTGACATATAACCTATTTTTACGTAAAATTATTTCAAAATGAAAGATGATTGAAACTATGTAACGTCAATGTAATAACCAAGTTTAGTTTAACCTACGTCAACAAATATAACTGAAGTAATTAAAAATTATTATTAATTTTATTACATACATAGGTAAATAAAAAGTTTACCTCGAGTAGGACTTGAACCTATGACCTGTATTTTGCTAGAGTACCGCGCTAACTAAATGCGCCATCAAGGTTCAAGCCCCAATCGATGTAAATTTTATCTTTATGTATGTAGAACTGATGTAAATTCTAAATATAATGAGATTACAATCAAATTACTTATATTAATGGAATGTGAACCTGCAATATCGCAAGAATTCGCACATACCAAAGCAACTTGACTAAATAAATTTTGTTATGAACGAATAAGTTCAGTAAATATGTAATTAAAATTATTATAATTTTATAAAATACATAAATAATTTACATCGATTGGGGCTTGAACCTTGATGGCGCAGTACAGGTCAAAGTTCAATTCCTACTCGAGGTAAACTTTTTATTTATGTATTTAATAAAATTAATAATACTTTTTAATTACATATTTACCTTTCAACTTATTCGTTCATAACAAAAACTTATAATAACAACTGAAGTAAGGTTATCCACTCAATCGTTTTTATTTAAGAAAGCGTTAACAAGTCTGTTTTATATTGATTACAACCGTATTAAAACTTCCAAAGTAATATTAAACTAGTAGTTACTCTAACGTTCGTAATTCGATCCATGTAATTTTTTACTCTTAATAAAACGTAATTTGTACTAAACAGGATACGTACTTACTTGTTTTACACTCAAAATAAAGTTATACATTATGCGGTTGAGAACTTCATTTCATGACAATGTGATAATCGCCAGATAAAATAAGTTAATCTCAACAAGGTAAAAGTAAACTAAAATATATGCTCGAAGCAGGGAAACCAGCACAGATATTGTGGCTACTAAAGCAGGTGTAAAGGAATCTCTCGTCATATTAAATGACACAAAAGCAAATAACAAATGCGTTTCCCTAAGTACTATATGCAAACCATTTTGCCTCGTGACGTCATTTGACCATGTTTTCTTCGTATGAAGTAAAACCCTATATCTTCAATTACAAACGATACAAAATTTCATTAACACAAGGATGGGTTTTTTAACACAAAGGACGATTTTCCCTATTAGGTACAATAAATTAATACAGAAAAGGTAATTAACACCAATTACATACCTGTGCTGGGAGCCGCGCGCAAGTAACTTAAGACACGGCATGCATTGGAACGCAGAAGGAACGGAAAATCAACTCAGACCCGCCTTGTGCATAAAACAAAATTGATGTGAGTAAATAAACATTATAGACCATAAAAATGTATACATGGATATTCGTAATTATATACTATGGAGAAAATATCGACATATTAATCAAAATTTAATTTTAATTATTGAAAGAAAAAAGATGCCTAAATACACCCAAGTAATGTAAATATATTTACAAATAATTACACGAGCTCAAAACGACAGCCAGAAATTCGCACGTTCATTAAATAATCTTTATATACTAATAACGTTGAATTAGTTACAATAATGAACTTGATTTCTGTGTTAATTACAATTATTTCACACCCAATAAAAGTATTTCTCACCAAAATAGTGGTTTCCCTATGGACAGTCCAATTTCATCCATTTTAGCTAATATCGAGGTGGATAATCAAATTTTATGGATTAAACGTTTCTGATAATATTGTGTTTTGCTTTCGTTATGTTCATGATACGTTAGCTTTGATAGTCCATCAGATTTTATTGACGAGTTCTTAATTAATATAACAATTTATACCCCAAAAAAAAATAGGGCATACATACATTTTATAAACATTAATTAATACACAGAACAAGTTTGAATTCTCCATATTCAGAAAACTTTCACCGCCCGACATTACAATTCCAAATCATCCAGGTCACCGCAAAACACATAAGTTAGGTGCATATAGATCATTAGTACATAGAGCAAAATTTGCACACTGAAATGGTTACCTTTTGAAATATAATCAACAATAAAATTAAAAATCCAGGGCACAAATATTGATCAAAAACATTTACCCATAGAACATAGAACTGATAAAAAAACACATATCAATTTAATATTTCGGAAAAATAGAAAAAATAGCTCACAGGTTACAAAAGAACAAGAAATACAAAATAGCTTTCAAAACTAATATCAATGTTCTTAAATGTGTATTTAATGCCAAAAATTAAAATGATGACGTTTTGAAGTCTGGTATTTATAAATTGAACTGCACACCTGTAATTCTATTTACACAGGACAAATAGGAGCTTTGATATTTGATAGAAAAAATACATTAGATGTTTTAAATTTAATTTAATTTAAATTTTTACGTTTTTGTAGTAAAGAAACAAAATAGATGTTTTGGAAGCATTCGAAATTTATAAACATAAACAAAAAGCACCTTTAATGAACGAATTGCTTGATCTTATAGACTCCCGTTTACCAATGTACTTTAAATATAAAATTATCATTTACAGTGTGCTGTTTTACCTTAATGACTTGTTACATAACTACCCTTTATTATTTTACTTCTACAGGGTGGGTGTGTACTACGTGGAAGGAGGATTGCTACTTAACTATTAGAGATGTCAAAACCAATTTTGGAGTGATAATACAGAATCATTGGACCTATATTATAAAAATATTTAGGTATATACAGGGTGATTGACCAAAATATGCCAACCCAAACTTTGTTTCTTTACACCCTGTATATATTTGCATTTTTGGATTTATTGTTACATTTAGAACAAAAGTGTATCTGTATCACTAACCGTTCTGCAGATATCGTCACTTTAGTACCAAAATAAAGTTAACTTTGGAACCACGATGCGAGCGTTGTCACCACGATTTTGTAAATATGTATATAATCATTTATTTCTCAACGAGTCTCAATACAAAATGCATCATTATCGATAAAAAATATACAGGGCGGGTGTCTACTACGTGGACGGAGGATTTCTCCTTAACTATTAGAGATATCAAAACCAATTTTCGCGTGGTAATACACGATCATTGGACCTACATTCTAAAAATATGTAGGTATATACAGAGTGATTGACACAAATACGCTAACCCAAACCTGTGTTTTTTAAAATGGAACACGCTGCATATTTTTGCATTTTTGGATTCATGGTTACATTTAGAATAAAAGTATAGAAATTTGTATCTGTATCACCAACCGTCCTGCAGATATCGCCACTTTAGTACCAAAACAGAGCTAATTTTGGAATCACGATGCGAGCGTTGTCACTACGATTTTGTAAATCTGCTTATACCATCGACTTTTAATAATAATCTCAATTTTTTCAAATGCAACACCCTGTATATTTTCTCACATTTCTATTTACCCCGAAAAGTAGATACTAATTGATAATAGGTTTCACAGCCATAAGACGGACCCTTCTTGCGATATTGACGTTTTTTAAGTAAAATACAAATACAAATAATACAAATTTACTATGACAATAGAATTCAACACAACAAATCAGGTAGGCTAGCCGCTCGTAATAAAGAGGAACAACTGCATCTATTGTTTTGACGTTTCTATAATCATTAAAATATTGTTCCATTAGTTTGTGTGTTTTTGGATTGTCGTTTTGTCAATTTCTGTATAAAATGAATTTTTCCAAAGAAGAAATGGTCGATATTTTACGGCGAAGCTCAAAGAAATGCTTCGCTGGCTACCCGTTTGTACTGCAAACGATACCCAGAGAGAATACAGCCGCGGAAAAAATCGTTTATGAATGTAGCTGAGAGGTTTATAAATTCTGGAAGCGTGCAAAAACAAGCCCAAATGAAGAAATTGAGTTTCAAGTTGTGGCATCTCTTATAGAAAATCCGCAAATTAGTACCAGAGAGCTAAATACACACCTAGACCTAAATAGAAATACAGTTCGCAGCTTTATTAAAGAAAACAAATTGCGTCCTTATCATATCGAGCAACATCAAGCTTTAAGTGAAATTGATTTTCAAAATCGTGAATCTTTCTGCCGATGGGTAATTACTAAAGTCAATGAAGAACCCTATTTTGTTAATAACATTACACATAACTATCATAACTATTCAGATAATAATCTACAGATGTTAAGAGTTGTTGATCACCAGCATCGATGGTCAGTTAATGTGTGGGAGAAAGATATTCACAGTTATTGGAAAATGATTTACCCGAGCTTTTGGAAAATATCCCCCTCCACACAATACAATCAACGTTAGGCAATATCTCGATAGAAATTATCCGATGAGGTGGATAGGACGAGGTGGTGTGTAAAACTGGCCAGCCAGATCACTGGATCTTACGCCCCTTGATTTCTTCCTTTAGGGCTACGTTGAAGAAAAAAAGTTTACCAACATCCTCCCACCCCAACGAAGATATGAAAAATAGGATTAGAGCTGCGTTTTAATCCATTTCGCCTCTAATGTTGTTGCGAGTGAATCTTTTGTTTACCGAGCGGATTGCAAAGTGTTTAGCTAGTCGTGGTCAGCATTTTAAACAGTTAACTTGAATTTATGGTTTTATTCGTTTATGTTTACTTATTCAACTTATTTTTAGGTGTAGAGAATTAGTTTATTGTTTAGTTATTAATTAAGTTTTCATATCAGTTAAAGAATTTATTTTCCATTCGTATTTTCTTATTTGCTCTGGATTTTGTTTTATTTGTTCTTCTGTATGTCAATATTTTCAAATGAAGCGTCAATATCTCAAGAAGGGTCCGTCTCATGGCTATGAAACATATTATCAATTAGTATCTACTTTTCACGGGGAATCGAAATGTGAAAAATATACAGGGTGTTGCATTTGAAAAAATTACATTTCGCGTAAGTTAATCATTCTGTATAGTTTACATGTTTTCGAAAAATTTCCCAGTTTGTTTGTTAGTAGACCATTATTAACAGACGGTGGTATAAACAGATTTACAAAATCGTGGTGACTACGCTCACATCGTGGTTTCAAAGTTAACTCCATTTTGGTACTAAAGTGACGATATCTACAGAACAGTTAGTGATACAGTTACAAATTTCTATATTTTTATTCTAAATGTAACAGTGAATCCAAAAAATCTACATGGTGTTCCATTTAAAAAACACATGTTTGGGTTTGGAATATTTTTGTCAATTACCCTGTATATACCTAAATATTTTTAGAATGTAGGTCCAATGATCGTGTATTACCACACCGAAATTGGTTTTGATATCTCTAATAATTAAGGAGAAATCCTGTATCCACGCAGTAGACACCCACCCTGTATATTTTCTATACATAATGATTGTATTGTTGAGAAATAAATAATTATTTAAAGGAATTGTAGAATTTTGTTGTATTTAAAACACGAGGTATGGTTAGAGAATATGAATTTACCCCATTTGGTTATTAGCGAATGAATTGAAAAAGTTGAAATAAATTCGAAAAAGAAAATCTAACTAATTTTTAGAAAAAACATTTCACTTTTTATATTGCACAGACCATTTAACATTAATGATATGTAAAGCGATTAAATACTGCATTAGTTGTCAGTTTTATTGCTAGCCTCAATGGCATTTTATTTTATAAGTTAAATACCCTTGGGGATGTACACCCTTAACGTCACTGTGATAAACTATCAATAGATTCCTAAGTGAGCAATAAATATACATCTTATTGGGTTATCGACAAGTCTGTTACGTATTTACTTATATAATATACAACAAAAAGGTTAAATTTAGATGTGTTTTTAATAAACGTTTCAGCTAAACAAAATTTGGAAAAGGGTAAGTATGCTTAATAGCAAAAAAATCGTAATGAAAAACCATACTGTGGAGTGATTAAAGATCGTACATGTGGATGAAGAGCATTAGGCTTGAACGAGCAATTTTAATTAAAATATGCATAAAGTATGTGCGAATTTTACTAGCAGGAATTTCTTTAAAGCTAATTTATTCTCGGTAAATAATTGACGACCTTGTAGTTTAAGTTTAATTTTTACTAAATCAACACGTTTTAATTACGTACCTATATTACATAAACAATGTTTGTTTATGTAATTATTAAATTAACATAGAATCTGTGCTATGAATTCAAATCAGTTTGTTATACATTATTATCACCTATCAATTAAAATGAGTAGTACTGTATGATTGATTTCAACGACATTCAAGATTACAATTGGTCAATGACCTTTGGTGATGCTGTGTTAGCTGCTTCTAAAGGGACCTGAGGCTTGTCCCTCGACACTCGAAGTGAAATATATATCGCAGGAACATATCTTTTAGTTAAACGCAAAAAATACTAATAATAATATACTAACACTTATTACACTTGTATATATTTTGTTTAACAATCTTTAACAAAAACGAGTAAATACAATTCTGTCGTTATGTTCGATTGACTTTAGATGGAGAAACGCCAATTTGCTTGAGGCGTACCGAATCGCGAGTAATGTACTTTAGGTTGAACGAGGGCTGGTCCTTTTGAGCTTTAAGTACTGAAGTTGCTATTTAGTCTTGCACTTATGCGATGTATTTATTTTTTCTTAACACTGGTCAATAATGCTATATAACCATTACAACAGTTACGCTATTTAAGTTCCAGAGTGACAATCATAATAATTGATCATGTCATAAAATTTACTTGAATAAAATCTTTAACATTTTTACATCAACAATAGTTTTAAAGACCTATAATTGTTGTTGCACTGTGGAAATCTGGTAAATTTTATACGATTTCTCATTGAAAAACGAGTGCTTATTTTCAATTAAGCACGTCTTTTGATTTTATCAATATTCTACATTTGGTAATAAGTTAATGATAATTCAACAAATACATTAAAATATAGCTAGGATGAACACGTTTGATGATTTGGTATCATAATCTGGTATCTAATAGTTTCCAAAGATACTGCCAAAATAACTGCATAAAATTAAAAAAAAAGACCTCGGTGCCTCTGTTGATGACATTTTTTATGGCCAGTTGAATCGTTACAAATGTTTCAATTAACGTAAATGATAGTATCACATAACTGCTTTAACTAGTTACATGGTGAGACATTGTTGCAATTAATACTCGTGCCAAAAATATAATAAACTAAGATTTTACCGTTTTTTGAAGACCAATGTCAAAGGGCTCTTCATACGTTTGAGCAATCCTAGGAATCGCTGAAAATCTCATTTGACACAATAAATTTAATTCCACACAGTCAATTGGTACGATACAAAACAGGTTCGCAACAAACAACTAGGGTTTAGTTATGTATGAATGAAACGACATATATTTAATAATGCGAACAATAAAAAACAATATCAAGGGATAAAGGAGAGCGAAGGTAGAATGATTATTCATGAAGTAAAATTTTAACCAGCAGTCAATGGCAGAAATATAAAATAAAATGTACTCAAACGTAGGCGCAAGCGCAAAGGTAGAATAAAAACATACTAACAAACAATAGATAGCAAATGCTTAAACGCAACAAAATGTGTTCATAATACTAAAACAAAATTCAAACGATAAACGAAATAATTAAAATACGATGCCCAAAATGATATGCAATTTCAAGCGCAAACAGCCCAACACCCACAACTCGAACACAAACGCTAATGGCAAGACGAAGAAAAAGGCAGAGGCAGGGGCAGGGGCAGGGGCAGAAGCAGAGGCAGAGGCAGAGGCAGAGGCAGAGGCAGAGGCAGAGGCAGAGGCAGAGGCAGAGGCAGAGGCAGAGGCAGAGGCAGAGGCGGAGGCAGAGGCAGATGCAGAGGCAAGGCAGAGCAGAGGCAGAGGCAGAGGCAGAGGCAGAGGCAGAGGAGTAGGAGGGCAGAGGCAGAGGCAGAGGCAGAGGCAGAGGCAGAGGCAGAGGCAGAGGCAGAGGCAGAGGCAGAGGCAGAGGCAGAGGCAGAGGCAGAGGCAGAGGCAGAGGCAGAGGCAGAGGCAGAGGCAGAGGCAGAGGCAGAGGCAGAGGCAGAGGCAGAGGCAGAGGCAGCGGCAGAGGCAGGAGGCAGAGGCAGAGAGGCAGAGGCAGAGGCAGAGGCAGAGGCAGAGGCAGAGGCAGAGGCAGAGGCAGAGGCAGAGGCAGAGGCAGAGGCAGAGGCAAGGCAGAGGCAGAGGCAGAGGCAGAGGCAGAGGCAGAGGCAGAGGAGCAGAGGCAGAGGCAGAGGCAGAGGCAGAGGCAGAGGCAGAGGCAGGAGGCAGAGGCAGAGGCAGAGGCAGGCAGAGGCAGAGGCAGAGGCAGAGGCAGAGGCAGAGGCAGAGGCAGAGGCAGAGGCAGAGGCAGAGGCAGAGGCAGAGGCAGAGGCAAGAGGCAGAGGCAGAGGCAGAGGCAGAGGCAGAGCGAGGCAGAGGAGGAGGCGAGGCAGAAGGCAGGGCGTGGCAGAGGCGGAGCAGAGGCGAGGCAGATGCAGAGGCAGAGGAAGAGGCAGAGGCAGAGCAGAGGACAGAGGCAGAGGCAGAGGCAGAGGCAGAGGCAGAGGCAGAGGCAGAGGCAGAGGCAGAGGCAGAGCAGAGGCAGAGGCAGAGGCAGAGGCAAGGCAGAGGCAGAGGCAGAGGCAGAGGCAGAGGCAGAGGCAGAGGCAGAAGGCAGAGGCAGAGAGGCAGAGGCAGAGGCAGAGGCAGAGGCAGAGGCAGAGGCAGAGGCAGAGGCAGAGGCAGAGGCAGAGGCAGAGGCAGAGGCAGAGGCAGAGGCAGAGGCAGAGGCAGAGGCAGGGGCAGAGGCAGATGCAGAGGCAGTGGCAGTGGCAGAGGCAGAAGCAGAGGCAGAGGCAGAGGCCGAGGCAGATGCAGAGGCAGAGGCAGAGGCAGAGGCAGAGGCAGAGGCAGAGGCAGAGGCAGAGGCAGAGGCAGAGGCAGAGGCAGAGGCAGAAACCGGGGCAAAGGCAGAGGCAGAGTTAGAGGCAGAGGCACAGTCAGAGATAGAGGCAGATACAGAGGCAGATGCAGGGACCGACAGAGAGGCTGGGGCCGTGGCATAGGAAAAAAAGATAGCGAGAAACGGGTACGGAAGCAGAAACATATGTAAATACATTGGTAAAGTTAAGCAGAATGGCAAAGGCAAACTCGAAGGTAATGGTTGCGATTTCGAAAGGCATGTTAGAAGCTCGAAACAAAACTTTACAATGCTTTTGACTACCTCGTTTTGATTTGAGATTTGACAAAACATTTAAGCTATGCAGTTTACCGGATATATTGACCTAGAGACGGGGTGTGCTTACGTACACAGTGAGTTCAATAGGTTTGGTATAAAATTAAAACCTGTTTGATTCTACGATGTTTAACTGTAACAAGAAAAATTTTAAATATATTTTAGCAACAATTACTACTCGCGAGCGATAGTAGATTTACCGCGCCACACTCAAATTTAGAACCACATAAAAGCAAGATCTCTGAATAAATCCGTGTGAAATTTTAGTATGTCACAAGCTAAACCTCTATTAAAACATATATAACTTTCTATGGTTTGCTTAAGTCAATTAAGTAACACTTGGCATTCGCCGTAACTAGCACAAGCATTTGACTATTATCGTCAGTAGCATAATGAGAATTTGAAAACTATAATTTCGCTACGTTTAATTTATTTGAGTTATAACCGCTGCCACTCGGCTGCTAAGAACCACATGCTACTCAACTACCGCACTTCTCTGTTGCAGGTAAATCTGTATCTACCTGATATGATAATTTTCTTTGCCAAAAAGTTGCTAACCCTAATTAAAGAATTTTAAAACTAAAATTTGAGTGTACAAGGACGCCGATCCACCTTTACGAGGCACCAAGAATAATAATTCTTTATACACTGTACACAATTAAATAAAAAATTAATTAAATATTAATGTCATAATTTGTATCTTAAAATGAACTTTTATTTACAGCGTCTATTTCGCAAAGAATCCAAAATTAATTCATTCTTATCAAATTTAACTTAAATTGGTTGAACTTGAGACATTTTTTCAGTTAAATCAACTTTTCCTTCATAGTTTCAAGCAAGTTAGACATGCTTTGGTGTTTTTTTCCTGGTTCTCTTTGTTTTGGGGATTGCCCGTTTGCATGATTACTTTAAATGTTTATATGAAGATTTAGTACGTTTTCTTGTTTGCTTGGAATATTTGGAAGTAGCTAATTAACTGGTATATTTTGTTTTGGGGATGGGTGGCTGACTATTGTTTCCAGTGTTTGTACTGATATATTTTATTAATTACATCACTCTTGTGATTCGCCTGGTAATACGCTTCGGATATTTTGCATCGTTCTTTGAACACAAACAATATCCAGATCGCGTTTTAGCTTTTCTATCTTTAACAGTAATTTGTCTATTTGTATAGTCACTGTTTTAGGTATGGTCTCTCGTATCTTTAGTGTACACTGTTTAAAATACAACTTTTTATACCAGAGTCACGTCAAAGTTGTTCTTTAAGCTGTACGCCAACTTGAAATTGTTCTAAAAGAAATCGTTACAAGCTGTGTGCTAATTATACTACCAGATGGTATTGAAAACTATGCTAACTTATAGTTATTCCACAAGTGAGTTTGACATTTACTACTAATCTCGAGTCACAACTAATTGGTTCATTTAAGAGGTACTGAGAGCAACTCACACCAAAAATGGTCATATTTCAAGATTTTGCTTTTATCCTGAAATAAGCTTCTGTCAGAAGGATGTTTTAATGCACTTCATTTTTATTTTAAATAATATCTAATTAGTTATCAAGTTATTAATACGTTTAAGTTTGCAAACAAATGCATAAGCAAATTTATTTTGAGGTGTTACAATCTGAGACAAACCTTTGCCAAAAGGATCATAGATGCAGAAAAAAGTCTAGTTCAAGATGCAGGTCCAGAGTTGCCAAAAAGGTCTTATTTTAAAGCGTTGAACGCATCTTCTGCCAAATGGATCCTAAATGTAAAAACAGGATTCAAGATGCCAGTAAAAGACCTTTATTTTAGCCACAAGGACCTTAAGCCAAACAAGCATACAGAAACAGGTTGGTTAAGAGCCAAAAAGGCTTACAAAAACAGGATGGCGCAAAGAATATGGCAAAAATCGAAAGGGCCCATAAAAACAAGATGGCGCAAACAAAATTACTGTAGTCCAAAATGGCGTACGGAAACAAGATTGCTCAAGAAAGATGGCGGTAAGCCAAAAAGGTACCTGGAGAACAAATGGCGCAAACAGGGCGGAAGAAAGCCAAAAATACGTAGAAAACCAGATGGCGCAACTAATATGGCGCAAAGCCTAAAAAGTACACGGAAACATGATGACACAAACAAGATGGAGGAAGACCAAAAAGGCTCGCTGAAACGAGATTACTGAAAATCAAAAACTACAAGGAAACACCCTGATTGAAATAATCCCAAAGGAGCAGTTCTAAAACCCGCGTGTAAAACTGCAAAAAAAAACATTTCGTTAATTGACAAATTTATGCCAAAGAGAATTTCAAATATTTTATGATATTAGGTACCAGAAGAAATATGGACAGGTAATTTACGGCGCGACCCGTTTTTAATTATGCTTTAATCTGTAGTCAAAAGTTAAGCAAACGGAACCACTGACGAATCCTGCAACTTACGAGTTTACCAGGGATGGCTTTGGAATATGTTGGCCCTAGTAACCGCACTTGTTTTGTTATTTTATTGACAAGAAACTGCCAAATTTGGTTAGTCGAGCTTTAGTAGTGCCAAAGTTGTACAAGTTGAAAGTTGCACGAAGATTTTGGGAAATGAAAAAAAGTGAGCTTCGTGCTGTCATCAAGTACTTACAAAAGAAAGGTTTAACACTTAAAGAAATTCATATAGATATGGTTGGCGTGCTTGGAGATTCTGTTTCCTCCTATCAAGTAGTAAAAAATTGGTTTCGAGCGTTCAAATGTAGCAGAACAACTTGCGAACGTGCAAAAGGTGGTAGTCGGCCGCATTCTGCGTGTACTCAAGAAAGCATTGACCTTGTAAATGACATCATCAGAGGAGATCGTCGATTGACAACAAGATGTGTAGAGGAGATAACAGGACTTTCAAATGGTACAACTGTAACCTCAATAAATGACTATTTAGGGCTTCATAAGGTGTCAGCACCCCGAATGTTGACACCAGAACAAAAGCGTTTGAGAGTCACTTCTTCAATAGCTAATTTAGCCTTGTTTAACCGTAATCCTAAATGTTTCCTCGATCGCTATGTTACGATTGATGAAACTTGGATTCATCACTTCGATCCCGAGTGCAATCAACAAAGTACGTAGTGGCGTCATCCAGGAACTCCCCTTCACGCAAATTTCGTGTTCAGGCTTCAGCGGGCAATACAATGGCTACAGTTTTTTGGGATCCCAAAAAATTTTACTGGTAGATTTATTGGAACGTGGCCACATAATCACTGGTTAATGCTATGCAGCATTAGTTACAAAACTTCGTTATTCCTTTAAAGAAAAAAGAAGAGGAAAACTGTCACGAGGAATTTTCTTTGATCAAGACAACACCCCAGTTCATAAGAGCTTTATTTCTATGAATGCAATTCATGACGCTGGGTTTGAAGTTATGGGCATCTACCTTACTCCCCTGACTTAGCTCCCAGTGATTTTTATTTATTTAGAGAGCTAAAAGAGAGTCTTTGGGGAAAAAATTTGAAAGCGATGACGCAGTTATGGCTGCAGTGCAGGACTTCTTCTATGATCAAGAGTTTCTTAAGAAAGGTGTAATCATGCTTGAGCACATGCATTTTAAATACTATATTTTTTAGATATTTCACATCCAAAATATTACTTTCAGAAAGGCAGAAATGTATCTATGGTTTATAAAGTATTGCCATTATCATCATCCAGTGTATTATCACAGTATACCTACCATATTATTAGGCAATTGGTTTCGTAATACGTTCGTCACAAAAATTGTCAACGTTGAAAAAACAATACTAATAATTTATGTCAGATAGACGTCTAAACCTTCATGTCAGAAAGAAATTAATAGACACCAGAAAAAGCTGTCTGCTTCTACAAAAATATCCATAATAAAGCTTAAGCATTACTAATAACATTGTTCAATTTTTCACACTTATTGGCTTTGGATTCAGACACTTTATAAAGAAGAGTTATGTAAAATTAAGTTATTTTTAAAAAGTATGTTCACATGCTTTGTTGAACGAACACTTAAATTCCACTTCAGGAATATTTTGCGGCCAAATTACGCGTCGTGCCAAAAATTAAATAGAATACAATTAATTGATAGCTTTAAAATCTATATAGCGGAAGTTTGAAATATGCAGATGTTTCAAGAATATTTGATATATACCTGGATCAGCACATGTCCCTCCGACTTACAGGATTTATGCAACCTTCCAACCAACATATACATATGTAGGTATAGAAGATTATGCAATTGACATTTTTCTCATTAAATCGACTTCTTTGCTCATTTTACAACGTTTGGAAAAACTTCTTCAAGATCAGCCATGATTGAATGTGTGTGTGTGTGTTTTTTTTTGGATGTGCGTGTGTCTATGTGTGTGTGTGTGTGTGTGTGTGTGTGTGCGTGTGCGTGTGCGTGTGCGTGTGCGTGTGCGTGTGCGTGTGTGTGCGAGTATGCGTGTGCGTATGGGTGTGCTTATGCGTATGCGTACGTGTGTGCGTGCTCGCGTGCAGATGTATGTTAGTATTCACGATAACTCCAGGACGACAATACGTACGTAGTTAAAATTGTATATGTAAGCTTGTTCACATTTCTCCTGGAGTTCATTAGATTTTGGGATCGCATACCCTTTTTTACCTACAAATGTATATGTCGGCTGGAAGGTAAGGACAACCAAAAAATAACGTATATTTAGCTAAAATAAAGAAAATGTAAATAACAAATTACTAGTCTCCACTTAATAAATTATTGCACTATAAACTCGTACGCGACCTTTTAACAGCCGGAACATAACTACACAATACCGGAAATTTAATTTCACATAACAATACACGAACAAAAAGCTGCTTGAGGTAATCGCTAGAATAAGTAAAGGCAAAATCTACAATGACAGACACGTCTCCACACTAACAACACAACGGTCCACAATCAAAAATTTGTCTGGATTTGCATATGATTCCGCGAACATACACGAACATACAGGTACTCTTGCCTAATTTACAACTATATGTAGTTAGAAAGTTGGTTTTAATCACATAAAACGTATTATATTAAATTATCTGGTGTGGAACACCACACGACCTTCTATCTACAAAATGGAAATGAAAAGAAATGAAATAATTTTAATTTCAATTTTTTTAGATAACTCTTCTACGTTCATAACGAAAACAGGCAACATTGTTAAAGAAAAACAATAATCTATGTCAAAATGACGTTTAAAACTTCATGTCTGATGAGAGATTCATACATGTAACGTAAAAAAAAATTTTAGCTAATACTCAAATTCTACCTTACGAATTTTTTTTGCCGCTAAATTACCCGTCGTATCAAAAAATTGCATAGAATATAATTAATCGATATGTTTAAGGTCTGTATATAGGTATTTTTATATCTTTGAAATATGCAGCTGTTTTAGAAATATTTGATAAAAACCAAAAACTGGACCTAATGAACCAACCTCTCCGCCGCTGGATTTCTCCCAAAATCTAATCAGCTCTAAGCCAAATGAAAACAAGCTTAAATACAAAATTTTAAATACATACATATTTTCGTTCTGGAGTTATCGTGCGTACTAATATACATCCATTCACACACACAGACACACACCTACAGACATCCAGACGTCATGGCCGATCTTGACGAAACTTTGCCAAAAGTTGTAAAACGAGCTAATAAGTCGATTTAACGATAGTGAAAAAAAGTCCACTGCAACAAGTATCGAATATGGTTATCGCAAGTTTTGTTCACTCTGTATTTTCGAAACAAAGGGATTTTTCAAAAATCATCATAGGACAAAATATTCTTATAATAAGCCAAGAAATAACCCCTTGAATTTTTGGCGCATGTTTACCTAACACCCTTACATAAAAAATAACGGAAATTGACGATTTAATTACACAAAAGATGAGGATTTTAATTATGTGTGATAATCACGAGAATTTACATTTTCATATTTCAGATCAATCTACGTCCACAAATTTGTGCGTTAATATTTAATTAAAGTCTGGAAGAGAACCATGCGAGGTCATTAGACACTCATCTTGGAAAGTCCACGTCATTATGGGAAATTTCAGAAAGTCATTAAAAGCAATTAATTAAATTACATCTCTTGAGCTCTTATTTCTCAAAACCGTGAATTCCTTTTAATTTACAAATTATAGGAAACAAATGATTCCTGGTAAATACACTTTTATAGTATTGGAAATTTATTGAAATGAAGCGATAATATACTAGTAAATAATAAAATAAAAATACGTAATAAACATGCTTTTAAATAAAAACGTCAATGCCAACAGTAACAGTTATTACATTTGTCAAATATATCAATTTTCCATTGTTGTCGATCAATCGTTATTATACCAAAAACATTAATTGAAACTGATTTAATTCTACATTCACAGCTAGTATATTCGCAAAATTTTAGTAAAACTTTATCTAAAACAACTTGGGTGCCTCTTAATTATTGTGGACAAAATTATTTTAGTTTTACAATATTAATTCAGTTTTCTGACAGAAATAGTGATCGATCGGTACAGCACTAATTTGTTTTGACAACCCTTGCTCGCAAAAATTTCGTTAGTTAACGAGTTATTGGTTTCAATAACAGATCAATCACAATATGTCATAATTGTAAAAACATTGTTTAAAGACTATATTTGACAAAATCAAGTTTCGCACATAAGATTACCGAACGTTAACTAGACAAACTTAATACAACCCATATCAAATTACAAAAGCTTTACCTGGTTTCTCCAAATTGGGTTGTAACAAGGATTACATCTAAATCTAACCACAATCAGTATGTCATCAAAAAGACAACCGTGCAAAAACGAAACGGGTAACATGTATAATACTCAAAAAGTTAAATTCTTTCAATGGTTGTCAATAAGGATGAAAGTTCTACCGAGTGATATATTTCATTCAATAAATATAAAGAGGGTTAACTTATTGTAACAGTAGCTACCCCCTCTAGTAAAGGACAACCCCCTTTTCAAGCTTATATACAATTGTATACTTTAAATTTGTTTAGTTTAGCCATTGTCCTTTCAAGTGTCCTTATGGGATTAAGTTAAGTCGATTGTGCTATTTAGATTACGATAGTAATCCTATTTTGTGAGTGCCTTCGTAATAATGTATCTTAATAAATATTTTATATCTTACGAATCGGATAAAGAACTTCCTAAATGTAATAAGATATTTAGGCCATGGGATAGTGTAGATGATAATCACAAAGTCGCGCGTGATACGGAGAGTCAAGGATTAGATGATTGTGCTCAAGATGCCACCATCTCAACAACAACAGAAAATGTTGATAACGAAATTGCAATAAAAGCTACGTTGGAAAAGGGCGATGACTGCGTAACAGCTTTTAAAAAAATTGAGAAACAAACGAACATAAACAATTCAAAAGTTAAAAAAGAAAAAGTGGAAACTGGCGTTACGTTCCCGGAATATTCACAAAATTTAGAAGGATATTCGTTTTATCCTGATTTTGTTCACATTAATTTAGCAAATTCGTTGGGATTGACGCCGAGCGATCCCTTATTTATCGAATGCGTCAATCAGGGTTGTACGGTTGAGGAGTATACAAGAGTAATCAGTCAGGAACAACAAGCTAAAATTTTAAGTGCGAGAAAACAACGACCTAAGAAATATAGATGTCCACATTGTGAGGTTGGATTTTCCAATAATGGACAGCTTAAAGGTCATATCAGAATTCATACAGGTAATAAATTTTAGGATTTTTCAATAAATTGATTATCGAAGTTTTTGTTTCTTTTAGGTGAAAGGCCGTTTCGTTGCGATGAAAGCAATTGCGGTAAAACGTTTACAAGAAATGAGGAATTAACGCGACATAAAAGGATTCACAGCGGTCTTCGTCCTTTTCCATGCACGCATTGTGGAAAACGATTTGGAAGAAAGGATCATCTAAAAAAGCATTCCCGAACACATTTTCAACCCCGAGGACTTTATGCTGTTCCAGTTATGTTACCCCTTGAAACATGGACTACTTCACATACCACCTATCCATATTTACCGATGTTTTCTTATTAACGGTAATTATTTATGTAAATTGCATGCCTAATTGTGTAAATAATGTAAATGTGTGAAATTTGTAAATAATGTTAAAAGTCTAAATTTTGCAAATAAAAACATTCTTCATTTTATATACTTAAAGCTACACATAAAATGGCGGATAAATTCTAATTTATTCAAGAGGGTTGAACTACCACAATCTACTATCCCTTGCACACCCAAAATCATGATTCATCCGTTAGTAACCCTTGTGACGGGAATATAGAAAAACACAAGATTATTAAATTGACTTAAAGGGCAACCTTTACATTCTACTAACTTAAATAATTAAATTTCCTACCAAACTGCTCTAGTATTCAAATTAGGAATATTAATGGAAATTATTCCTATTTATAATATCAAAGTAGAGTTAATATTTATAAAGTGATACAAAATAATTAATTTACTGCAGTTGGTTTGTATGTTTAAACGAAGTAATGTGAGAGAATTATAAACGTAATAACAAAAAAAAAATAACCAGCAGCTAAAAAGAGTATTAAAGACGAACTTTATGTTCCTTATAAAATTAGCAAATTTCCTTCTGCGTTTAATTGAGTTGGACTCTTTTAAATTGTAGTTTTCTTAATAATTAACAACTTCATTTTATTCTCATTTTCAGGCATTTTGGTCATATTTCAAATAATCACTATTTCATGAATCCTATTTTACGATATTTTTAATTCCTTCGCGTGTAGTTTGCCGTATTAGAAAAATATTGTTGGTTACATTAATAATTGTTTCTTAAGCATCCCACTTCTAGTATATATCGAGGTTACATATACAAAGGACATAAAAATATGCAACAGACAAAAAAAAATAAATCGTTTAATTAAGTTATACTTGGTAGTTAACAATAACAATTATTGATAATACCAATAATAACAAACTTTAAATCAAATGCTGAAAGTTCCCACCACCTACATCAATACGTTTACTATACATTCTCTTTACATTACTCTGAATATTAAACAAATTATCCCTATTAATTTTAAATGTATGCGCGGCTACTAGTACTTCCTGCCGAGACTCCTCAACATAATTTCTTCACGATAGACCACATTCTTCAAGTTTGACCATACTGAAAATTCCAGGGGGTTTAAGTCTGGACTTCCTGGTGGCCAACAAAATTCACTCCCACGGCCAATCCTACTTAGAAAGGAAATAGCAATATCAGTGCCTGAAAGAAAATCAACAAAATACACTGAAACTTTTAAATGCAAATAACTCAGAAACCGATAAAATTAGTCGACTTACACAAGAGTACATTTTTTGTGTAGAATTGAACATTCTTTTGGATTTTAGATTTTGCTTTTTTTAAGTACAGCTCAACAGATAGAAAAAATGGTTTGATTTACCTAAATAATATCGTGAAACTAGCGCCATCCAGGAGCAACGTCAAAATAACTTTTAAATTCGCAACTCTCTCACTACAACACCCAACACTACCAATTTTCTTATTCATGTTATCAAAACTTTCTCAATTATTGAGAAACTTCAGAATAAAATTTAAACCTTCAACACCTTGCACCTCTTAAACCAGCGACATTCGTATGATGAGCTTAAACATAATATTTTGGTGTCTAATATTTCCAGCTTAGTGTGCTTTCATTTCAAAATTTCAAAACTAGTCACCCTTCATATTTTTTTTAGCAATGGAATCTCGACCTAAAAAAAATACGTCAATTTAGATGTCGAGGGGGACATTCAAAAACAGTGTTCATGGAATTTTACTTTTCACCCCTTAATTCCCACTCCCCTCACTTTAAAATTTCAAATTGCACCCCCTAGCTTGTGATACGTCATTTTGACGGTATTCAAATCCAACGGCGTCAAATGTCAATACTATAGGAATAAATTTTGTTCATTGATTTCATTGTTCAAGACAAAAACAATACTTTATTAAATGCTCAAAATGTTCTCTATTCTTAGGTAAACAACAATACAATCTATTCGTGTAACCTCACTTTATTAAGTGCTCAAAATGTTCTCCATTCTTAGCTAAACAATAAAACAGTCTATTAACGAATTCTTCTCTAACACTTTGAAATGTTTCCGCAGTAATTAGGTGGCAAGCTTGAGTGATCCTAGATTTAAGGGCCTGAATATTTTCTAGTTTAAGGTTACGAGACACGATTGATTTTAAATAACCCCAAAGGAAAAAATCCAATGGCATTAAGTCGGGAGATCTGCCAGGCCATTCTATTGCGCCTCTTCTGCCAATCCATTTGCCGGGAAACCGTTGATTAAGTCACTCGCGAACACCTAACGCATAGTGTGGGGGTGCACAGTCTTGTTGATACTGCAAATTTCTTTCATCTAATAGTGGGTTGCCTTCTTCGTCAGCTTGATTTTCTATGGACTCAGTTATAAGCGGATCAATGTAGTTTTCCAATAAATTTAAATACAAATCAGCGGTTAAATTTTCTTCGATAAACAAAGGACCTATTATTTCATTTTCAAGAATTCCTGCCCAGACATTAATTTTTTCTGGAAACTGCGTATGGCCCTTTAAGAACACGTTAGGATTTTGAAGATCCCAATACCCACAGTTCTGTTTATTAACAAAGCCATTCAGATAGAACGTCGATTCATTACTGAAGCAAATATTCTTTACCAAATTGCTGTCATTTTGAATCATAGCAGTCATTATTTCACAGAATTGAATCCTCCTATCGTAATCATCTTCAGTGGGCTCATGGAGAATGGTAAATTTGTAAGGAAAGAACTTGTGACGTTTTAAAGTCTTGTGTATGGAACCAACAGGAATATTCGTTAATGCAGCAACTTTTGGAATTGAAGTCGTAGGTTCAGCGGCAAAATGCCCTAAAACCTCAATTTGTGCAGCTTCGTTGTGAACTCGTGGTGTTTTTCTTACTTTGTTACATACTGAGCCAGTTTCTTCAAATTTTCTCACCAGAGTTAGCACATATTGATATCCAACATTTTTTTCAGGATGCGTTTCATTGAAGACTCGGGCTTTGCTACGAGCACACTTATTCTGGGCTCCACACAAATAAATAATTTCAACTCTTTCTTGAATAGTGTAAACCATGACTGATTCTTGGTTTTATTCAAATTCAATCTTTCAAACTGAAGTAATGAATTGTCAAAATTCAACAACTTAACCGAAACAGACTTGATTATAAATCGTTATAAATTACATACTGAAATACGGTTTACCTTAGCTGAACTCTGAAAGCAAAAATAATCCAAATCAATAAAAACACAATAAAAATATTCGCGAGAAGAGATATCGTTTCCGTATCACTTCGTATTTCAGTACTTGATAAACTAGGGGTATTGTCTTGAACAATGAAATCAATGAACAAACTTTATTCCAATAGTATTGACATTTTGGCTTGTAATTTCAAAATGGAGCGATGGAAATCAATTTTCGCCGTTATTTGTCTTTTGAATACCTTCAAAATGATGTTTCACGAGCTAGGGGGTGCAATTTGAAATTTTAAAGTGAGCGGAGTGGGGATTAAGGGGTGAAAAGTAAAATTCCATGAACAATGTTTTTGAATGTCCCTCTCGACATCTAAATTGGCGTATTTTTTTCTAGGTCGAGATTCCATTGCTAAAAAAATATTAAGGGTGATTAGTTTTGAAATGAAAACACTATAAAATATATATATATATATATATATATATATATATATATATATATATATATATATATTACAATTATTAATATTTTATGGTGTAAGTTAATTAAACAATGATTAACAATATACTTTTTATTAATTATTTAAAGAAGTTAACAAGCGTTAACAAAATATTTGTAAAGATTAATAAAAAGTATATTGTTAATCATTGTATGATTTGAATTACGCCATAAAGTATTAATAATTATATAAAATCAAGCCAAACAATCATAAAAGTTTTATATATATATATATATATATATATATATATATATATATATATATATATATATATATATATATATATATATATATATATATGTAGGATTTTCCAGTTTTTTGTATCAGGACTTTAATAGCCGATAGAGCTTTCAAAATTAAGACAAAAAGTTCATATAAACATAGGTTGCCAAACGCTTAGTTTTGGAGATATAGGGCTTCAAAGTTTTAATTTTTTTTCAGTTCTTTTAATTTATCTTCAAAACTATTTAAAATAATAAATCCAAATTTAGTACACATATTACACTTCTTAAACTCAATATTAAAAGTAGTTTAACGTTTATCAGTATCTATAGCGTAGTACATTTTCTGGGGTGGTACACCCTTTATCCCCCCCGAACTTTTTCATGCGACGCCCCTAACTCTTAAAAACCAAAAATTTAGGTTGCCCATTTGATTTAGGAACTTTTTTGTCTTCTGTCTTTTTTTTTCGAAAAATGCGTAGTTTTTGAGGTAAATTATTAGCTGTAATCCATGAACAGCTTTCAAATGGTAAGTAAAGAACGTCTGATACTCCCGCAAAAAATAGTGTGCTATGAAAAGGACAATAAAAAAAAAGAATCAAATTATGTCAATTCTCACGTTTTTTTTTTGTCTCTTAATAAAAAGTAGTACTCCACTGATTTTTTCCTAACTTTTCAGTTGAATTAAATAAAGGAAAATAAAAGTAAAACAACAACATAAATCTTAAAATAATATGTAATAAATGGAAACGAACGAAATAAATAAATTAAACAAATAAACTTAACCTATAACAACAAAACAAGAACGCTATCGTAATAATAAATAAATTTAAAGAAACTGTTCAAAATGTGAACCATTTTGTTGAATACATACTTCACACCGACGAATATTAACTAAAAATTGTCTTATTTCATTACACGCATCCCTAATCCTATTAATGAGTTCATCTCTTGTTGTCACAGGAGTTGCATACACCCTTTCTTTTAAATACCCCCACACAAAAAAATCGATGACATTTAGGTCTGGAGACCTTAGCGGCCAGGGAACTGGGCCTGCACGCCCGATCCATCTTCCTGGATAATGGTTGTCCAGCCAGTTTCTAACGATTCTGATATAATGAGCTGGACAACCATCAAGCTGGAACCAAGCCGTTCTTCGTAAATTTATGGGGAATATGTTCCCACATATTCCCATGTTCATTCTCTAAGAATTCCAAGAAAGCCGCAGCATTCATCCGAGGTGGTAAAGAATAGGGCTCAAAAAGGTGATTATGTTAAACTCCTATCCAGACGTTCACACTAAATTCTTGTTGGAAATATCTCGGGCGAACTACAAGTGGACTTTCATGTGCCCAAACGTGCTGATTGTGAAAATTTACCACACTACGGCGAGTGAAGCAGAATTCATCGGTCTATAAAACATTATTCAAAAAACCTGGATTGTTATTATTTTCAGCAAGAATCCATCGACAATACGCAACTCTACGTTCTGCATCCCCTGGTTGTAGTCCTTGAACAGGTTATAGATGGTAAGGATATCGGTGATCCCGTTTTAATGTTTGGTGAATTGTAGTATTTGAGACTCCACCTAAAGCTACGGATACTCTTCTAATGGAATTTACGCAAAATTCGTCGTGCAATATTTCTTTGCTGCCTATGATTATTATTTTGACGACCATGCACATTATTTAACCCCTGACTTATAATTTGTTGATGAACTCTTACAAATACTAAAGGATGCGGAGCTCTTCTAAAAGGAAATCTTCGCCTATATTCACGGGCTGCTGCTGCTGAACTTCCATTTACAAAGCCATGAACAAAATGGATATCCGCTATTTCTTGATTAGAAAACAAAAATGGCATTTTAAAAGATCACTTTTGCAATAAAAATTAACACAATAAAATATGTAAATAAATTACATTCTTTCTTATGCACAAGTGGTACTTAAAATAAAACGTGAGATTTGACATAATTTCATTCTTTTTTTTTTATTGTTCTTTTCATGGCACACTATTTTTTGCGGGAGCATCAGACGTTCTTTACTTACCATTTGGAAGCTGTTCATGGATTACAGCTAATTTATCTCAAAAACTATGCCTTTTTCGAAAAAAAACAGAAGACAAAAAAGTTCCTAAATCAAATGGGATATCTAAATGTTTGGTTTTTAAGAGTTAGAAGCGACGCATGAAAAAGTTCGGGGGGATAAAGGGTGTACCACCCTAGAAAATGTACTACCCTGTAGATATTGATAACCGTTAAACTACTCTTAATATTGAGTTTAAGGAGTGTAATATGTGTACTAAATTTAGATTTATCATTTTAAATAGTTTTGAAGATAAATTAAAAGAACTGAAAAAAAATTAAAACTTTTAAACCCTGTACCAAAACTAAGCGTTTGGCAACCTATGTTTATATGAACTTTTTGTCTTAATTTTGAAAGCTCTATCGACTATTAATGTCGTTCTACAAAAACTGGAACATTCTATATATATATATATATATATATATATATATATATATATATATATATATATATATATATATATATACAAAGGCCTACAACTTGATAACCAGTAGACATAATTTCACGAATTTTGGCTTGTTGGAAAAGGTTTTCATAGCAGAGTCAAAGTGTTAGTATTTTAAATCAACCGTCACAGATGCACAAAATACAGAGGGCGTTAGAGCAGAGGAGTTTAATTTTATCTAATTTTATGAAGACTTTCAAATGACAGCATGATATTATAATAACCCAATACGAATACCTTTTTCCGTTTCTGAGAAAACTCGAATTTTATGTACAGGGTGTCCTCTTATATTTTCCCCTATTTTAGCTGCCTATAACTTCTAAACGGTTCAGGATAGAAATATGCGCTTTCCAATAAAATGTTTTGTTTTAGTACAAGTTTTGTTTGAATGGATAAAATTTTTTCTATCGATTTCGATTGGATCCTAACAAAAATGGTGGATTTTTTACAATTTTTTTTGTTGACTTTTAAACCCAGTATATTTTTCTGTAATTGGAATAAACTGATTTCACCTATCCAGCGGTGCAGCTTTTCAAAATCAGTTCACAAAGGACTGACTTGTCTGACCTCGGCTTTGACCTGGAAACTTCCTATGACGTAATTTGGCCTAGATTCTGACCTCGGGACTTGGTATTAGAGTTGGCTTTGGGCCTGCCAAGGTCAGGACTAAATCTGTTCAACGGGGAATTTGAATTTGAATAAGGGAGTCCTAATTCTAGCTTGTAAGACAGGTACAGGGGCTTTTTCTTGGGCCTTCGCCCCATTGCCGTAGCCCCATGGCTGGAAGTAGTATTCTAATAAGGGGACCTAATAGTAACTTGTAAGACGGGTATGGGAACTTGTGTTAGGGTCTGTGCCCTCCTATTGTGGCCCCTTTAACGGTAAATAGTATTCCAATATTCTAATAATGGGGCCCTAATGCTAACTTGTAAGACAGGTATAGGGGCTTTTTCTTGGGCCTTCGCTCCATTGCCGTAGCTCCATGGCTGGAAATAGTATTCTAATAAGGGGACCTAATGTTAACTTGTAAGACGGGTATGGGAACTTCTGTTAGGGTCTGCGTCCTCTTGACGCAAAATTTGAATTTGTTGTGTCGCCATCTAGTGGTGTCTGGACTAATGAATGTTTTCTGTAATAGAGGTGGCGCCACCTAGCGGTACATTTCTAGGACTAAATAGGGTTTGTTAGTGGCGCTCTTTAGTTGTATATTTTTAAACTAGCGAATGTTTTCTGCAATAGAGATTGATCGTACACCTATCTCTCGTTTCCAATGTTTCTCTCTCGGCTCTTTCTCAAACAAACAAATCAATTAATCAAATCAAAATCAATTAAGCAAATCAATCTCAAGCAAATCACGCTCGATCAAATCAAATGAATCAATCAGACCAAGTATGCTGGGCTCTTATTAGAATACTATTTTTTCAATTTTTGAGTTTTTACCTATAAGGGATCGTTATACTATCACATAATATAGTTTTACATACAAGTTCTATCTTAGCAGAAATACCTCTGCAAAAAAAAGGAGCTTAGATTTATAAACACGCCCCTAGGGAAGATATAAGGGCGTTGTTACAGAAACAAGAGGCGTATACTATACATAAATCTGTAGTGAGAAATTTACTCGAAACAGGTACATTGTGAGTAACATTTTAGAGTTATGTCAGGTGGTCGGACCTTTTTTCGCGATATGAGAAATCTAAGTAAGTAAATATATATTGACGGATATAATTATATACAAACGGTTATCGTTGTATTTAGCAAGCAAGATGACGGGGGCTGGAGCTCTGAAATTGAAAACTGATAGTTCTATAATCGACGTATTTTCGGTTATTTTTCATATAGGTAAAATTTTGCGATGCGATGGTTTCAACTAAGCCCGTTTCCAAAACGCCCACCTCTCGCCTCTCTAATGGTCCGTCTCCCGAATGTAGTCGAGCATAACCGAATGTACCCTATAAAAACACCACTAATTAGATTACATTTTATTTTTAAAAGCAGATTTGCTTGTTTGTGATACCATATAGCGAATGATTTCTGTAATAGAAGCTGATCGTGCTCAGCTCTCTGATCTCCTTCGTTTCTTATGTGGTCGGGGCTTGTCACGTCACACAAAAAGTGGAGGGAATAGTGCCTCA
Source organism: Vesta saturnalis (assembly GCA_036346205.1). Lineage (NCBI taxonomy): Eukaryota > Metazoa > Arthropoda > Insecta > Coleoptera > Lampyridae > Vesta > Vesta saturnalis. The sequence goes on along the minus strand of JARFJB010002021.1, from coordinate 7,944,532 downwards.
CTACTACTCATAAGAGAATAGCAATTTAATTTTAAACAAAACAATACACAAACATTAATGTGCGAGTGCTAGTTCATTAAATTTTCAATGCGTCGTCCTTCCTGATGAATACAGTTGTTCCAACGTAGATATAAATTTGTAAAGGCCTTGTGCAGCATGTCTACGGTAGCGCTGTTAAATGCCTGACGCATATTATTCCTCAATTCTTCCTGATTCTGTGGTGGATGATTATAAGCTAGAGATTTTACGTATCCGCATACAAAGAAATCGGGAATTATTGTCAGGTAAATTAGGAGCCGTTCTACTGAACCACCTCTACCCATTCAGTTGTCACCAAATTTATTGGAAGCGGAGTTTCATATCAATTAAGGAAAAGTGAGCGGGTGCTCCATCTTCACAATGTGTTTCATTTCTAAGTTTGACATTTACATAAAAAACCTACTATGATTAAAACAGCTAAACTGATTGATGTTCTGTTATGTTATTTCTACGTTGCATCTCGCATTTTAAAAGTAGATTACTCAGTTATTTTCAAACCGATTTTGTATCGCCGAATAGGTGAAGGTCAGTACTTTCAAATTACAAAAAAATATACTGGTTGTTCCGTTACAAAATTCAACAACAAAAATTATGAAATATCCGCTATTTTTGTTGTGACGTAATCGAAATCGATAGACAAAATTCAATCCATTCAAACAAAACTTGTACTAAAATGAACCATTTCAGTGAAAACCTCATATTTCTATCCGGAACCGTTTAAAAGTTAAAAACAGTTAAAATAGGGAAACATATAAGTGGACACCCGGGTATTTTGAGGCGAAATTTCGAGAACTGGACATGTTCGGTATATGCGAAAATCTGGTCGAAAGTCGATAAATGAAGATCAGTTGAACAATGTGTTTGCAGTGCAAGATAACTCTAATACCACCATTACGAATACGGCTAATAATATTTGTGTGGCGGAATTTACTGTGCATAAAGTGTTGAAAAGAGAGAAGTTCCATCCGTACAAGATATGCTTACTTCACGAGCTGTCGGAAGATGATTTTTATCGGGATAATGAATTTTGCCGGAGGTACCACCCCGTATTCTCACGTAGTTAGTCTCCTATAATCTTTGCTATAATTATACTACTCCGCCACAAAAGAGAAAGAATAATTTAAAAAAGGTTGTAATTTAAACCATCAATATTGGTTGCTCAGCACCGATTTGGGTTTTTAAATTGCAAGCACAGACGTCACTATTTCAACGGACGTTGCGACCCTGAACAAATAGTCACGTCTCTGGGAAATAATCAACCTCAAACCATCTCAGTATCCCTATAGAAGGTGAACGGAGATTTGCCCCGAACACCCATCCTCTATTAGATTAATTCCCTATCAACTCCTGGACCTCCCTAATTATCTACTCTATATATGCAACCCCAATTTTACAAAGTACAACGTTTCACACCTCCTGGTCCATGTGACAAACACATTTTGTATCTAACTAAAATTATACTCACCTGATTTCTACACATAATTAATCCTGCTACCCATAACCCCGAAACACCACACACATAGTCAATAACTACCGAAATAATTAACATTTCTGATTTCAAGTATATTTAAAACCACCTGTTGCAATTAACCCATATCATTTCAGCTACAAATAGAGAGGGCGCATCCAGCGGCGTTGAAACTGGACAGTGCCGTCCCGATCCGGAAGGGTTACCAGAATTATATTTTATTTTCTTTTATTATTTACTGGTATTTTTTTAGTTTATTTGTTATTAATATTTAGTATTATTTTTATTTTATATCATTATTTTAAATAAAGCCTCTTCAATTTGAAGGTCTCCTACCAATCATTTATCCAGAAAATAGTGAAGCAATTTGACCACGATCCTGGAGGTCTCGACGCTCAAAAGGGCTACCAGAAATTTGTTTTGTAGACGAACGTCACAACCCCGAAAAATTGTCTATGTTTCAAAATATATTTTATTAAAAAAAAATTATTTAAATATTTCTTATTAGAATGATACATGGCATCCATTTAGGTACGATTTTTTCTTGAAAATGACCACATCTTCTAAACTACTCTGTATAACATAATCAAACCTTATATTGAAAGAATGGCCGAAGTGAGCTGAATCCAAATTAGAAATAACATATAGGGTGTCCCATTTAAAAAATGTATGTTTGGTTCACTTTGCATAAATGAGACACCCCGTATAATGTAAAATAATTTTAAAATATACGCCTCAAGTCTTTTTACTACATTTCAAAATTTTGTTCTCCTATTCCATCAAGTAGGTGAGTTATCGCCCACGGTCGCAGGTTTGGGACACCCTGTGTTAACATTATCCATATGTACCTTGTCGTACGTAAAAAGATGTACCCTTTCTAATTCTAGAATAAGAAATGGGGGTTGACATTTAAGAAAATGTCGATGACGTCATATATTTTTCTTGACACATCCTGTATATTTCACTTTTACGTAAAAAAATCTTTGAAAATAAAAATATACGGATCCGAGCGTTTTCTTCCTAAACTGCCATTCGAATTTTAATTGAATTTGTCCGCTACTTTGCGAACGCACTGTATATAAAAGGCACACTATATCCCAGCACATTTTTGCGTTTGTACGTATTAAAGCCTGCCGTGTAGTATAAGGTATTTTAAGCATTATAATTCCTAATTATATTTGTTTAATAGATACCTGCTTAAATAGTGATTTTAAAAAAGAAACAAATTAAAGTTAGTGCGGTGGATTAATCGCTACTGAACCATCCGTTCAGCTTCATGGTCGTTGATCGTATAGGTCATCGTTAAAGAGAGCTCGTGTTTATTGAAACTGCATCATTGTTCATCAACCATTGGTCAAAAAGGGGAGGTAATGGGCTCGATTCAGGTTTTTTCAGGGGGTTTTCCTCGTACACATGTAGTGGCATGGTCACTGCGCATATGCACACTACTTAGGCGATGCCGGGGTTATATTTTCGCCCCTCAGAACCATAATTCCGTTCCTTCCGATCCTATCCTGACTGTACCCATCCATAATCCCACCATGCATAACGTAATGTATGTATGTATGCTGGGAATCCGTGACTGTGGCTGAAGGAGCTTGGAAAGCTGAAGCAACCCGCCCTCCCCATTAGGGAGGAAATTAAATACGTGGCCTTTTCCTTTCTTTTTGGGGTCAAAAACCGTGTTCGAAAAGTGTTTTTATCCAAAATTATTAAACAATATTAAAGACAACACTAACAAAAAAAGGGCATTCGCCACAAATTTAACACTAAAGCTTCAGAATATAAATATGTATACCAACTTAAGTTCTATTATAATAATACAGACCTTTATGTTCTTACAGTAAATACGTGTTTCTAAGCCTTACGTTACTGACCGTTAAAGCTGGTTTCCACAGGTACTAAATTTTTCCTGCACGCTTTAAATTATGCAATCAATATATTATGTCTTTAGTCCTTCAGTTTGAATTCACCAAGAATCACAAACTCAATTCATAACAGGAGAAGCAACTTAAGTCCAGGATGAAAGTTCAAGCTAAAATATATGACATAGTATACGGCAGCCAGAAAATATCAAACTCGTTGGTAGAATCATATCTAAAAGCTTCTTCCTCCAATGAATTTTCACAACCTGTTTAACTTCAGGTTCACAAAGCATTTCCAAGGGGAAATTCCAAGACATACATATAAAACAATAGCCAAATACGGAGATGATTGATCATATTTTCAACAAACCAGGCAATTTGTCCAGTTACTCCTTTTTAACTCAGTTCCCATTTTATTGTTATTTAGACACATGGTAAGAATTCAATCTAACGTTTCTTACAATATTGTTGTTTTAAACAATGAATTAATTAAAACGTTTTTAGAGTAATAATCCGTCGTATATAAAAATATTACATGAATTGAATTTATCATTTAGTTGTATTTTATAAGAATATTGTATTCTCTACTTCAATGTGACAATGGAGTGCAGAATTTCAACTGGAAAGTTAAAATGTAAGTTTAGAAATCGTTTGGCACGAAATTATGAATAGCACCATTGCATACAACATTCTAATTCTATATAGTGTTATTTTCAAATATTTCTGAGCAATATTCAATAAAAAACCAACACCAGATTCAGGCACTTGATATTTGGCTTAGGTGTCAAAAATTATGTACAATGTTAACTTATTAGTGGAGTTGATCGGCCTATTTCTACAGTTTATGCTTTTTGAGCGCGACGTTTCGGAAGCGGACTCTGCTTCCGTCATCAGGCTTAGTCCTGAGAAGGACTGTTTTCGCACTTGAGTCGAATTCACATGTTATATGTAATTTTTTCCCAAGCACATGACTACTCTCAAATTCCAACTTGGTACCTTTCACTCACGAGTCTGACACCTTTACCGCTGAGCCACTGAGTAATCCAATATATATTTTTTAGATCTTGCTGCCTTCAAATCGACCAAAACTCTCAGGGGAATACTAACCAAAACCAAACCATACAATGAAGAACAGAATTCCAAGAACTGTGTATACAACCTACCATACGAATGCGGCAGAGCATACATAGGAGAGAGCAGTAGACCACTCAAAGTGAGAACGCAGGAACATAAGAACAGCGTCCGCTAGGGCGAAACAAAAAGATCAAGTTAAAATGTGAGAGTAGTCAAGTGCTTGGGAAGCAGAGTCCGCTTCCGAAACGTCGCGCTCAAAAAGCATAAACTGTGGAAATAGGTCGATCAACTCCACTAATAGGAAACCACAGTTACAAAACACTTATAATACAGAAAATGTTAACTTACATTATAACAAAATGGTACTCCACTTTAGCTGAGAAGGAACCAAACTAGTTAGCGAAAGTAAGAAACTTTAGATGAGAAACAAATACTCTGTATTAACCTAAATTCAGACCAGCCCCTTTAGTGGAAACAAACCTAGTCGAGACAGGAAACCTTCTAGCTGGGAAACCCTCAACCTAGCTAGCACATGTACCAACGTTTAGCCAAGATGAAAACCCGTTTCCTTTAGCTGAGAAACACACTTTAACTTTAGGTAAGATAAACGACCCTTTAGTGGAGTCACTAGTTCGAGATAATAACCTTTTTACTTCAGCTGAGAAACAAACCATCGCTTATAGGAGGCCTTAACTTAGAGATGAATCACAGGTATAGGCCATTTGATCAAGTTTTCGGCTTGCCTTAACTTGATCATGAGCTGAACTTGCCTTGGCCTTAAATTGACCCTGACGTGACCCTGACTCAGACTGGACTTGGCTTTAATATGACCTTGGGTTGAACTTGACTTGACAATGACTTTACTTGATTTGAATGAACATGCTAAGATCTGCCTAACGTGCTAAAGCACTCAGGAACACTGGGAGGGTTTGGGGATATTGTTAGGCTACCGAGAAATGTTTCTGAATGGCTATCTTAAATTGACGTAAGTTAAGGAAAACAAGAACTGGGTAGTGAATTCCACAATTTGCTCGCCGTGTGGAAAAATGTAGATTGATCCCGTTTAGTGTGCCACGATGGATTTTGAGTGAGTAATTATGGTGTGTATGGGCAAATTGAGTGTTCCCAGCAAAGATGGCCTACGAAGGTATTAAGGACTGTTTTTCGGAGGCACACTTGCCATGGGAATATCGATAGAACTAGGGAAGAATCGAAACTATTCTTCTACGCTCAAGAGACAGTAGGTCTGAAGTCAGATACGGGTCATTTATAAGCATTATAGCTCTTTTGGATGCGGTTTACCATATCAAGGGCGTATTTGGGAGTACTGAGCCAGAGGTGGGAATTGTATTGCAGATGAGGTCGAATTTGAGCCTTATACAGTCAAAAGAGTTGCTGCGATTGAAGTGCTGTTCAGATTTGTATAGAAAACCCAGTTTACAGGCAGCGGTTTTGCTGGCTGACAAAAGGTGGTCAACCCATGAAAGGTTCGATGATACAGACATCCCTAACATAGAAATAAAGTTTGAAAACTTGTATTCTAAGCCATTCATATTTACAGTAGGAAATGATCGGTCTTTCATGGCTGACATAAGGCAAAGCCGCGTTTCGTCGGCGTGCACGTGAGTAGATTATTCCTTCTACACGTTCTAGGTCACTGTTGATTGAAGCTGCCATTTTCAACTTAACGTCCTGGCTAGGCTTATTGTTGTGGGAAAACTGAGAACTACAATGTAGAGTGTTGTCGTCTGCAAAGCAATGGATAGGGCTAGTTGTTGAGGAAATGATGTCATTTATGTATAGCACGAAAAGTGTGGGAGGTATATCTGATCCTTAGAGTACTTCCGCGTTAATAGTAGTTTCTTTCGAAAAGAAGCCATCGACGAAAACGCGTGTACGTCTTTTGTCAAGAAAGCTGGATATCCAATTGATGAGCGTATCTGATAAGCCGAACGAAGTGAGCTTGGCAAGTAGGCACTTGTGCCAAACCTGGTCAAAAGCCTTTGAAATATCTAAAGCTACTACGACTGTATCACCGGACCTCTCTAATGTGTTATTCCAAAGTTGGGTGACATATGAGAGAAGATCACCCGTTGAACGACTCTGTCTGAACCCACACTGGTGGTCGTTTAGGAGTTTATTGGACTTAAGGGACGAAAGTAGTTGGTGGTTGATGGCTTTCTCCATGATTTTCGACAGAATGGAAGTGATAGCTATTGTTCGATAGTTTGAGGTATCGGTTTTGTCGCCCTTTTAGGAACAGGTTGGACAATTTCCAACTTCCACGATGAGGGAAATTCTCCAAATGACATGGAAATCGAAAGGAGTTTGGACAGTACAGGTACTAGCTCGAGATAGCGTTTTTTAAGGACGATAGCTGGAATACCGTCAACGCCAGTCGGCTTATTAGAGTCATGTTTATGATAATTGATTTTAGGAGCTCGTAACGAAAGTTGATTGGTTTAATAGCGTATGCGGTAGATTTGGGCGACGGCACAGTTTTACCAGAATCATTGAGACATGAATTTGCTGAAAAGTAATCGACAAAGAGGTTGGCTTTTTCAGCAGGATCAGCTACTACAGCTCCGTCGCGAAACATCATGGGAGGAAAAGAAGATGTACTAAAGTTTTTACTGATGGTTTTAGCTAATGACCAAAATTTACGACCACCCAAAGGACATGATACTAATTCTTTGTATTTACGTTCTTCAAACATCTTTTTGGCCTTGGGGATGGTGCTTTTGCAACAATACCTTGCGGCAATATAGTTAGCGTGATTTCCGATGGAACGGGCATGATCTACACGATTATGTTTTTTGGGAATGTATAACTCCATACCCATCAAAATAACTTCAGTTCTCGCAGTTTGCTCCAGTTAGCTGATTTAAAACACCTCATAGTTCTATCTGTTTTTCGAGTAACAGTGGGAGTGGGTACAGTGGAAGTTATTTCGATTAGGCAGTGGTCTGATTGACCAAGTGGGGAAAGAACTCTTGTTTTATAGACAAGTGGGTTAGTTGTAAGTAATAGGTCCAGGAGATGTGGAGTATGGTTAGGGCTGTCAGGAATTCTAGTTGGTTCGGAAATGATTTATGTGAGATCACAGGATACAGAAAATGCTTCTGCACTATAACCTGCGGGATTAGTAGTAGACGAGAATTGAAGCCAATTAGAGTTGTGGGCATTAAAATTTCTCAAAATTGAAATATCGCAAGATGGAAACTGTGATAAGAGGTGGTCTATTTTCAGACTAAGGTAATCAAAAAGATCTTGGGAGTTGTTATCATTGGGAGACCTATACAAACAACAATTGGGGCCCAGAATGTTTGAACCAAATCGCGTCAAATTTGTTGTTTTCCAAAGTGGACATCCTCTTACAACCTACGTTGTCCTTCGTATACGCACATACTCCGCCTTTGAGGCGAAAGTTAGAGTAAAGGTTGTATCTGGGAAATTGCAGATCATGCGAATCAGTGCTTCCAGGGGAGACTTATGTTTCCGATAGAAACAGAATATCCGGTTGCACTTGTTCAAGGTGTTGGTGAACAGCATTAAGATTCGACCTGATACCACGTATGTTGCAGTAATTAATCCGGATGTTGGTACTTTCGATGACCGAGGTCGCTTGAGTCCTGCCCTCCCGGGAATCCGAATGGGGCAGGATTTTATTCGTGGCAGATCTTGCTCGTCTTAGTCTGGATTTTGGCATTGACGAACTTTTGTAGAATTCTTGGGACGGGTCGACCAATCGATGTGAGGGTGTGGGCGTTTCACCCCACTTACCTGGGGTATAGCACCTGTTTTAGAACTCGTCATTTTAAGGGTTTAACCGTTAAAATACCACGCTTGGCTAGTGCGTGTTGGCGAGTACATAAGGAATAATGGAGAAACTTACCGGCAGCCCTCACCGAGCTCAGAAAATTGAAGCACAAATATTAAGGAGCCCATGGTAAAGGTGGTGGTATTTCACCGGGCGGCATGAGGTATACATACCTTCCACCTATGAAGTTGTAGAATATTAGAGCTGAAAAGGAAACATTAATTAGTTTACATTGCATCATACAAGAAAGAAGTTTTTTTGTACGATTGCTGAATAAAGTGATTGCACTGAAAACAAAGCAGTATATTCATTAACATAATTGAAATATCGTGCATAAGTTGTATAGTACCCCAATCTGCTTATGGTTAGTTTCGTAGGTGTTGACAGCTTTAAGATTGAATAAATTGTTTACTTTTGTTTATTATTTAGGTTTCAACTTGCATATTATTGCATTTTAAACTAATCAAATCTGTTTATTATTGTTGTGAAACTTAACTTCTCTATTTTTTTAACTTCCTTTTTATTTAATTGAAGGGTAATAATAAGTAAAGATAAATTACAATTAAAACTAAATATAAAACAACGGTAAAAGTTAGATGGAATTTTAAATTTGCTGTCAAAGAAAAATATAATATAAAATAATATAAAACATAATGTTACAATTAAACTTAAAATTTGATATGGTACCAAAAATAAAATTGGATTAACTTTTAAATTTGAAAACACAACCAGATATTCGATTTTATGAGCTTCAAAGGTTGTCTGGCATAGGTTTAAAGGAACCGTATTTTTTCGTAGAAACTCAATACTATAGCAATCTTAGATATTATTTACGTTTTCACTAGAGTTGACCCACACATGACCTTAATTTGACCTTGACATTGGCCTAAACTTGCCCTTTGCTTTGCCTTAGCTTGACCTAACCTTGAGTTAACTTTGATATTACCTTAACTTCATTATTTTTAAATTTACGCCTGAACTTCAACTTTTGGTATGTCTAGGTTTTTTACTGTTTTCCTAGACAGTGGAACTAATTGTTTACCAATTAGATGAGCATTACAACATTGCAATGTTTCAAAATTCTAGTTGACTGTGGCGTTTTTCATAGTTATCCTTTGTCTGTATTTATCGTTACTAAAATAAAATAACATTCAATTACACGTTCGTTCTTTTTCATATTTCATAAATTTGTTTGGAGCTGTATTTCTCATCGAAACGTATATAGTTTGTACAATTTAAAGGCCTAAACGATAAGTATTTGTGAATGCAATATATTTCTATTTAACTATCGAGAAAATGCATTACTTTAGCTGTCGTGTTCTAAGTGGTTTGCTTGTAAATTAGTGTTGTCGTGTTTAATCTACTTGTATCCCTAAATTACTATACACGCTACTCACTTTATAACCCTGCGTTTGTGATTTACTAACTAAATAAATACATGTCAAATTTAATATAAAATGAATATTAACGGTAAACGTTAGTTTTGTTTTTAGACTAGCAAATTGGTTCTTTCTGTTTTGGTTTATTAAAACATAATCCATTGCCCATTTCTAGTTAACCATTTTCGATAATTATCAATCACAACACAGGTTTATTACTTAAACTAGAAATAACATCGAATGTATATTTATACACCCGATGTTAACTTGACTTTCATTATTTATAAAAGCGATTTACGTATGCATATACCGGGTGGTGAATGATCCGATGCACCATAGGAAATCCAATGGGATATCATAAACTCTCGAATTCCTGCTTCACTATTTTAGGTAAAAACTTTACAGGAACGTTTGTTTAAAGAATTCTCTATCAGATGAAACTGTTAAAAATAATTATTTACAGCTCACGCAAATTTCAAAAATTGCAACAATTATATACCATCCCTGCATAACATCAGGACAGCAACGAAATATCAGGATGGCGTTACCTTTCAAAATTATTATACATACTATCATGTCAGTCTATTAGTCATAACAATAGGCTTAAAAATGTCGTACACCGTTTCAGAAAGAATAGAAATTGTAAAAATGTCTTTTTTTCGGCAAAACAGCACGCGCACAGTAAGTGCGTTATTTAGCGCGAAATATCCAAACCGCCCGATTTCAAGCCATACTAAAATTGGAACAATTATTAACAAATTTGAAAATAGTGGATTGGTGCGCCAAACATTAAGAAGCCAATATTCAAAGAAATGTGTTTGATATTAATATTGTAAGTAGAAGGGGTGGGGCTAGAAGTGGGGTCGGTTCCTTTTCGAAGGCCTTTTTCAACCCCTAGGCGGGGTTTTATCCCCGAATTAAGGTACTTTGGCAATATTAAGAGGCTTTTTTGAGGTTTAACCCACTGGTTAAGGGTGTTGGATGCCCCTAAGGTGTGGTCTATTGGCCATTTTGGTTGCGTTAAGGCGGGTTTAAGACTAGATAGGGGTCTTACGGCTTCAATAAGGCGGAGCTAAGTCCAGACCATGCCCACTACTTTTACCTGTATGGTTGTGCGAACACTCGCTCCTCTGGTTCCGATTGATCCTTAGCCTCATTACTCAACGGCTGCACTCTGATTGGAGGACTAACTCTCTGCATTCTGATTGGTTATGGCGGGAAATTTGAAATTTTATTTTTTAATTATGAGTCATAATTAAATTGCTAGGGCGCGGGTGTTAGGTGGGGGGAAGGAGAGGGTTGGGTCAAAGTCCAATTATTTTAATTATAGGTCAATCAAATTCCGCGGCCGTTTGGTTTTTCAACATGAGTCATCATAACCTTCTTAATTATGAGTCATAATCAAGACCCTCTACCGTTTCGTTTTGGCGGGAAATTTGAATTTGTATTCTAACAGGGGGGCTTAATGCTAACTTGTAAGACTTGCACAGTGCTGCGCAACTTACTCTCGGGGCTTCCCACCTTGACTAAAAATTTGCATTTCTTTGTGGCGCCATCTAGTTGTGTATGGTCTAATGAATATGAAAATGTAAACTTTCACCATTATCACTCATAATAAAATACTTATCCTTTTTGGGGTTTTTTAATGGTGTATTTTAAATTATACAATCTAAACGTTTCGATAACACACAGTTATCTTCGTCAGTAGTAATGTTTGTTAAAAATTGTTAAAGATGAAGTAAACAATTTTGTCAAATTTGAAAAATTAAAACATAAACATAAGCCTGCTATTAGTATAACAGTTTGGGAAACATAAAGCCAACTATAAATTTTTTTTAGTAAAGAATAACTAGGTCATAAAATTAAATATTATTAAACTGCCTCAAAGATGATAAACCAGAACACTCTCTACGACGAAAGCTAACAATGAAATTTGTCAGCCAAGAAACACATTTAACAAAATTTAATCGAGTTATGACGTAAGTGTAAAGTTGTGAAAAACTTCAATTTGAAAATGATAGAAGCATTCACAAATCCAAACATTACATCAAATAAAATAACCCAGTTAACTCTAACAAAGAGATAACTTTATCAAAGGTGTGATATATTTTGTAGGTAATTATAAAACAACCAAATCACCCTGTATTTATTATGTTCATGCATACTTAATATAATACTATGAAATTAACGTAAAAGTAACTCACGAAATACAAGGTATCGTTGTAATAATTTCAAAGCCTATTTATTTTTGGTAGCTGACAGTATGCCTTTATGGTTCATCCTGTATGAACAGCATAGATTGTTAAATTGTGAGTGGGTAGATATGAACTTTAAGAAATAAAGTATGTATGGCAAAATTGGAGAGATATTAAGTGTTTGCAAAAATCTATTGCAAATAATTCCGTGAATCACCCTGTAACAGTAAATATTTTTTGCGGAACTTTTAATGTATATCGAACTAAGCTTACATTACACTTATATAGGTAACATCAAATCAATTTAGCTTTTCAGTATAAATAAGGAAAGCTAATAAATTGTATTGTATAATACAATATAAGATAATTGCATTTCTTAAAATACAATAACTTTTAATAATTAAATCACCCTGTATATATTGAAGCTTATATATGTATACAAATATATTAATAGTATCCACTTTTTCATAAATCAATTCGGAAGTACAGCGTTTTGAATTAAGTCATAAAAAAATAATTGTATATTGTGGCTCATTCTGTAAAACACCCTGTATAATAAATATTTTTTGTGCAACATTTTATCGTCAAAATACCATATTGGATAGTACCTTTTGAAAAAATGGTTCCCTGAAGTTATACTGAAAATAGTGAGTTTCTGCAAAAACTACCTTCATATATTTGTGAATCACCCTGTAGTTATAAATATTTTGAATTGTATGTATTTACTAATGTAGTACTTAAATATGCAGTAAACGTATTTATGCAACAGAAATGTAATCTAGCTCTTAAGTTTTAAAATAAAAATTCCTATAAACAGGGCATTTTTCAACTTTAACACCCAGTATCTCGAAACCTAGCCACAGGATTGAGTTGGGTCATTGCCAATTTTTGGTTACTAAATCGAGTACAACAGCCTACCAAAGTTTCAGAAAATATAACCGGTCGCCGTTTTTCCATTACTTGGGTGAGGGATCCTTTGTATTAAACAAAAATCGTTTACCAACAACACACAATAGATCTCTTATGGAGTCAATGGAAAAACCAGAAAACGGAAAAAGGGAAATGAGACAGCGGAAGTAGAGAAAGTGAAAGTTAGTGAAGGAATAAAATTATCAAGTAGCACACAGCAGATATCATGTACTTCGAGTAATGCTCAGCGCAAGATTATTAGTGATCTGAAGATAGTAAACCGACGGCAGTTACTACTGATGATAGTTAATAACATACCAAAGATTCAGAAAATTTAACCGGTCTCCGTTTTTCCATTTGGGTGCGGGGTCCTTTCCATGCATCGCGTTAGAAACATTAGGTTGTACAGTGGGCTAATTTTTTTCGAACTTACCTTTTCGAATATTACAGCTTGTAGTGAAATATCCTCCCCGTAAGGGTTAATTATGTTCTGTGTGGGATTTCCAGAAGTGTTATACTTCCATTTCTTCTGGGTCTTGATAGGATTCATCTAAGAGCCTTTTGTTTCATTCAAATTGAACTAATAATTCCTTGTTATTTATATCTACGTTAACCTTTACTTTTTCTACTTTCGCTGTCTTACTATTTTACGTGTTGCTGGATTTTATGTGGATTCTACAAGACATTTATTTATTTATTTATTGTGTGCTGTTGGTTGAAGGTTTCTGCCTAATACCAATTTTCATATATTCGGCAGTCCCTGCGCGACTTCTCGGGTATTAAAGCTGTTTGGGCGTTTTCGATTTCTACAGCTTCTTCTATTATTCTCTTAGTTAGGCGTTCTGCAGATGAAATCCTTCTATTCTTATAGAAGTAGATATTATGTCATGTCGATTGAACATGTACTAATGATCAGGTGTTGGTATTTTTCCTTGCTGCTAATCAATGTTTTTCCAGCCTAGCACTGATTCGTCTCCTTGTTTGACCTATGTACGTACGCTCACATTCTCTATTCTTCCAGGTTGGTTTTGGTTTTTGCGTTAGGCAATATGGTTCCGATTTCTTCATGCGTCTTAAATACTGTTTTGATGTTGTTCCCTTTCTGTACGGGAAGAGTACTTTATTTTTTTGGACCTCCTCTCTTTCTTCTTGTTTTTTCTTCAACTGCTCCGTCTTTTGGATATGTTTTTCGGTGAATTCATTTTGTAATAAAGTTGACTTTAGTGTTTTGATTTCCTTGTGCAAGTTTTCATGGTCTGCGAATCGCATTATAGACACATACTCACACACGCACGCAGACGCGCACGCACAAACGTATATGTGTATATAGTAGCAACCATAAGCGAAAGTTAGCTTATCCAATTTCTCATTTTTTTCTGATTTCAACGATATAAAGTTTTGTATATCTAATTTTAATGATAATCCGTAAAACTTGAAAAACTAAAGAAAATCATTTAATTAAATACATGGTTATGGCTACAATAAAACAGTTGAAAATCGTTAAAAATAAAACAAGAACAACGGGAAAAATTCTTACTGAATTAATAATAGCAATAGATATCTTTTCTTTTAAATTATTTATATCACTTGGTTTTTCTTTGCACACCTTGTCTTTTATTGTTCCCCACAAAAAGAAATCTAACGGAGTAAGATCCGGTGATTTCGGGGATCAAAAAATTGTACCACGGGTTGCAATTGGAAATCTTCCATTCTAGTAATTCATAACTCTAATCGAGTTATGTGCTGGAGCTCCATCTTTCTGAAAATATTGCAGATTGCGAATTGTATTCAAAGGTGCATTATCCAGCATTTGTTCCAAATTGGTAATTAAAAATCTTTCGTAGGCTTCTGCGTTCAAATTTTCGTCGTAGAAAGTGAAAATTAATCTTGATCGAATAGTTACAAGTAGAGTGAGGGCAGTTTGGTCTTTTCGGGGGCGTTTTTAACCCTGAACAGGTTTAGCCCCTAATTAAGGCCTTTTTATCAATGTTAAGAGCCTTTATGGCGGTCTAACCCCTTGGTTAAGGGGTTACAGCCCTTATGGTTTCATTAAGGCGTAGCCTCACCCACACCTTTTACCTGATTGGTTGTACGTAGGCGGGGCTAAGACTAGACCAAACTCATCCCTACACCTGATTGGCTCAAGTAAGGCCCACCCACCTTGTTTCTGATTGGTCCTTAGCCCCACTACTCAGCAGCTGTGTTCTGATTGGAGAACTAAATTCTCTGCAATGGTTACGGTGGGAAATTTGAAAATGTTCTAATAAGAGACCCTAATGCTTCCTCATAAGACAGCTATAAGAACTTGTGTTAGGTCCGCTTGTCATACCGTATTAAGAGCATTTTTGTCAGTCTGTCCCAGTGTTTAGGGGAGTGGGCAGGTCCCGTGACACGCCTAATTAAGACCTTAGCCCTTGGAGGGTACGCAATGCGTGTGTTCTGATTGGTGGACTTGGGGATAGATCACACTCCTTAGTTTCTGATTGGTCTACGTACTGGTTGTCTGAGAAGCGCGGGGTCCATTCTGTCAGACACTGGGAAATTTAAAATAGTATCCTAATAGGGGTTTCATAAGACGCCCATACTTCTGAATTATATGATGTAAGTATACTCCTCTACCATTTTGTATGACATCATGATCAAAGCCATTTTGTAGGGCGAAATAAATTCAAAGGTGTTGATCTGAAGTAATTTTCTTTCAAAGCACCTTGGTAATTACCGTTAATAAAAGTTAAGAGGTTTTTCAATAATTTATTATAATACTATTTTTACACCTTCAACAACATGGCAATCTCAGCATCACAGTTCTAATTGAATATTAAATTGGCTGGTTTCTCTGTTGATCCTCGCATTGAGACATCTCTACTCTTCAGTCTCTCGTTAAATTGATGTATACGAAGGCCCTCGGGCTTGAAAACACTCATGCAAATTCAGTCAGCTCAACTACTATCCTATCGGCGTACTATGTTGCTATGAGTCCGAGATTCAACCCCAGACTCCAACTCCTTAACGTTTTTGAAAAGGTCTGTTGATAAATTCATACCTGTAATTATAACATAGTATTAAAAACCTGCTCAGATAATCAAAAACTATTACTTACCAGCTATGTATGGAGAGAACATCTTGCCGGGTTGACAAATACTAGATTACCGCGCATACATCAGCAGCAGCCTCTGCTAGATCTCCAGTAACCGTTTTCTTCTCAGTGGGTTTCTCATGTGCTCTGACGTCACGCTCATTTTCACCATCAGCATCATCAGGTGTTGTTATACACTGATAATTTACAGAAGCTCGAACATCTTCGACTGTGGGGTTATAATACGGAGAGTTCATTATATGTTCACAGCCACTTTCGTAAAAACAGTGGTGTGTTTTATCTTTTGTTACCCATTACACGACCTTGACTGTGTACGGTGCGTCGGGTTTAGACCTGAGGAGACCGTACTGATCCAACAAACCACCTAAATTTTTAACATACAACCTACGGAGCCCTGTAATTGGGCCAGACAGAAAAGAACTTTGCAAAGCACCCACACACATGCACACACACGCACACGCACACGCACACGCACACGTACACGCACACGCACACGCACACGCACACTCACACGCACACGCACACGCACACGCACACGCACACGCACACGCACACGCACACGCACATGCACACGCATACGCACACACAACGCATTTGTACTACTACTCAAATTAATATGTATCATTATTGCATAGTTTTGCATACACTGTTAAAAACAGCTAAATTAGTAAAAAAGGCCTTTAGTAAAAGAGATTTACCAGTATCGTACATTATAATCTAAAATATAGATCTAAAATTCAAATCACGGTTTTAAAATATAAAAGATAATGATTAACAGTTATTATTAAAAATTTATAATTACAGATGTCACATATTATAATCTAAAATATATCGAAAGTAAATGACCGGGTTAAAATATAAAAGCTAATGGTAAAATCAGTTAAATTAATAAAAAGGACTATAATTAATGGCATTGTGTATTAGAACGTAAAATATATCTAAATTAAAATCACCGGGTTAAAACATAAAAGGTAAGGAGTGGGGAAAAGAATGGTCACGTGGGTGCTGAACGGGATTTTTAAAAACTAGAAGCTAAACCTCAGGCATGACTGTACATACTAAAGCTATGTCTTAGCCAGGTAACCGTAAGGGATAGTGTTATAATTATAACCATCCTCCTTTCGGGGACGTTTACTGTACTGCACCTGTTAAATCTTGTTCTCTGGCGTTGACGCAACTTCGTATGCAGGAGTTCTAACAATTTTACGGTAAGTTTGTGTGTACACAGGTTCGATACCATCCAACACTAATGACTTTAATGTGTTAAAATGAACTACTTTGGCGTTTTGATAATTCAAGGTGAAGCCCTTAGGTTTACAGATGGTAATGTAATCGTTTTTCCTTGTTGAGAATATCTTGTGCGCGTAAGAGACAAGAGAAATACTACCCCTGTCGTATTGGCAAACTTCATACTCCCACACGTCAAAGACTTCTAAGACGGGATATCCTAATTATATAGCCTTTCGAAGTTCGTCCGCAACGTAAGTTCCGGTAAATTTACGTCGTTCTGCGTATGTGTTCAATCATGCTGGAAGATGGTTTCTGCACAGGTTCTGCACAAGACGAACATTAATTTACCGTGCATCTTAAGAGGTAGAACAGTATGGTACAAATTTGATGGACGGAGCACACTAAGTCGATGTTTATGCACTCGACACCAATGTGGAGTGTAGAATGCCCCACCGGATACTTGGTTCATTTGTTCAAGTAAGGGTATGGTGAACAAACATCCAAATACCTAATTTGCTCACCTTGTTCAGCCTTATAATATAACTTGACCGCATTAGAACGACCTCCGAAGAAGCTGCTACTTTTACCAGCCAGGAAATTAATTATTTTATCATCGAAGCACCGGATGAACAGTATTTAATGTCTAAGGTGTTTCTCTATTTATTATAAATATTTTTCACTATTAATTTGTTGTTATCGCTTGGGTTGCTTTAATTATTGCTATCTGTGGTGCTTGCCGGCGTGATGAATTGTGCCAAATGGCTGTTAAAGATAAGCGAGATATTATAGTAATAACCCTTCCAGATACAAAAACTAAACTACAAAAAGTATTTATAATCACAAATAGCACTATTAGAGGCACTAACATTCTTGAATTGATTACAAGATATGTCTCTCTGAGACCAACTAAAACGTTTCTTATGGTAAATCAAAATATTCAGTGCAAGTGGTGGGAAATAACGCCAAGTCAAAAATACCCCACAAAATTACTAAATACTTGAAGTTACCCAATCCGGAACTTTATACAGGACACAGTTTAAGAAAGACTTCTGCATCACTATTAGTTGAAGCCGGTGGAGAAATTACTCACAGCAAAAAAACATGGGGGCTGGCGATCGACAACGATTGCGGAAGGTTATTTAGACCAATCTATTTCAAAGAAATGCCAAGTAGCTAATCAGATTATTAATGGACCAACTTCTTCATTAACTTATATCAGATATTTCTTTAGAAACTTTTTCAGCGACACATGTCTCTTCCAACATTTCATTCGGTTACCATACGAAGAATATCCCTGCTAATTTCACGAATCCAATTAGTTTTAATAATCTTACAAATTGCACATTTCATCTTTACAATGAAAAATCTTAATTTAGTTTATTTAAAATGTTAATTAAAAATTAATATAAATTCAACACTTTAATAAGTATAATAAAAAATTAAATTTTTTTAGCGGGAGCCAAAATATTTTGCCTGAAAAGTGGCACTTTCGTCACGAAAATTAGGGAAGAAAATTGAATTTTCAATCAAGGTGTTGGAAATATCTTATAAGGAGCTAAAGTGACACTTTTTGTGACGAATCTGTAGATTTGACGGACGAACGTAGTCCGGCAAATACAGATGAGCCAGAAAAAATCACTTTGCTCCCCATAAAATATACTATTTTTTCTTCAGACGCTTTTTACACTTAAATGTGAAATAAGGAAAAATAATTAGGTTGTGAAAATTAGGAATAGTTAGATGTACTTAGCGTGCTCTGGCAAGCAGCAGTAGACACTAGGTTTCGTTGAAAACAATGCATTAACACTAGAACGCCCAGACGGGTCAAAATAACCCTTTTTCATTTTTAAGTCATATCAACACTTCACAGAACGGTTTAAGGAAGATTTCCTGTTATGACTTTTATTCAATTTGAAGGTACTTTCATTATTTGAAATATCTGCACGTTTACCACAATCCATTGTGAATTATATAAGGTTTTACCATAAACGCTCAGTGTGGTCAAATTGACCCCTTTAATGTAATATTGCTATTTTATTTTTTTGTATGCTTGAAATTTATTTTATATACATTTTATATTGCAGTTATTTTAGTTTAAGATACAACAATGAAGTTTTACTTAGATTATTGACGTCATATCAACAATAATTGACATAATAAGAGTTAGTTTTATTCACTTCCAAAGCTATTTTCTTTTTTTCTGTATGCTAACTATTTTAGTTTATGATGCAACAATGAAGTTTTATTTAGATTATTGACATCATAATCAACAACAACGAGCATAGTAAGAGTTATTTTGTCATTCACTTCCAAAACTCAGTGTTATACATGCGATTGTGAGGTGAAGGTGGAAATGTATCGGAAACGTTATTTACGTGAAGATGAGCTGCTTTCAGAGCTACGGAAAGTTATCGATGATAATTCTGATGGAGGTGAACTTCTTACTGATGACTCGGATGATGAGTTTTACCGCAAACAACTAGAGAAATATGTAATTAAAAATTATTATTAACTTATAATAACTAGAGAAATAGTATGTTACACGTCCAAACCGCACTAGGCGTCGTGCATGCTTACTAATGTAAGCGGGTTGCCAAGCCAGCTAACAGGGAGATGGGCGTGGTCGAAATAATAAGTAACATGAATGATTAATATGCTCAAACACCTTACACCTACATTCAAACAGCTCAATCCGGGAAAATATGTCTCTAGGGACCACCAAAATCGAAACTTTGCGAAAATAATTGTCTTAAGCTGGATGTTAACTAACCCTATTGATTGTGGAAAGTAGGATTGTGCTTACTCAGTAAACTCTTACACGAGGGTTCTAAAACAAACACTCGTCCAAAACAATTCAACTCAAACTCCAATATATTTAGTACTACCCAGGTTATTAAAAACTTTTTTGAATACACCTCGTATACCAAAACTTCCAAAATAAAATTTATCACTCAAATACATTCAATGAACGGTAATTAATTTTTAAAATTCTTAACATGAACGATATCTTTTAAATTTAATTTACTTTTTATAACACTTCTGAATCGTATTGACATTCGTAAATATTTAAGGTTTCAAAACTCCAACTTTTTGTTATACTCAATGAAATTTTAACTAACAGCTGATACGTCACTAGTGCATTGCGCTATTGAAACTAACATGAAAATTTTTGCAATCAACCTGGCAAATATAACTTTTCAGGTTGTTCATTAATCTTAAAATCCAAAATATGCAAAGTCTACACTTTAACTTGTCAAAAACTACTAGGTCACTAATTAAGTAATCGTCACAAATATGTCTCATACCTGGCTAAATAAACAACAGAATAAAAATTTAACGATAAATATATATTGTCCTGCATAAAATAATAAACAAATGACAAAGAAACAAACACAAATATATTAACATATACCACTACAGCGTGGTTGAAAATCAAAACCACACGTCACTACCAATTTCTGCAAAATTCTTAATACTAAAACAACCAATGAAAACCACATAACTCGAGAACGATTATCTTTTCGCTTCTAAACTAATTAATATTTACTCAACATTACACAAATGAACTAAACAAAGAGATAATCGTGCTTTACTAAATTTTCAAAGTACTTAAATATATTCCTTACTTAAAATTGTCCATTTATCCTACGCTTTTCTTTCTTCTTTCTTCCGTAAATCAATTATTTGTAGTCCATTTGTAATCCTTAAATTGCATGAAGGCGCATAACCAGTGCTTCACAATTTCACAAACACTTATTCCTTTCTGTACTCACAAATAGTCCAATAACACGTAATAATCTGTCACGTTTGTGCCTCAAAATTTCTAGCAACCTTGATAGATTTGTCTTCCTTAACAATAAACTTTTAATGTCAAAAATTACCTTAACATTGGCTTAATTTATTACAAAATTTCGTTTACTTAAAGGTGGTCCCATAAATAATTTTAACTCAATATCGGTAAAGAACACGCGCTATTAAACACTTACGTAATAACTGTTAGATTTTATAAATTCTTACGCCTTTTACTTTTGAAAATAAACAAAGATTTATCTTCAACTCAATTTAATTAATTTTATTTAAAGTCTATACGATTATCCCTTTCGTAACGCGTTGTTTAAAAATGATGCCTTCTATATTACAAATAACCCAACTTCCCATTTTTACATACACTCCGCGAATTCTCCTATTCACAACAAATGCCATAATCAAAATTCAATCCCTGTTTCTAAAACTTCATCATATCTTTAAACATGTCTTCCTTCGCTAATTCTCCAATAGTATACTCATAAATTATATTCATAATGCTACCCTATAAAGCACGTTAATTACAATACATCGCCATTTTGTTCTTAACAAATTTACAATTATTCATTAAGAAATCATTTTCGTATTACATTCATTCAGTAGCCACTCTGGACCATTAGCAACTTTTAACTCTTAGTTCAACCTGCGCTATCTCTTCCAACATTTGAAAATAAGTACCGTCTAAGGTCTCAATCCCATTACATACACGTATTCTCAAAACAATTGCACAAATTACGAAAACTTTCAAATTAACTTAAACATACCAAATCTTTTCTACATTTTCTAAAACATTCTAACATTACTTACATATTTGACAAAATATCATTTATCCTCAAATTCCATTTTAACATAGAATAATAACATTATCGTCCCATCAAATTTCTTTACATTTAATTTCAGAATAATTATTCCAATTAAAGTCTTATATTCAAAAATCGTACTATACTGAATTATATTTCTCTAATTTCAGTGCTATATAACCCACATAATTATGATTACACAAAAAAATTTTTTTCGTTAAACTCAATACAGCCGTGCTAAAACGTAATAATATATAACATCCTACATACAGGGTGGTCAACGAACCTGACAATAATGAATAACGAATGTATGAATACGGATTCCTAGATGTTGAAAATGAAAATTCACAATCTAGTAGTATTATTATTATTAAGCCTATTATGCCAACTTAATATAATTATCATATTATAATTTTTGATTAATTTTATTATGATCTTACATATAAAATGTATAATTTCTTATAAATGGTAGTAGTGTATCGATATATAATGACCTTACCAAATAATTTCTATTATTTATTTATGTAATATAAAAATTCCTTTTATAGATCAAGGAGATTCATGTAATGCGAGGAGAAGAACCGTTCTTCATCTACAGATGTTATCGAAGTTGCTCCTGATGGCACAATATGGATTGAAGCAGTGCCTAATTACAAAAGGAGGACGCCTTCCTTCATAACATTGAAGAATCTCCTGGACCTACAATCACGTAAAAAACACTAATGACGAAAGTGTATCAAGTGCATGGTTTGTTCATAGACCACTGTATCCTCACACTGTACAGAAATACACATGACAGTCAAGAGTATTAGGAAATAGCAACTGGTCGATGTCCACTTAAGAATTAGAAGCATTGATTGCAATAATTTATGCTCGTGTTGTTAGTGATTGCAGAACTACAGCCCTCCACAGCATATGGTCAGGCTCCGGGTGCCTACTTTTCTGTGGGGAAACCATGAGTAGAAATAGATTCTGTGAAATTATGAGATTCCTGAGGTTCGACGAGACATCTGCACTCTCTGTACGTTTGCAGACGGACAAATTTGCATTAGTGTCTGCTGTTTGGAACAAGTTCATTGAAAATTGCACTATATGTTACAAACCCGGACCTAACATAACGATTGATAAGCAACTTTTTCCAAGTAAAACTAGGTGCCCGTTCACACAATTCATGGCTTCAAAACCTGACAAGTATGGTCAAAAGTACTGGTTAGCAGTAGATGTTGATACCAAGTACCTTCTTAATGGTTTCCCTTATCTTGGAAAGGATACTGCAAGGTGCCAAGATGAAAGAGTTTCTGATTATGTAGTGATGCGTCTTATGCAACCATTTCTTTCTAAAGGCAGAAATGTCACTACAGATAATTATTTCACTTCCCTCAAACTTGCTGAGAAATTGAAAAGGAAGTCAACCGCCATCGTGGGGACTGTGAACACAACGAGAAGAGAAATACCATCTCAATGAAGACTTTGAAGGCCTCGTTCTATTCAACAAAAATCTTGAAACATGATGATATTTCCCTAACGGTTTATCAAGGGAAAAAAGCAGAAAATGTCCTGGTAATGAGTTCTCTCCATCCTACTGTTGATGTAGATACAAATGAGAAACTATAAGTTATTACAACAAGACAAAATTTGGGGTTGACATAGTGGATCAAATAACCAGGCAGTGTTCCGTCAAGGCTTCCTCTAAAAGATGGCCTGTACACTCGTTCTACAATATCCTTGACCTTGCTGGAATAAATGTATATGTATTATTTACGTCCATTACTGGGAAAAAAATTAAAAGACGTCAGTATCTTCAGCAACTTGCAGAGGAACTACTTGAAGAGTCGCCCACTTCGTAGGACAACAAGAGATAATGAAGACGGTGGTGATGAAACTGAAGAGAAAATGGCACCAAAATGGAGAAAATGTCAAATTCTTAGATTCTGCAACTGTAATAAAACTACCTCTAAATGCACTGTTTGTAAGAAAATGGTTTGTAGAAAATGCACAATGAAAATCAAATACAGATGTGTCAATTGTGTAGAAGGATCAACTATTCAGAACTGTGATTGTGTTATTTGTACTAAATTTACATTCAAGTAAACTTAATTAACATGTGATTAATGAGAAAAAACATTAAAATATAATAAATAAATATAATTTTAAAAAAAATAATCAAGAATATAACATTTATACACAAGGGGTCAAATTGATTCCTTTGGGCGTTAGAGGGGTTAGGGAAAGGCTGGGCGTCCTAGTGTTAAACAAGTTAAAAATTGTGAAGATTCTCCGTGTTATTGTAAGTATTTTATTAAACTTTTTGTTCCTATTTGTGTAAATGAAAGTATTACATTGTTAAGGGTATGATGGATTTGGAGAACTACACGTCGTCCGAAATTACTGAAGCGGCTAATACAGCAATAAATGATCTACTACGTACAAGATCGAGCAAAATCTATAAACGCGCTTTTCAGCAATTTATAAAATGGTGCGATGAAAAGATATTAAAAGCTACTTTGAAACCGTAATGGTAGCTTATTTTGCCGAATTAGCAACAAAAATTAAAATAAAAAGCTCGACAATGTGGTCCCAATATTCGATGAATCATTATTGAGCATTCGACGTGGCGTAGATATAAGCAAATACTTGAAACTTCGGGCATGCCTAAAGAAGCAGAATGAAGGATACACCCCAAAGCAGACCAAAGTATTACAAAAGACCAATTTAACAAATTTTTATCGGAAGCGTCGGACGAAAAATACTAGGCAATAAGGGTACGTTTTAGAAATAGAATGCAACCAAGTCTTTATATTTTGTATTTTTTTTAGATCGTTTTGATTATTCGTATCTCAGAGGCATGTGGTTGCAATGAATTGGTGAAGATGAAGTTAGACGACATTGAGAACCTGAAAATTCTGCTACATATTAAAATCCCAGATAGCAAAACAAAAAAAATTAAATCATTTACAGTTATAGGGGAATCTTTTCTAAATTTATACAACGAATATGTTGCTTTGCGTCCACGAGATATGAATGATCGCTGATTTTTTTTGAAATATTGAAATGGAAAATGCTCAAGAGCGGTGATGGGAATCCATAAAATAAATAGTGTTCCTACACAGGTAGCTTTTTTCTTAAAATTAGCGAACTATACAGAATACACAGGGCATTGTCTAAGAAGAACCTCAGCTATACTATTGGTGGACGGCGGCGCAGATTTAATGTGCTTGACGCGCCATGGTGGCTGGAAATCCAGCACTGTAGCTGACCATTATATTGAAGACCCTCTAGCAACAAAAAAAGAGGCAGCCTAGAAAATTTTTGCACTTAGTGCAAGCGCTACGAGTACATAAGTTCATGTAGAAGAGGAAGAATTAAAGACCATTCCCTTAGAACGCAGCGAGACCTCCACTGTTACCTCTTTTTTGGAGAAAATGTTAGTTTTAATCATTGTACTTTTAATCTTTATAACTCTAAACAATAAATTTGGTTTTGTTGTTTTCCAAATTGGGTGTTTGAGTTATTAACTTACAATAATTTTGCATCCGCTGCGAGGGTATACAAGAGACTTTTGCAGCCGCCGGTGAAAATGTCAAAGTTTAACGTTGTCAGGTGAAGTTTAAAATGTCACCTTTTATTGACGTCTGAAGAAAAAAATAATTTCTAAGTTTTATATGTTTTTTATTTAAAGCCAATTGCTAAATTAGCTCACTTAGTAGTAAGTTTAAATATTTTTATTCACAATAATTCTCTACTGTTTATTATCATGTTATTACAGTACCCTGATGAGGAAAGAAACCTATTTCGATAGCTTGGTAAAACTAAAAAGAGTTTTCTTTCCTAATTGCCCAATAGACGACATCCCCGTTATAATCTTATTATATATACAAACACACACACAAATATATATATATATATATATATATATACAGGGTGTCCCAATAGTGCGTATTAGGTCGATAGCTACTTAGCCATTAAAATTAGAAGATAAGTTTAAATACGAAAGTTGTCCATTTTTATAAGCTGCATAATCCAAAAATAGTTTGTTTTCTACAGGGTGTAATATAAAAGCGGTACAATATACAACTTTTGAATTTTAAATAGAACACCCTATATATTATTTTATTTTTCGATTCTCCTTATAATTTTACATTTTTTGTATAAGAATTACTTACAAGCTAAATCTTATAGTTTTTGAGATACTTGCAAAGTTAACTAAAAACTGACATTTTTATGTAATAATTCAAGTAGGCATATCTCAGTAATTTTTAAAGATACAAAAATAATCTTAGGCATATCTCAGTCATTTTTAAAGAGAAAAAAATAATCTTTGGTATAGTATTTATTCATACATGAGCTTACTTTAATCTATTGTCAAAATTGGATTTCAATATACACGGTGATCACAAAAATTAATTCAATAACATAAATTTGAAAATGCTGTATCTTCATTTTTTTTAAATGGCACACCCTATATTTTTTTAATACCTTGTCTTCGTCTATTAGTCGGCTTTCATTTCTCTTAAATATGTTCTATATCTATCTCTAATAGTTTCGGAGATATTTAAGTTTGTTCAATTTTTTTCGTTGATAACACTCATGAAGAGTAACATTAGTCGGTCAAAGCAAGCTGTGGATTACTTAAGAACCTAAAAAATATTAACTGAAATACATAAATTGTAATTATAATAAATATTGTATGAAACCACCATTTTTAAGAGATATTTGAGATGTTTTTAAACGATTCATCGTAAAATTAAACAATTTAATCAAAAGAGCGTAAAACAAAAGATGAACGAAAACAAATGAAGAAATCAAACTTGTCAAACAGTGCTAATATTTGTGTAGTATTGTATACTTACTTCCTAAATTACAAAATGAATTTTTCGAAAGAAAAACTTGTTAATATGATTTACATCCTCGGTGAAAGCGATAAAAATCGTCTTTTAACTCGTCGAATTTATAAGCAAAAATTTCCAAATGCACGACACCCGCAAGTTTCAGCATTTGCAAGATTGAAAGAGCGTTTCGAGTAAACAGGCAGAATTCATTGCGAAGACAATTTAGAACGAGAAAGAACCGCAATTAACGAAGGTAATGAACATTTAGTTCTTCAATCCGTGATTGAAAATCCTCACGTTTCTTGCCGACAATTGGAATTAGAAGTTGGAGTTTCAAAAACACAAGTTAATAGAATTATAAAAAAATATAAATATCATCCATTCCATGTGCAACTTGCACAAGAATTAGACGAGGATGACTTCGTTAATAGATTAAACTTTTGCAATTGGGTCATAAATAAAAATTTGGAAAAATCCAACTATTTTAGCACGATCTTATTTACTGATGAAGCTACTTTCCACAAAAATGGATACGTTAATAGACATAATTTCTATTATTACGATACTGAGAATCCCAGATTTATAATTCCTGTTGATCATCAACACCGCTGGTCACTTAATGTTTGGGCCAGAATTATTGGGGAAAGAATTATAGGACCAAATTTTTTTGAAAACACGGTCAATGGAGATTCAATTTTAAACTTCTTGCGCAACGAATTTGAAACTTTTATTGAAGATTTACCTTTACAAACCCTTAGAGAAATGTGGCTGCAATTAGATGGCGCTCCTCCGCATTTTAGCAGAAACATTAGAAATTATTTAAATATCCAGTTTCAAAATAAATGGATTGGAAGAGGAGGGCCGATCTCCTGGCCTGCAAGATCGCCTGACTTGACAAAGCTGAACTTTTTTCTTTGGGGATGGATTAAAGAGAAAGTCTATCAAACTCCTCCAACGACTGTAGATGATATAAAGGCAAGAATTAGAGACGTCATTCAAAATATAAATGTTTCCACGTTACGAAAAGTAAATTTGTCGTTTATTCAAAGACTTCATGTTTGCCAGCAACAAAATGGTGGTCACATTGAACATTTATCATAATTTTAAGTGTTTCTATTTCAGTTAATATGTTTTTTAGTTTCTAATGTATTCATAGCTTGCTTTGACCGACTAATGTTACTCTTCTTCAGTGTTATCAACGAAAAAAATTGAACAAACTTAAATATCTCCGAAACTATTAGAGATAGGTACAGAACATATTTAACAGAAATGAAAGCCGACTAACAGACGAAGACAAGGCATTAAAAACATATAGGATGTGCCATTTAAAAAAATGAAGATTTTCAAATTTATGTTATTGAATTAATTTTGTGTTCACCATGTATATTGAAATCCAATTTTGACAATAGATTAAAGTAAGCTCATGTATGAATAAATTCTATACCAAAAATTATTTTTTTATCTTTAAAAATAACTGAGATACGTCTACTTGAATTACTACATAAAAATGTCAGTTTTTAGTTAACTTTGCAAATATCTCAAAAACTGTAAGATTTAGCTTGTAAGTAATTCTTATAAAAAAGATGTAAAATTATAAGGAGAATTGAAAAATAAAATAATATATGGGGTGTTCTATTTAAAAATCAACAGTTCTATATTGTACCGCTTTTATATTACACCCTGTAGAAACCAAATTATTTTTAGATTATGCAGCTTATAAAAATAGACAACTTTCGTATTTAAACTTATCTTCTAAGTTTAATGGCTAAGGAGCTATCGACCGAATACGCACTATTGAGACACCCTGTATATATACATATACATACATATATATATATATATATATATATATATATATATATATATAATGTATTGATTTTTTAGTGCTAGTTTATTTTAACTAAAAAGATTCTGACAAATACTTATATATAAAAGCTACTCGTATTTAGAATGCACCTACTGTTAATCAATCCTACAAATAGAAAACATTCTGACGTTTGAAATTCTTTTACTATTAGTCTTTTTAAACATTCAATGCACACTAATAAATACACTATTCAGTAACAACTTTTTCTAAAGTTTGCGCTTTTAATTTCCTTTTTAGATCGATCGAGATCACGCCATATTTTTCTCACATTTAAAGCAATTTATAACAAAATAGAGAATAGATATTATCTGAAATACGTAAGGTGATGGCCTCCTGTTGTGAATATTGTACGTATGTTTTGACATCCTGGCAATAACGGAAATCGAAAGTTCAATTGTTGTCAACACTCTGAGACCCAGCTGAGTTGTAAAGATACTCTTTATTACCTAACGGTCATTACATTTACATTGTTACCTCCTGATACGTGATTATCATTATTGTTTGCGTAAACATCATGCTAAGGGACTAATAATAAGTTAAACTTAATTATCCAGGGAACTGTGCTTTACAACTAATCCATATAACAATACCTATACACTACTATAAGACTATTACAAAAATTAAGTAATGGCCATTTTTTACAATGCGCTATTATATTTCTTGCTTCATAGATGTATTTGCCCATTCAATATTTACTGTTCAGACAAAGGCAAGTGCGCTCAACCATTTTGCAGTTGGAAATTCAATATTGGTTGATATATTAAACACACAACGTAAGACCATTTAAAGCTGAATGGAATTAATTGACTTGATCGATTTCGAGATTTGCATGTATTAAAGCGTTTGACTGTAATATTTCCATAATTTTAAGTCTTTTAAGTGGTTCACCTGTAAAAGACATGTTCTTAAAAGAAATACAAGCTGTGAACTAAAGTGGATTGGGGATCAGCTAATTGGCAAGCTAGGTCCATGAAACACTCCTACATTACTTGCCTATGGCATAATAATTGTAAAAACGAATATTAAAATCAAGAATTTAACCGGAAAAGGTAATACAGTAATTGTAGCGCAAACTTGATAACCATCTTGTAGGTATTTAAGATTATAGCTAAATCGTAAGATTTAAATAAAGATTTTGGGATGGATAATAACTAGTTAGTTTCATAATGTACTGGGTGTGCTAAGGTTCGGGAGCATATCAAAGTTATGGTTTTTAACTAAAACTCTATATACTATTTGACTTTCGTTTACCCTACCTAAAACTTAAAGTTTCTGAATTACTTTGTGTTTTGTGAAAATGCAAGAAAAACTTTAGTGATGAATTTCTCAACAAGTGTTTTTTTTTATTTGACTATATTTATACTGGAAGGCACCAATTAATTAAAATATGGGCTTTATTGGTAAAAAAGTAACTGACTTATACAGGGCATTCAAAAATTAAGATTGAATGACAGACAATAGCTTGTTTGATTTAAGCAGGATACTCGTTCTTTGATGTTACCGATAAATGTAAAATTTGATTGTCTTTCGAACCTTATCAGGTTTTTCTGTACATAAGGTTCCACACTTTGTTAAAAAATGGCAATTTGTAAAATATACACTGATTTTTGACAACTCAACTTTCGTATAGTAGCTTATGTCAGTTTGAGAAGTCCTCTTAGTTATGTTTATTTGTCAGTTGTTTAGAAGTTGTCATTCTTTCAGGTTTTTTCCACTTTTTGTTACAATAATTCAAAATGAAAGTTTATCCTCAAGAAAAATGGATTGACTTGATATTTATTCTTAGAGAAAATTTTCAAAATAGCTTCTGACACCTTCCGTTTACGCTGAAAGATCGAGATCATCCAAACAAAGCCGCTTTCTAAAGATTCTTAACCCATTTTAAATTAACTGGGAGTGTTCAGTACAATAATACTCTTTAAATCAATCCCACCACAGAAAGTGAAGGTAATGAGTTTGCCGTCATTGTTTCAGCAGTTGAAAGTGCTTATATAGTACAGAACCAAATTGTCCAGAACAACAACATTAGTCAGACAAGCGTTTCTGGTAGAATTGCCCTTTGTATGTAAAATAGGTTGAGTGTATACAAAGGACAATTCTACAAGCAAATTCAAGGACTACCTATGGGTTTGCCACTCTCTCCAGCTTTTGCGAATATATAGGGTTGTCCAAAAAACCGGAATTTCCTTTTTTAATACATTTTTTGTTTATTTCTTAACCTATTTCATTGATTTTGGTTCTGTTTGAAAGAGAATTGATGAAAACACATAACTAACATAATATTTTCGCGATTTGTTTAAAAAAACAAAATGGCGGACACATTCAAACTTTACCAAACTTTAAAACTAGTTGGAACTTTTTCGAGTCGCACTGTATATGTTTGCAAGTTACTTTACGAAAGCTTGGATATTTGTGAATAGAACAAGTGGTCGAACATGAAAATCGGTCAAAAACTTTCTAACGTATGGTACGACAAAGGTAAGTACGTTTTAACATACTGACTCCTATTTTCTTTCGATATTCTTTAAATAAAGCTTTATTTAAACGAAAGACAACAAACACTAACTTAAGGTAAAAAGAGGATTAAACATTAATATGACCACCATTAGTTTCGACTACTTAAGGTTAAGAAATAAAAATATATATATTAAAAAAGGAAACTTCGTTTTTTTTTGGACAACCCTATATATACAGGGTGTTTAAAAAAGGTGCGGCAATATTAAAGGGAGTGATTGCCCAGGTCATTTTATACAATAAAGCTCCTATAAACATAGGTCCGCAAACGGTTCGTTACCGATCTACAGCGTGTTGAAGTTTAATTTAAAAAAACAGTCAAAATTAGATTTTTCCAAAACGGCTTGAGATATCATAATGAAATTTTACTCGTATCAATAGCTGTGGTAGACGCATACTTTGCAATACAACACGATGTTGCAGTCGTACCATTGGCGCGCGTATTGGCACGTCACAGGCTATTTTTCAAGAAAAAAGTAGGATGCCGCTAATTTCTCTAAAAATAAAAAATATTTTTTTTATTCTTTGTTCAATTGTGAAGAAAAAAGGTCTCTTGACTTTTTATCATACGACGTACTGTTTTTGAGTAAAAAAAAACATTTTAGTGCATGTCCATTCATTGCATGAAAAGTTTTAAAAATCAAGGGTTTCATTCAAGGGCAAAAACAAATATTTCACCAAACCAAAACTGTTACCAACCAAAAATTACAAAAACTGTTCAAAGTGACCACCTCGAGCTCGGATGCAAGAATCCAATCTTCTCTTCATTGACTGGCGAACTCTCTCAAAAACACCAGGATCTGTTTTAATTGAGTTGCACCCAGCAATTATTCGATTTCTTAAGTCTTCTACGTTTTCCAATGTAGTAGCGTACACCAAGGACTTCAAATGGCCCCACAGGAAAAAATCAAGGGGATTTAAGTCCGGGGATCGTGCAGGCCATAAGTGAGGTCCACCCCGGCCAATCCAACGATTTCCGTATGTTTGTGTTAAGAAATCACGAGCTACTTGACTAAAGTGGGCTGGTGCGCCATCGTGCATGTACCACATTGCATCTCTAATTGCTAATGGTACGTCCTCCAGAAATCCAGGTAACGTGTTTTCCAAAAAGTTGCGATACACCTCTCCGGTAAGTTTCCCGAGTAGAAATACCGGTCTAATTAGGCAGTCACCCACAATCCCAATCCAAACGTTCAAAGAAAACTGATATTGAAAACTATCTTCAACAATTTCATTTGGATTTTCTTCACACCATACATGGTTATTATGGAAATTCCGTATTGCATTTCTTGAAAAACTCGCTTCATCGGTGAACAGAATCAACATCAGGAGTAGAGGGATTTGAACCATTTTGTGCAAAAGCCATTGACAGAAAGCAATGCGAGGAGGAAAATCAGCAGGAAGAAGTGCTTGAACGCGTTGTATATGGAATGAATACAGCAAATTTTCCTTAAGAATGTGCCAAATAGCGTGATAAATGGACATGCACTAAAATGTTTTTGTTACTCAAAAACAGTACGTCGTACGATAAAGAGTCAAGAGAGCTTTTTTCTTCATAATTGAACAAAGAACTAAAAAAAATTTTTATTTTTAGAGAAATCAGCGGCATCCTACTTTTTTCTTGAAAAATAGCTTGTGACGTGCCCATACGCGCGCCAATGGTACGACTGAAACATCGTGTTGTACTACAAAGTATGCGTCTCCCACAGCTATTGACACGCATAAAATTTGATTATGATATCTCAAGCCGTTTTGGAAAAATCTAATTTTTACTGTTTTTTTTTAAATTAAACTTCAACACGCTGTAGATCGGTGACGAAGCATTTGCGGTCCTATGTTTATAGGGACTTTATTGTATAAAATGACCTGGGCAATCACCCCCTTTAATATTGCCGCATCTTTTTTAAACACCCTGTATATATATATATATATATATATATATATATATATATATATATATATATATATATATATATATATATATTGTGCAACTTATACATAACTACATAATATATACATAAATTGAAGGCGAAAAGTCAGTTAAAATTTTTATCTAAAATGTATGGCTACAAAGTGACAAAGTTGAATTTTGAATATCGTTTTTCGCAAATAACTCGAAAACCTTTAGGAATTTCAAAATACTAGCCCCAATAAAAATTATTTCTTTGTTGACGAGAATTTTTATGGTTTGATTGGATTGTCTATGAATGGACTGGAAGTATTAGTTTTCACATTGTTCCCATATACTTTCTGTTCCAACTTTTCTGTGTGTAATTTTTCAGGTATTTTGGTGACCTTTTTGGGTTGATAAAGTGAACGGTTTACGAGTTATTTGCAATTTCATCAAACACGGTCAATTAAATACTACCGCACCAAAATTTGGTAAGTGCGCCGTGGACTAAAAGTCATAGTTGTCAAAGAGTTTATTAAGTTAAACCAAGTATTAATTAACAAACAAATTAGTTGATTAAATGTTCGAATTGTTCACCGTTGACTGCTATGCATTTACGAATTCTTTTCATGATTGACTGGCGTACGTTGGAAAATAATTGCGGATCATCTCTTATTAAATTAGAGCAATCAAAAATTCGTTGCTGGAGATGTTGGACGTTTGTAATTGGCACCGAACACACCATGTCTTTTAAACGACCGCAGAAAAAATCCATAGGGTTTAGATGCGGTGAACGTGCAGGCCAAGGAACCGGTCCTCCACGTCCAATCCAGTTTGCATTAAAAGTTCGATTCAATGACCGCCTAGCACTGAGTGCAAAATGAGGAGGTGCACCATCGTGAATGAAACACATCCGACCCCTAACATCCAGATGGACATGTCCTAGTAACTCATCATCCAAAAAAATTGGTGTATGAATTAGTATTTAAACGTTGGGGCAAATAGAATGGACCAATTAAATTATTGCCAATAATACCAGCCCATACATTCACACTGAATTGCTGTTGATGATTGGTTTCAATGAAAACGCGTGGATATTGATAATCGTAGTAATGATTGTTATGGAAGTTAAAATTTCCGTTTCTGGCGAAACCTGCCTCATCATTGAATAAGATAATCGATGGATAATTTCGGTCATTATTGAATTTTTCTAGAAACCAACGTGAAAAGTTCACTCTTACTTGAAAATCATTAATGGTCAAAGCTTGTATCTTTCGATAATGCAAAGGTCGCAAGAGTTTCTTTTTAATAATTCTACATATCGTGGACTGATTCGAATTATTTTCTCTTGTCAATTGATGAGAGCTTGTGGGTTCAGCGTCAATTGCGTCCAACACTCTTTGTTCTAAAACTGGTGTTCTTTCAATTCGCCTCCTACCACTGTAAATTTTTGGTGGCATCAAACAACCTGTGATAACCCGATATGAATAGAAATTTTTTAAATTGATAATATGCACCACTTTTACGAAAACGCCGGTCAATGCT
The DNA here is from genome assembly GCA_036346205.1 of Vesta saturnalis. Lineage (NCBI taxonomy): Eukaryota > Metazoa > Arthropoda > Insecta > Coleoptera > Lampyridae > Vesta > Vesta saturnalis. Next base: position 7,910,206 of record JARFJB010002021.1, on the reverse strand, counting down.
GGTAAACATTTTTTTATTCGGTATCCGCCGATTTGGAAATGACTGGGAATATAAACGAACAGATTCAGCACAATTCCCAAAAGCTCTGCCATACATTATTTGCATATCTGCCATTTCGAAGTTGGAATCCCAATTATTATTCATTATGGATAAAGAAATTGTATGAAAACTGATCAAAAATCACAATACAACTGTGACTTTTAGTCCACTGCCCACTTACTAAATTTTGGTACGGTAGTATTTAATAGACCATGATTGATGATATTGCAAATAACTCGTAAACCGTTCACTTTATCAACTTCAACCAAGAGGACAAAATTTGCAGAAAATTGAATAACGGATCCAAAAAAGTCACCAAAATACCTTAAAAATCACACAAAAGGGTTGGAATAAAAAGTATACGGGAACAATGTGAAAACTAATACTTCCAGTCATGGACCATCCAATCAAACCAGAAAAATCTTCGTCAACAAAAAAAAAGATTTTTCAAAATTCAACTTTGAGGGCCTGTCATTTTGTAGCCATACATTTTATGTATGTATATATATATATATATATATATATATATATATATATATATATATCAAATAAAGACAAAAGTCAGAAAATTTTATATATATATATATATATATATATATATACATATATACAGGGTGTATTTTAAAATCACCGACAATCGAAAACTTGAAATTCTATGATGGCGTAGAATATTTTAAGTTAATCAGTTTAAGTAAAAAAAAAACGCACGCCCCTGGTTTTTTTGAAGAAATATTTTTTTGATAGATTCAACATTTAATTCTGGGTGTCGACGAGGTCTAAAAATTGACCCCTACTAATTAACACAAGTTCTTATTTGAAACTATCAAGATACTGTATGAGTTGTGTTACGTGTACCAACTTGTTATAAGAATGACTAATATTTTAGTAGGAAGTATCATTGTTGTACTTTAACTTTAACACGAACGAAATCATGATCTAGTTCAAGTCCAAACATGCTCCCGATATTTTACTATATAACAAGCTAGCACTTAGGTTGAAAGTTCATTTGCGTTTTGAAATTCGTTGTAGTTTGAATGATAATAGAATCATTTACCAATTTATTTCAAGAGATTACAAAGTGATTACATTGTTAAATAAAGTGAATTAAAAGAAAGTGATTGAAAAAGAATTTACAAAGTGCTTAGTTACCTACGCGCGTTAATAGCTTAACCATACATTTCTGCAGTTTATGAAAAAGTAACAGGGTAAGTACCAAAAAAAGTTTTAGTATTTTTTGAAATTGCTTTAGAAAAGTTGTTACCTAAAATTATAAATGTTCAATTTTCTTTGTTTTCGTTTTTTACACGGATTGGTACCTAATACAAATTTTCTATACTATTCAAGTCTATCAATGAGTAAGTTCCTGAGCATACCTAAAAAACATCCAGTAGCTAGATATGATAAAAATAAGCTCGTGTACAAATTTAACAATTTTGTTGTTGTTTTTTTTAAGTAGTTTCTTAAACATTTTTTTTGTCAAGTAAACCTTAATTAGTAGGGTCTAATTTTTAAAAATAGTGTTAAGTGCAGAGGAGAAAGTGTTTCTGGTAGAGCATTATTTTCGCTCAATTCACACAACGGTTTAATAAACGTTCTCCAAGTAATGCTGTAATTTTGAAGGTTATTGAAAAGTTCATAAATACGGGTAATGTATTGTGCCAACGAAAAGGAAACTCGGGGCGTCCCAGAACAGTTAACAATAACAATAACCATGAACGTGTTTTTGAGCAGATCTTAGAAAATCCGAAAGTCAGCCAGACAAGGACAGCGTTGCAACTTGGTTTAAAAAGAACTTCCTTGCAAAGAATCCTGAAGGAGCTGAGTGCATTTTCGTATGTGATTCAGGTACATCAACAATTACATCCTCGAGATTATCGCAGTAGAGAGGAATATTGTGCCAGAATTCTCGCGTTACGGTATGAAAATCCTGAATTTTTGAAAAATGTATGGTTATCAGACGAAGTACATTTTCGGGGCATGTGAATCGGCGCACAAATCGATTTCTAGGCTTTGCCAGACCCGATGTGGTTCAAGAAGTTCCTTTACATAGTGCAAAAGTGAGTGTCTGGTGTGCAGTTTCGGGACACGGAATCATTGGTCCATACTTCATCGAAGAGAATGGTAGGCAAGTCACACTAAATCAACAGAGGTACATACAAATTTTAACACGCTAATGTGGCATTTCGAGACCAATTTTTTCAGCAGGGCGGGGCAACTTGCCATACTGCTGCCGCAGTTCGTCAATTCTTAAGGGACATTTTCCAAGCAGATTTATTTCACGATTTACTGACGTCCCTTACCCTTCACATTCTCCAGACGCATACATTTGGGGCATGGCTAAAAATGCCGTTTTCAAAAGGAGACCACAAACCATCGATGAATTAAAGGATGCCGTTAGAGCCTTCTTCGCAGACCTGAGACAACCCTTATTCTATAACATAAGAAACTTAGTACATCGTTATGAAGCCCGTCTTGAACGAGGAGGTGCACATTTAGAACATGTAATAAAGTGACAATAATATGTATTTCTTAAATAAATATAAGTTCAGTACTGTTCAGTACATGTAATAAAGTGTCAATAATATGTATTTCTTAAATAAATAAAACAATTACAAGTTCAGTACTGTTTATTTTGGGCAATACTGTATTATAAAGAGAATTCCTTTGAGCAATAACACCGTTTAGAGACGAATAGACGAGATAAGTCGCGACGTTGAAAACATTTTATGGCATTTCTTACAGACCAACAGATTCTCTCTCCAGTTGGACGAGTCTACATTACCCGGCAATGAAGCTCTGTTGTTAGGATATGTTCGATATATTAAAGATGAAAGTATGTGCCAAGAACTGCTTTTTGCTACATATTTAGACTGATACCAGTGGAGAATCGATTTTTCAGGCTGTGGAACGTTTCTTTACCGACAAAGCTATTCCATGGAAGAGCATTGTTTCTATTGCGATTGATGGTGCACGTCATCGTGGTTTTATAGCTCACTTAAACCGACAACTGCCTGAGGTACTGGTCGTGGTTCACAGATAGCATTTAGTAGTAAAAAATCTGAGTACTAGATTGCAATATGTTACAAATTCTGTCAACAAGATTCGAAACAATTCTTTGAACTATCGGTTATTTGCTCAGCTATGTGAGCAAAACGACGAAATCTTTACTCAGGTACTTCTGCACACTGAAGTTCGCTGGCTATCAAGAGGCTCTTGCTTAGCAAGATTTCCAGCTATTTTTGAATCTGTGTTGGAGTTTTTATAAGAAAAAGATCCAAATTTGAAAGAGAATCTGAACGATTGTAAAACATATATTTATTACTTGACATATCTTTGGTATGTTTAATTAATTAATTTGCAGCTGCATGGTGACGATCTCAACTTGGTTAAACCAGATTCAATAATATCGGCCTTTGTTTGTAAACTTATCCTTTATAAACAAAATTTAAGCAGAGAAGAATATTCACAGTTTCCGCAATTGTCAAAATTACCAGAAATGCTTCAAGACTATGTTATTTTACACTCACTTAGACGCATTACACAAGGATTTTACAAAGAGGTTTGAGGATCTCTTAAATTTACAAATTCCTCAATGGATAATAAATCCGTACAACATCACAGCCATGGAAGAAGCCAATGTGATAATGCACGGAGAGTTGATCACCATCACCACAGACGAAGAACTTAAGCAGAAGTTCAACCAAGGCTATCTGAAGTTCTGGTTGCAGCGCAACATTGTGGAACATTGCTGAAAAATACCTTATAGCTTTTTCCATCATCATGCCTAGTCGAAAAAGGCTTTATTGCGGTTACAAACATTTTGTCAAAACAAATAAACCGTTTGAAAATCAACAAACGGGGAGATTTAAGGCTGCAACTCACCAAAACTGAACTAGATTTAGCTAGATCGGTTGAAAGTGACCAGGTATTCACAAGTATTTTTACGTAATTTGTATTAATATTAATTTTATGTCTATTTATTTTGTTAAATTTTGATGAGAAAATGATGTCAAGCTTACTCACTTAAACAACCGCAAAGTTTTTAAATTGGTAAATATTTTGTATCAATAGGAAAAAAAGTAGAAATAGGGTTTTTAAAGTAATTTGGCTATGGGGGTCTGAGGTATCAGTTCGTTTTGGAAAATGGGTCTCTGGCCCAAAATAGTTTGAGAATCCCTGTTATAGACAGACGTTTTAAATATAGAATTATAATTTGCATCAAGTTTGCTATTTTACCTTAATGATTTGTTTACCATAACTACTATTTTACTTATACAGGGTGTATTTTAAAATCACCGACAAACGAAAACTGGAGATTCTATGATTCAAAATAAGACAAAAATGATCATAAACGCTTTTCCGAAAATGCTTCCTAACCGAGATACAGGTTGGTTAAAAAATACCCTTTTTAAGGTTTTTTTAAGATTCCACAAAAACTACAAAAGATATTACACTGAGATTTGGTACACCTAAATGTCTAGTTAAATACAATTAATCAGGTCAGTTTGAGTCAACTGACTCCATCCAGTGGCGTAGAATATTTTAATTTAATCAGTTTAAGTAAAAAAACCGCACGCCCCTGGTTTTTTGAAGAAATATTTTTTTGATAGATTAATTCTGCAAATAAAATCATACTTAGTATTTTTTCGATTCGGCATCCCGTTTTTGGAATATTTTGCATTAACATAAACGACCACATTATTCAATAAAAATCAAAATTTGTTTTATTTTACAAAAAAATAACGCAGTTAACTATTAGGTACATTATTAAAGAGACATTGAAGAAATAAAAACCAAAATAATAATTATTTTTATACATATTGTCCAAAATGTCCTCCTTCCTTTTGAATGCAAGGTTGTATTTTTCTTAGCAAGTGAAATCTAACACGCTGAAAAATTTGTGGCATCTCCCTAATATCATCGCATGCCATCTGTATGCGATTCCAGAGTTGCTCTCGATTATCAATTTGAACAGAATAGACACGAGTTTTCAGATACCCCCACACAAAAAAATTCAATGGGTTTAAATTTGACGATCGTGACGACCACGGTACTTCACTTCCTCGTCCAATCCAGCGTCCAGGGAACCATGCATTTATGCATTCTCTGACGTTTCGTGTACAATGTGGTGGTGCACCATCATGCATGAAATACGTCTTCATTCTAACATCTAAGGGTACGTCGTCAAACAATTCTGGCAAATCTTCTCTCAAAAAATTTAAATAGAATTCGCCAGTAAGTCTTTGAGGAAAACGGATAGGTCCGTTTAGGTGATCGTCTAGTATACCTATCCAAATACTTTCGCTAAATCTATGTTGGTGGGCTGTAACTACAGTTGGATGCTGATCTTCATCTAACCATTTGTGGGAATTATGCAAGTTTATTATTCCATTTCCGGAAAAAATACACTCATAAGAGGTCAATAGGTTTCTAACAAAAATTCATTCGACGAGGATGGTGAGCAGGCAATAATGCATGCACTTTTTGTAGGTGAAACGGATGTAAATTTTGTACTCGTAAAACTTTCCAAGATTTGCTATGCGACACACCAAATTCTAAACCTAACTCACGCGTGCTTATTGATGAATTTTCATAAACTCCATCTAAAATTTGTTTCTCAATTCAACTGGTACACGAGCATTTGGTCCGGAATTTTTGTTTCCTTTTAAACTTCCATACTCTAACAAGTTACTATGAACGGTTCTAAACGTAGTATGATGTGGATGTCTTCTATTTGGAAATATTTGTTCATAAAGTCGAGCAGCTGCACGAGCATTGCAATTAGTATTACCATAACATAAATGCATATCGATCAGTTCTCGTTTGGAATAATTCATTTTTTCACAGTAATTAGACACAATAAATTACAAAACACGCGTAAATGCAACTATTTTAGCAAAAATAAGATACGTAACTGTCAAATGCAAAGCAACCTCTGTTTTATTTAATTTGGTTATTACTGAATAATGTAGTCGTTTATGTTAATGCAAAATATTTCAAAAACGGGTGCCGAATCGAAAAAATACTAAGTATTTTATTTGCAGAATTAAATGTTGAATTTAACAAAAAAACATTTCTTCAAAAAGAAGAGGGACGCGGTTTTTTTTTTTTTACTTAAAGTGATTAACTTAATATATTCTACGCCGCTGGATGGAACCGATTGACTCAAACTCACCTGATTAGTTGTACTTAATTATGCATTTAGGTGTATCAAATCTAAGTGTAATATATTTTGTAGTTTTTGAGGAATCTTAAAAAATCTTAAAAAAGTTATATTTTAATCAACCTGTATCGCGGTTAGGAAGCATTTTCGGAAAAGCGTTTATGATAATTTTTGTCTTATGTTGAATCATAGAATCTCCAGTTTTCGTTTGTCGGTGATTTTAAAATACACCCTGTATATTTTCTCTTGATGATATGTATTGAAACGTGTAGCGAAATAAATATTTATATAAAACATTGTGTAATTATATCTGAAATATTATTATTATTAATTACGTAGTTCCACAAATTAACGTTAAACCATATAAAGTTAATGTATTAATTACCTAGTTTGTCTGTGCTCTTGTTTATCAAGCTCTCAACTAGGGACTATTATTATGGAGACTGTCACACATTATACAAATCAGACCTCACACGTTTCTCACATCATAAGTTACGTAACATTATTGTGTAAAATCTCCCTTTCTCCTTTCAAACTTCTTCAAACAAAGAAAATTTGGGCAAAATACCGCATTCTACTTTGTGCGAAATTTGCCAAAAGGAAACTTTTGGTTCGTGATAATGTAAACTTTTAATACGTCTTCACTGTTTTAATTACACCCCTCTCTACGTTCATTTAATTTGACATACACTTATACATATATAACAGAATAGTGCTAACTTTTTCCAGTTGTATTAATATAGTACATAGTGTAATTTTAATGTGGTTTGGTATGCGGTTACCTTATAGAAGGATGGTAAAAGACACCCCGTTGTGATTGCTAAATGTCGTGTCAGTACCGTGGTATTATTGAATAAAACTGCAGGGTGTAAATCTGACGTCACACGTGGGTAAAATTTACTAACCAACTAAAATGTTATGTATTACCACTCTGGGAATTTTGTATATATGCTAATCTGCAACCGTCAACTACTTTACCAATATTCTGATATTATTGTTCTGTATTGAATTGGAAATATACGTACTCCTAGTTATAATTAAGGAATGTGGAAATACGGTTGAATAAGAAAACTTTGAAACTGTAGTATATTTGCCAAATTACGAACCGGCTTATTACATTTGAGGTATTTCATTTCTAATTGCTCCGTTTACTTTAGACAAAAATTATGACAATTCAGTGAGTAGAATTTTATTTCAAAGAGTAAAAAAATTGGAGTGATAAAATTATGTAGAAAGTGGGTGGAAAATTAGTTTTTTTGTTAAAGATGAGAAAATCAATGCGTTTATTCAGAAAATATGCTTCAGTTTCTGTTCTCATTCGCAATACCTACATTATGCGAAAGTTATATTGAACTTTCATGGATATTATTTGAAATGTATGTTATGTTTACTTTTTATAAAATAACTGAGCAATATTTAATGTTATCATAGTTTAATTAATTCATTCAATATAGCTCGACCGGTTTCGATAAAAAGGGTGAATAAAAGGTAAAAAACATCGATGCTGCAGACTTAAAAATAACTTTACGAAAAAAAGTCTGCAATAAAAGTTGCTTACCCAATTATTGCCCACCATATGGCATTTTTATGACTTGGGTGTAACGTCATTTTTTTTTTAAATAGTAACATACTTTTTATCAGATGAAATGTTTATCTAGTTACATAAGAAAAATTACAAGAACAATATTGCTAAACATTTATCTTTCTGAAAAATGATACTTGATCGTCATTATTCATTTTGTTTGTTTTTGAAGATATCTAAACTTTCATAGCAATCAAGTTCGTACTTATTACTAACATGTTTGATTAAAGATACCTTATCTACCACAGATTTTTATCAAACCTATGTAGGGTTGCTGCAGGCTTGTCCCACCGTTTGTATTTGATATGAGCTAAATTCTCTTTAAAGCGTCTTTCAGTTTGCCCTACATATATTTGTTCACAATTTTTACAATTAATTTTATAAGTTCCCGATCAATCCAGCTTAACCACTTGTTCTTTTGGATTTCCTCAAAGAGTTTGCAAACTGTTATCTGAAGCACTGGCTGTTTTTAAATTAATTTTAGAAAACATTTTACATACACCTTTGTAAAAACAGGATATCTTGGTAAATTTACATACTTTGTTTCTGTTTATTTTCTAGCGTTACCTAATGTAGTTACATTCTTAATCCTTATCCTATGTGTTTGTTTTATCTGAAAATCCAATCTTTAATACTGCGTAATTCTTTAGTGTAATTTTGTACCGAAAAAGAAAAATTAAGCAATCTATTAATCAAAAAATTATAAAAAAATTACGAAGATTACAGTAAAATTCAAATTTCAGAAATAATCCAACAGGAGTCAAAATTTAACGTAAATCATCCAGAACTTCGAATTGTTAAATATCACAAAAGTAATAATTGTTTTTATCTCAAGGCCGAAAAAGGCAATCAAGTAATCATTTTAACCGTGCTGTTACCTTCGGGTCTATATGACCCGAAATCAAATTGTTGTTTAGATAACTTTTTTGTTTATTAATATCTAAACTTCGTAGTTAATGACTTTGTTCCTAATCCATTGAAGAATGAGGTGGCTGGTTTGTTTTAATAAATTTTTTTCCCTTATTTTTTTAAACATGATTGTTCATTAATGTTCCTCGGGTCATTATGACCCGAGTCTGTAATACATTAATAGGACGTATAAATTTGTATATCCAATTATTTTATATTGAAATTTGAGGATAGATAATATGCATATCATCACATACTTGTTCAAATGTACCTACCTATGCGAGTTACTACAGCATTTTCGGCAGGTCTGTAGCCGCGTGTGCAAGTCGAAACAGGAACAGACTTGCAACTTGCAGCAGGTATAAATATCATATCGCAGTATGCAACCTACAGTTTTGTTTGTTACGTTGCAGAGTAATGTGCGGTTTGTTATACGTACTACTAGTTCTTCTAAAGTGCTGAAATAACAATAATGGCAAAAAAATATCTTAGTGGTGAAGACTTAGAAGAACTTATTGATAATTTGAGTGACATTAGTGACGATAAAGCTTCTGAAGAGGAAGATCATATCAGTGAAGATAGTGATTAGGAACAGTCAGACGATGATTTTTTTGACCATGCTGGACGGACAAATCCTACGCAATTGATGCCACCTGCTCAATCGGTTCAATCTAAAGATAATGCCGTAACTTGGATGTTAGATCCATTTCCTCAATCAGGGCGTGCAACTAGTGCAAATATCATAAAAATCGCTCCAGGTCCAACTAGATACAGCAATGCACGAGTGCAAGATGTTAAATCTACATTTCAGCAATTTTTCAATAGTTCTCTGGAAAATATAATTTTGAAAATGACTGCCATCGAAGGTCGTAGAGTGTATGGTGGCAAGTGGCAAGAATTAGACGGCATTACCTTGCAGGCGTACATAGGTTTGTTACTGTTAGGAGGAGTTTACAGATCGCATGATGAATCTTCCAGAAGTTTGTGGAATTCAGAAACAGGCAGACCTCTTTTTCGCGCAATAATGTCGTTGAAACGGTTTTATTATATATCAGGCGTGTTACGGTTTGATAATAAAGAAGATCGTCAAAAAAGAACGCTACGGGATAAGTTGGCTCCTATTAGAGAATTTTGGGACAAATGGGCTGAAATACTACCAAAATTGTGCAATCCTGGGCAAAACGTAACTGTGGACGAGCAGCTGGTTGCATTTAGAGGTCGTTGTCCATTCAAGCAGTATATACCAAACAAGCCAGCAAAATATGGCATCAAAATATGGACGCTTTGTGATTGTGCAAATTCTTATGCTTTAGAATTTCAAGTATATACGGGAAAACCACCTGGGGGAAAACCGGAGAAGGATCAGGGGCTGAGAGTAGTTTTAGACCTTACTTATGAACTAAGAGGTTCGAATGTAACTTGTGACAATTTCTTTACATCGTATAAATTGGGTCAAATGCTTCTCAAAAGAAATGTTACTATGTTAGGGACTGTCAGGAAAAGCAAGCCTGAGCTACCTATCATGGAAGTAAATAACGTTGTGCATAGTCCCAAATTTTATTTTACTAAAGATACTAAAGTTGTGTCTTATATTCCAAAAAAATACAAGAAGGTCATTCTAATGAGTACGTTTCATAACCAGAAACAAATAATCGACAGAGAAGACCAAAACCCACAAATTATACTTGATTATAATTCTACCAAAGGAGCAGTTGATACATTAGATCAGCTAATCGGTGCATACACATGCAAACGAAAAACAAATCTAGGGCCCATAATCTTATTTTAAAACATTTTAGATACCAGTGACTATAATGCTTTCGTCTTATGGCGCGAAATAAATCCAGACTGGAATAAAAATGTTTTGTTCAAAAGAAGACCAACTGGCAAAAATTGGTAAATTTACATTTTGTCCAGAAACATCTTTCCATAATGAACAAGCAGCTGCAATTGTAACAGCTATTCACAATCATTGGGAAAATTCTGCATCTTCCTGAACTAGCAACAAAAACAAGCACGAAATTTTGTTCTAAATGTGATAAAAACTAATATGACCTGCATTGAGTGTAAAAATATTTTGTAAAGAACTGACCTATTATGTCCTGACGTAAGAAATAGTGGATCATATCAATTATTAGACATTTTTATTCCGTTTTTTTTTATTTAAATTTGGTTGAATTTATTGTAAGTTTCACGTTTCATATAAAAACATTGCATAGAGAATAAGTTAATAACAAAAAAAAAAAAAAAAAAAAAAAAAAAATAAAAAAAAACATTATTAAATAAATAAAAAATAAAAATAACAATAATAAAATAAAAAATACATACATAAAATAAAATAATAATTAAAAAAAAAAAAAAAATCAATAAAAAATAAAAACCACAAATTAAAAAAAAAAAAAAAAATATTAAAATGAAAATATCAAATAATAATATATCAAAAAACAAAATATGAAATAACAATCATAAAAATACATAAAATAATCAAACACATAAATAATACATAATAATAAAATTAATGAGAAATAATAATACATAAAATAATAAAACAATATAATAATAATAAAAATATTAATAATATGAAAAATAAATTTAAACAATATAATAACTAAATGAAAAAAAATAATAAAAAAAAAAAAGATATAAAATTATAAAAATAATCAATATTAAAAAATACATAATATAATAAAATAAAATATCAATATAAATATAAATTAAAATATAAAAAAATTAATCAATACATAATACATACTAACAATATAATTAAAATAATAAAAAAAATATATGAATAATAATAATAAAAATGAAATTACAATATAATCACATACATAAAATAAAATGATTAATAATCAAATCAAAAGATAATTAAATAAAAAATAAATCAAATAATAAAATAAATTATAGTAATAATTAATAATAGATAATAACATAAAATAATAAAAGTACATAAATAACATAAAAAAATCAGAAATATAATTACATAAAATAAAAAATAACAAAAATACAAATTTATTTCAACATAAAAACAAATTAAATAAAAAACAACAAAAAAAAATTATTTTAAAAACATAAATTAAAAAAATAATAATATCATAATAAATAAAAACATAATTCATAAAAAAACAAATTTAAATACATACATTAAATAATTTTAAATAAACACAACAAAAAAATTAAACAATACACACAACAATAACTTATACATCATCAATAATAAATTAAATATATTAATAAAAAAACACAAAAACAATAACACAAAATAATTTCAACAAAAAAATTTACAATAAAACATATTACACACTAACAACAATATTTTTACAAAAACACAACAAAAAACTATTCACAAAAACAAATACACAAAATACAAAACACAATTTAAACAAACAAATACAACAAACTATACACAACAAATTTAACAAATACACAACACAAAACAAATAAAAAAAAAAAAAACAACAAAAAAAAAAACAAAACAAAAACAAAAAACACACAAAAACAAAAAACACAAAAAAAAACAAAAAAAAACACACAACACACACACACACACACACACACAAACACACACACACACACAACACACACAAAAGAAGCAGATTTAAAGTTTTCACTAAGTTTTATTTATTTCTTAAAACACAAAAGTTTGTTTGATAGTCATTATGGCCTATTCAAAATTTATAATACCAGCGATGGCATCTTTATAGGACATAGTTCTTAGTACGACAGTGCATAACATTTTCGATTAAAGTTAAAACTATTCAAGTAGATTAATTTTTATTTTACAATACTGTATTAAGATATTTTATTCACCACGATTCAGTGTATATTTTGTTCATCTAAATAATAGCTTAATAAATTTGATATGTAACTGCTACAATTGGTTTTAACTAAATTTGGTTTAATATGTAATGTTTAAGGTATGATTCATGAGTTGTGTCCAGACTAAATTAATCGATAATTAAAATACTTGATTTTTCAAATATTGTTAATTCATTTGAATCAAATTATTTGATAACGCTTTCTCATTTAAATAAAATCTTCAAAGACATTCCTGAATTTTCAATCGGTTTTAAACACTATAATTATTTTTCATGCTATTTAATTTATTAATTTTGACAAGTGATTTATTTAATCTAAAGCAATACCCAATTAAAAATTTTTAAAACGGTGACTAGTTATATATTTTTTTATTTTGAAATTATAAAAAGTATTTTAATTAGTATTTTAAAATTTGAAACAATAATTTTTGTTTTTAAAATTGCCTAATTGATTTCATTAACGAACTATTTATGAAAAATGTTTAAAATTTCATGTCGAATTTTTTTAAAATTCCACATAAACCCCAAAAAAATAAAAAATTTTTTAAAAATATGTTTTTTTTTTTAATGATTACAGTTTTTTATATAAAAGAAACAATAATTTTTGGGTTTTTGATATTTATTAACTTTAAGTCTAAATTTCTGTAAGATGGTTGAATTCCGTTAAAAAGACCAATTCAGAAGAATAATCTAATATGTTTTCGTTTTTAGTCACAACGATATAAAAAATTATTATTAATTAATGAAACATCCCAATTTCTTGTGAAATTTAAAATTTCTAACCATGAGACGACCAAAATGCAAAGAAATATTGAATGATTTAAAACATAAAATTTTTCAACTTTTAAAGAAATTTTGATTAATTAAAATGAAAATTATTGGTTTAAATTTTTTTACAAAAATTTTCTTAAAATGTTTAAAAAAATGTTTTACAAAAAAGTAACATCAAGATATTTACAAAATTACAGAATAACGTGATTTATTTGGACAATTTTTTAATTATACGGTTTGCTTTAAAAGTCAAAAACGTATTATTGAAGATTCATGAAACTAAGGTAATTCAATTAAAAGCTTATATCTATTTAGTTAATTTTTTCTTAATTTAATTTTATTATCTTAAAAATTTTCAAAATTCAATGTTTAAGAAAGTTGTTTTTATAAAAATTTCTTGATAACTAAAAAATTAAAAAATATTAAAAATTTTTATATTAAAGTTAGACAAATATCTTTTAAAGATTTTGAAATAAATTTAAATAAAATAAAAAATGTAAATTTAAAATAGTTAAAATTTAATTGTGGTAACCAATGATAAATTGTATTAAAATAAATTTTTTGCAGAATATATAATTTTCTTTACATTTTAATCAGAAATAAGATATTATATCGCTTTTAAAATTAATTTTTTATATTATTTGAAAATAAAGGTGACGACAATTATCGTCTCAATAGGGTTTTATAATTTTCTTTTTGAAATTTCTTTATTTCAATCAAATTTTTTCGTACAACATTCAAATGTCTTTTTACATAATATTCATCGTCTTATTTAAAATTCCAGTGACATAGCAAACACTACATTAAAATAAATTTTAAAAAAAAAACATAAATGCAATATACCTGAAGTCAAAAATTTTCAATTTACGTTGATCTATTGATATATTTCTCGTTTTTGTTTTTCTTGACTAACAAATGTTGTTAAAATGTTTAACCCCCTGATTTTTAGATGTATGGCTTTTATGTTCAATTTCAGTTTGTTTAAACATTTTAGAAATTTTCAATTTTTCAAAAAGTCATATTTATCTAAAACCATCTCAAAGTGACATTATTCGTGCTAAAAGATCTCAATTTTTCGTATTTTAATCATATTTGTCTTTGTCAATCTCAATTTTATACGTTTAATGAAACAAAAATAGGAGAATTGTTTTAAAATTTGAAAGTAACATATTAGTTAAATTGTTGTATGTAACATTTTCTTATTTTCAGTTATATAAACAAATTGTATTGCATAATTTTAAAGAGTTTCAAAAGTGTATCATTATTAAAATGAACCAAAAATCATTTTATGATTAAAAATTTTTAGATTTTTTAGTAATATTTGCGACTTTATAACGAATTGTAGGTAAACAATTAATTATTTGAATGTTAGTATATTACAAACAATTATTTTTATGTTGAAGTACTTATTAATTTTGTGTCAATTAACAATCCGTCAATTGTTTAAAATATGATAAGAATCATAAAAGGAATACAAATTGTTAGCAAAGTATAAAGACAATAAAAATTAAACATGTTTTGGAACTAAGATAGAGGTACTGATGGGAAACTATACATCGTAGGCTTGCGGAAAAAAGTTTACTAAAACGGCCAATACAAAACCTGGAAAATATTTTATGTTTCTGAAATGGCCGCTAGGCGTAACTGCAATCTTGAATCTAAAAAGTGATGTTTCTGTGAATTCTGCATATAACCTAATAAAAAAATAACTGATCTTTGAAGTCGAGGATAATCTGAACTTTTTGTTGGCACTTTTTGACGTATCTAAAAATAAAGGGTGGGGGTATTTAAAGGTTTCCTTAAATCTTTGAAACGGCTAATCCGGTTTTAACAAACTTGGACGTGTTGAAAAGAGCTTTTCTTGGGCTACAAATGTTAAAATAATTGAAGTTTTGTTAGTTCACAGTCGTCGCTAGAGGGCTTTGTTCGACATTCCGACAGAAACGGTTAATTTTCGCAAAAAAAGTAAATGCGTAGGTATGTAGTAGCTAAATGATGCCTAAACAAGCTCGCGAAGAGGAGGAAGGTTTTTAATGCCCCCGTAAATGCTCGAAATGCTGACCATCACTCTGTGCATTGCTGAGGCCTCTTATGGGTAAACAAAACTGCAGCTTCAATTTCGGCTCTGAATAGGTTACCTAGAAATTGCGATTTTAAATGTTTGTAAATTTATACACCAGAATAAAATCACCCTTTTTGAAATTACTACGGGCAAGTATGAAATGCTAAAAGTTATACGAAAGGCCTATTTTTGTTTGTTTAAATGCATATTCACTATGGATATATACGAAAAATACAATTAATAGAAGCAGGCAATGGAAACAGATACCTAAACAAAACATACATAATCCTCAAATTGTCAATAGTTGTCAATACTTTCGCGTTACTTTGAGCAATTTTGTGCTTTCAAAATGCCTTTTACGAATAATGAAGCTGTTGATATGCTTGCGGTTTATTTTGAATGTCTTCAGAATGCCGCAGTAGCTAAAAGAGTTTACGCGGCTCGATATCCAAATCGGCGTCCTTGCGATGTAAGAGTTTTCCCGATTAGTGGCGAGCTTACGAGCCAATGGTAGTTTTCGGCCTATGTTTCAACGGCAAAGAATTGGAAGAACACAAGAAAATATTAACCGTGTACTGAGCTATATTGAAGGAAACCCTCATGCACAAGAGCATTATCCATTGAGTTGGGCATATCACGGACAAGGTTCAAAATATTTTGAAGGACCATAGGTAAGTTCTAATGGCCATCAAAATATATAGGTATTCGTTTAAACTTTTTAATTACTTTAAGAATGCACCCATATCATGTCGTTTTGCATCAGGCCTTGAAAGAGAAGATTTTGATCGAAGGTTAGACTATTGCCATTGGATGTTAGGCATGATACGCGAAAATAGAGAATTTTATTTCAAATTCTTTGGACCGATGAAGCCACCTTCAGTAGTGACGGAGAGTCAATCTGCACAATATGCATTATTGGTCTGCAGAAAATCCCCATTGGTTGCGTGAAGTTCAGCGCCAAGGACGTTGGAGTTTAATGTATGTGTGGCATACTGGGAGGCAGAATTATTGGCATATTTTTTCGAGCAACCCTAAATGGCAATGTATTTCTTGACTTTTGGCCAATCAATTACCGTTGTTGTTGGAAGATGTGCCTCTGGAAACAAGGCAAAAATTGTTTTGCAGTTGGATGGTTGCCAGCACATTTTGCTATTAATGTCGAAGCATATTAATGCAGTATTTCAACACGGGATTGGAAGGGAGTCTGTTTCATGGCCTCCGCGATCGCCAGACTTAACTTGCCTCGATTTTATTTATGGGGCGCTTAAAGACATCGTGTTTCGGACTCAACCTACTACTAGAGAAGATATGAAAAACCGGATTCGTAACGCAATACGTAAATAAGAGACCGAAATTGAAGCTGCAGTTTTGTCTAGTCATGAGAGCTTCAGCAATGCATAGAGCGTGATGGTCAGCATTTCGAGCATTTAGGGGATTAAAAACCTTCCTCCTTTAAATCGGTCCTTTTAGGGCCACAACTTACAATAGAAACAATTCCAGAAAAATATAGTTAAAAAAATAAAATTTAAGGATTTTTAAAAGTCTTCTTTGGCCGATATTTTAGGTTAGGAACAAGATATCGAGATGCGGTTTTGATTGTTTAGGCATCATTTAGCTACTTGTTCAAAAAAAGTCATACCAATGCATTTAATTTTTTGCGAAAATTAACCGTTTCTGTCGGAATGTCGAACAAAGCCTCTAGCGACAACATGTGAAACTAACAAAACTTTATAACATTTGTAGCCCAAGAATAGCTCATTTCAACGCGCCCAAGTTTGTTAAAATCCTTAGCTGTTTCGAAGATACAGGGGTTTAAGAAACCTTGAATACCCCCCACCACTTTATTTTAGACATACGTCAAAAGTGCCAAACAAAAGTTTAATTATCCTCCACTTTAAAGATCAGTTATTTTTTATTAGGTTAATATAGCAAATTCACAGAAACATCACTTTTTAATTCAAGATTGCAATTCTAGCGGCCATTCAGAAACTTGAAAATATTTTCCAGGTTTTTGTATTGGCCGTTTTAGTAAAACATTTTTTGCGCAAGGCTCTACGATGGATAGTTTCGCAGATACAGTACCTCGCATTCTTAGTTGGCCACCCTGCACAAATACCAGACTGTTATAATAGCGTATGAACGAAAGAATATCTTTGAAAAGTACTATACTTTAGCGTGGAAACAGATTGCTTTTATTGTCAACTACTCAAAAATATAATGTTGTACGTCACCGAAAGGATAAGAACTCTAGTAACAGCAGAAGGTAGCAGACATACTATTATTTTTTCCACGTGGGTAATAAAAAAATTCAGGTTTGCAAGTTATTTTATCTTAGTACTTTAAACATAAGCCAAACACCTGTATATACAGTCCATTCGAAGAAAAGTGAAATTTCAAACGTCCCTGATATTCCAAGTCACGACAAGCATACAAAGTATAAAGGTATCAATGACGTCAATTCTGTGCAATCCCACATAGAGCGAAGGTGGAATCTCATTATTGCAGATCAAATACTCAATGTGTATATTTAGAATCCTCTCTGAGCATTGGTAAAATGTATAATCTTTATCTGAATTATGTAGCACTTCTGGCAAGCAGCCAGTGAAAGAATCGTTCTACAGAAATATATTTTGCAATTAATACAACTTGCATTTCAACATTCCCAAAAATGATCGCTGAGATCTTTGTGAGGAGATTAAGATAAACAAATTGGAAGGTACATTAACAACTGAAAAGAAGAAGGAACATGATCATATCAAGGAGAAGTATGCCGCACGTGCAGACAAACAAAATGATCGAGCCACTCTTAGTACGGCGCTTTTAGTATTTGACTTACAAAATGTACTTACATGTCCGAGAGCAGAAATAGCTAACTTTTATTACAAAAGTAAGTTAAATGTTTACAACCTAACTGCAATATTGTCGAGTACAAAGCACGTTTATTGTTATTGTGGAACGAAATGTTAATAGGTAGAGGAGGAAATGATTTGGCTAGTGCACTGGTGAAAATTCTTACCCAAGTATTCATAGATAACCCTAATTTAAAACAATCAATGATATGGAGTGATAGCGATGTTCCCCAAAACCGCAATTCATACATGTCTGTTGCCGTTGTTCTATTTTTACAGGAGCATCTCAACATTGAAACTATAACCATGAATCCGAGCATTCATGCGTTCAAGGAATTGACCCCGTGTATTGTTGTATTGCGAGTAGCTGAATATTACTGGCCGTTGTCACTATTAGGTCTTCTTCTAAACGTAAGACCCAGGCAACCCTTTAAAGTTATGTAACTAAAGGATTTTAAGGATTAAGTCCTGTGCTGGTCCATACAATTATAAAGTTGTGCCTTTTTCTCAAGTTTCTTCTTTACAATTTTCCTAACCATTTTTTGAAGTGCAATATAAAACTTCACATCAAACTAATTATTGTTGGCAAAAAGTTTCGATTCGAAAATATACAACTAGATCTAAGACTGCAACACTGAACCACGGAATAATATCAGTTTCTGCTCCTAAAGATTCACTTCCAATGCAAAAGGTTCAATGTATCAAAAGTATGTTAAAATGATTTTTTGTATTTCCTCTGTGAGAACTTGCTATACTATTATAGAACTAATTTTTAATAAATGCCAAAAAATAAATTCATTGTTCATATTATTGTTTCAGGGACCATGTTTTTCTTTTTCAAATTACTCAAAACAAGGTTTAGTGCACATACAATACTATACCTTTAAGCTAACGATATGTGTAATGTTAAAAATAAGATAATGGTATATAAACTAAGTATCAAATCAAGAAACTAATTTGTTATTAATGGCAAAAATGCCAACATTCATCTAATTCAATTCAGTTGTCCTTATATAAATATGTAATATAAATTTGCATTATTCATTCATGAGTAAAGGATAGAATGTCGTAAATATACAAAATGTAGATTTGATCGTACAACATCTTAAAGGATAATAAAGGAGTGTAGGTCACAGAAAGATATTATTCATCCAAATCGCCTTTAGTGTCTAAACGTTAAATTTTTTGTGTAAAATGGTTAACATGACGGAGAGTGATTACGTAAAAATAAAATGGATGATGAAAGTTGATAATACGTAAGTACTTGCTGACATGAATGATGCTTTACTATAAAAAAAATAATCTGAAAGAGATCTTTATCATGTTCGTATCACTCTACGTAATTTTAGTAACATTTTTTATTAATATTATGATTTTTAAATTGCAAACCTCAATATTAGATTTGGACGTGGAGATTCATGATGTTACACTAAATGCTTTATATAATTAAAATTGAAAAAAGTTGTATGCATTAACCCTCACCTCTTCTATAACGCTACAATAAAAATAGAATTCCGCGTTCAATTTCGCCAATAAAACCATGCTTCGTGCAAAGTTTTAGTCAGCCGTACATAGACATGTGAACTATATTTTCTTACCAAGTAGAGTCACAAGAACCTAATTTTACGTTCTTTACTGTTCCGGACTGAGGTTCATTACAATTTAAGGAACTTGATACGGATTACATTCAACTTGAATAACTTACAAGAAGTGTTCGGTAGGCTTAGTGGTCATGGATTGCAGTTTCAATGAAAACGTGACAGTTCTTTCATACCTATCTGCATTGAACGCATTCAACTCGAGTCAGACAAAGTAGAAGGCATCATCTATTGCGAACTTCTTCGCACTAGTCAGCTATTGTTTAAACGCTATGAAACTACTTCATTTTCGGTGCAAACTCCTAGAATCCATTATCAGTAGGGTTGGTTCCAATAAGACCGAACCACGTTATTTCAGCTATTCTCGTAAAACAAACTATTATCAGTTCTACTGAGTTGTATTTGATCTTTTTGTCTTTTGGAAAATCTCCTTCATCATGGAAATTAGCAAATGTTCAATCCATTCCCAATAAATGCGACAAGACCGATCTTTCTAACAATCGACGAATTGTCATTATTTCCTTGAATCTACCAAACTTCTTAGTTGCCAGCAACATGGTTTTAGGCAAGGCCGTTTAGCAGGCGCTCTGCTTTCATACGTGACCCAAGTTTAGAGCAACACAAAAAAATCCGCTAAAACAGTTGTGATCGGTTCAGATATCTTAAAGTAGATTAGTATTTGCCATAGGCCAGTTAAAGGTAACCAAAGATCGAGACGAGAAACGTGGAACAAGAAACTGAAGAGAAGATAATAGATACGGACAATCAATTTTTCCATGTAAAAGTTTGTACATGTAATGCTGCTGACCACCCTCCTCGTTTCTAATGACTCTACATCATATTTTTCCAGTATGGTCTTTTGTTCAATACCAATTTCCGGATAAGCTTCATCAACTTTGTACGATAAATATTTGAGAAACTTTCTTTGTACTGTTTCTAATGATGCTTTTTGATTTTCATAACAAGGGTTTTAATAGCAGAACTACATATAGAAGAAACCTGATCGCTAAAAGAGAGTTTGCGATCAAAAGTAACCCCAAGATCTTTTATCACAGAACTACGTTTAAATAAAACTGAGTTACATTCATATGGATAAAATATAGGTCGGAGTGTTTTGGAATAGGTAACCATTCGGCATTTACCCATGTTAAGTCGTAATCCATTACTAATACACCATTTATTACTTCCACGATTTGCATTTGAAGTAGATCGCAATCATACATAGAATTAATAACAGAATACATTTTTAAATCATCAGCGTACATCAAAACTTTGCAGGACAACAATTGCAGATCGTTAATAAATAAAAAACAAAAGACGTTAGATCCTGTTGACAAACTAGTGAAGTATCCGATTTAAATTATTATATTGTACAGGTGGCCAACTAAGAATGCGAGGTATGTATCTGGGAAACTATCATCGTAGATCGCAAAAAAGTTATACTAAAACGGCCAATACAAAACCTGAAAATATTTGTAAGTTTCTGAAATGGCCGCTAGACTAAAATAAAGTGGTGGGGGTATTCAAAGGTTTCTTAAATAACCCCTGTATCTTCGAAACGGCTAAGCCGATTTTAACAAACTTGGAGTTGAATGAGCTATTCTTGGGCTACAAATGTTATAATATTTGAAGTTTTGTTAGTTTCACATGTCGTCGCTAGAGGGCTTTGTTCGACATTCCGACAGAAATGGTAAACTTTCGCAAAAAAATTAAATGCATTGGTATGACTTTTTTCATGAACAAGTAGCTAAATGATGCCTAAACAAGCTCTTGTTCCTAACCTAAAATATCGGCCAAAGAAAACTTTATACGAAAATCCCTTAAATTTTTATTTTTAACTATATTTTCTGAATTGTTTCTATTATGTGGCCCTAAAAAGGACCGATTTAAAGGAGGAAGGTTTTTAATGCCCCCGTAAATGCTCGAAATGCTGACCATCACGCTCTATGCATTGCTGAAGCCTCTCATGACTAGACAAAACTGCAGCTTCAATTTCGGCTCTCGGTATGTTACGTATTGCGTTACGAATCCGGTTTTTCATATCTTCTCTAGTAGTAGGTTGAGTCCGAAACACGATGTCCTTTAAGCGCCCCCATAAATAAAAATCGCGGAGGCCATGGAAACAGACTTCCTCTTCCAATCCACCGCTGTTGAAATACCACATTAATATGCTCTCGCACATTAATATCAAAATGTGCTGGGCAACCATCCAACTGCAAAAACAATTTTTTGTTTCCAGAGCACATCTTCCAACAACAACGGTAATTGCTTGGCCAAAAAGTCAAGAAATACATTGCCATTTAGGGGTTGCTCGAATAAATATGGCTCAATAACTCTGCCTCCCAGTATGCCACACCATACATTTAAACTCCAACGTCCTTGGCGCTGAACTTCACGCAACCAATGGGGATTTTCTGCAGACCAATAATGCATATTGTGCAGATTGACTCTCCCGTCACTACTGAAGGTGGCTTCATCGGTCCAAAGAATTTGAAATAAAAATTCTTATTTTCGCGTATCATGCCTAACATCCAATGGCAATAGTCTAACCTTCGATCAAAATCTTCCTCTTTCAAGGCCTGATGCAAAACGACATGATATGGGTGCATTCTTAAAGTAATTAAAAAAAGTTTAAACGAATACCTATATTTTTGATGGCCATTAGAACTTACCTATGGTCCTTCAAAATATTTTGAACCGTTGTCCGTGATATGCCCAACTCAGTGGATAATGCTCTTGTGCTAACATGAGGATTTCCTTCAATATAACCCAGTACACGGTTAATATTTTCTTGTGTTCTTCCAATTCTTTGCCGTTGAAACGTAGGCCGAAACTACCATTGGCTCGTAAGCTCGCCACTAATCGGGGAAAAACTCTTATATCGCAAGGACGCCGATTTGGATATCGAGCCGCGTAAACTCTTTTAGCTACTGCGGCATTCTGAAGACATTCAAAATAAACCGCAAGCATATCAACAACTTCATTATTCGTAAAACGCATTTTGAAAGCACAAAATTGCTCAAAGTAACGCGAAAGTATTGACAACTATTGACAATTTGAGGATTATTATGTTTTGTTTAGGTATCTGTTTCATTGCCTGCTTCTATTAATTGTATTTTTCGTATATATCCATAGTGAATATGCATTTAAACAAACAAAAATAGGCCTTTCGTATAACTTTTAGCATTGCTTACTTGCCCGTAGTAATTTCAAAAGGGTGATTTTATTCTGGTGAATAAATTTACAAACATTTAAAATCGCAATTTCTAGGTAACCTATTCAGAGCCGAAATTGAAGCTGCAGTTTTCTACCCATAAGAGGCCTCCAAGCACAGAGTGATGGTCAGCATTTCGAGCATTTAGGGGCATTAAAACCTTCCTCCTTTAAATCGGTCCTTTTAGGGCCACAACACATAATAGAAACAATTCCAGAAAAATAAGTAAAAAAAATAAAAATTTAAGGGATTTTGTATAAAGTTTTCTTTGGCCGATATTTTAGGTTAAGAACAAGATGAGGTTTTCGAGAGCTTGTTTAGGTTCAGCTACTTGTTCATTAAGAAAAGTCATACCAATGCATTTAATTTTTTTGCGAAAATTCACCGTTTCTGTCGGAATGTCGAACAAAGCCTTCCAGCGACGACATGTGAAACTAAAAAAACTTCAATTATTTTAACATTTGTAGCCCAAGAAGAGCTCTTTTCAACGCGCCCAAGTTTGTTAAAATCGGATTAGCTGTTTCGAAGATAGGGGTGATTTAAGGAAACCTTTGAATACCCCCACCACTTTATTTTTATAGATACGTCAAAAGTGCCAAACAAAAAGTTCAGATTATCCTCGACTTCAAAGATCAGTTATTTTTTATTAGGTTAATATAGCAGAATTCACAGAAACATCACTTTTAGATTCAAGATTGCATGTTCTAGCGGCCATTTCAGAAACATGAAAATATTTTCCAGGTTTTTGTATTGCCGTTTTAGTAATAACTTTTTTCCGCAAGCCTCTACGATGTAAGTTTCCCAGATACAGTACCTGCATTCTTAGTTGGCCACCCGTACATTAAAGTATCGGTCTGTTAGATAATTTAAAAAATTTTTTAATGAGTCTGAAAACCAAAAGCTAACGTACTAATAAGATCGATGGTCAATTTTGTCAAAGTTTGGCAAAATCCGGTATATTGTTGATGATTTAAGAAAAAATTAAAAAAAATTTCACAAATGTTCTATGAACCATAAAGGAAATGTACCGACACACTTTACGGTACATGTGTGTATGTGGTATAATTTCCAATATTTTTGTATCATAAAGTACAACCCATTTCTTCTTGCTAAAATTGTCAAAACTTTCCATTTACTTTAATAATAATTTAAATACCGATGTAATACATTAAAAATTTGAAAGCGTTATTAATGAGTTCCAAACATTGGCCTGTCCCATGACAGTTTATTATGGAAAATTCTCTACAAATTTCAAAACTATACTAATTAAATATCTGCAAATGGATTACATGTTGGTTATTTATGTTTCAAATTTAATGTAACGCACATTATAATGAAGTTTTGTCTTCTTTTCACTAGCAATTCTGTTAGTAATAGTAATATTTTAACTTTTTCGTTATTTTTTACACAAAGTTATTTTTTAAACGGTTAAATATTTGTACTCAATGTTGTAATATAATTAATGATTACATTAAGGAGTACGCTAAAATATCAGTGGTGCAGCATTTGAAAAACATACTTAAAAAAATTCGGGTACAAATACTCGCTTATACGCATCAAAAATATAGATATGGCACAAAACGTGCCCAGAAATTCAAAATATCTTTACATTATCCGTTGAGAGAACTTATAATTTATGACACGATTAAGAACTTCTAGTTACAGTTAAAGCAGTTTTGACCCATAACAACGTTTTCGACTACTTTATTATCTTTTTGGGGTAATTAAGAAATTTTCATTGAAGTTTTATTATTCAAAAAAGTTGAAACCCATTTCTACCGCATAATTTAAAACAACATAAGAATTGAAAAAATTTGTAAAAATTACCTTTTGAAGGTCAAAGTTTAATGACCTTTAGGAGTATCGTATATCATTTTTAAAAATGTAAAATTAGAACTTTATGGACACTGGAAGGAAGTCAAAGTTTTTTTAACCTCTTTAAGGTCCAAGTTTTTTCACCTCTCGGAATGTCATATTGTAATTCTTAAAAATCTAACGATGGAACCAATTTCTAAAAAAACTCCAACATTATTTGACCTTTTTCAAGACCAAAGTTTATTGACTTCTATGGGAGTCATATTACAATTCTTAGAAATCTAAAAATATAACCAGTTCAAACTTCATTATTTTTAAAAAATTGGTATTTAAAGGATAATAACACAAGTTATTAACGTTTTCACATCAAAGTTTATTGGCCCATAATTTATTATAATAGAAATCTAAACATTCAAACGAGTGGTGAAAATTAGTAAAGATATATCGACTTAAACGGAGTTTAAGACAAAACCGGTACTTAAAGGTGACGAATGTGTACAATAGATAAAAGACACAACCATCCGACTCGTTAATAAAGTGGTAGAAAGTTTGACACTTCAATATATGGTGGGTTTTTCCTATTGATTTCAAATGAAATAGATGCATTTAAAACCTGTTATTTTCAGTGATGTTTATTTGGCTCCATCTATCAATTCAATGTTATAAATTAATTCCGTCTATTGTAACTTTTTAGTGCCATAAAAATATGTACAAAGTTAAGTAAGTCGAAATTGTCCATAAAATAAAACAATCTGTGTTTAACAAGCGCATTAGTTATCACTACAACACATATAGACAGAAGGCGTAATTATATTCGCATTTGTGATTTGAGATGGTATGTTAAATGCTCAACAACTGGTTAAAGAAACAGAAATAGCTATACCAACAAACGGTTGCTATACAGTGGAACTACGAAGATTTTAATATTTACCGTATTGTAAGGGTTCGGTGTATCAACACAGCACCAGAGACACACAAGTTGTATTTGGAGGTCCTGAAGCGAATAAAAGGATAACTTTTCTATACCACGAGAACTATTTCAACATTATCACCTCATTAAAAGCCGCACTTGCTTGCGGTTATTATTGTAAAGAATGCGATGACCCTTTTGACCACAAGAATGACCATCGCTGTGGGGACACGTGAGCTGTGTGTCAACAAATACCAACTTCCTCCAAAGAGGGAGAAATCAGAATTAAATGCCAAGAATGTAAAGTATCATCTCAACAGGTTTTGACAATCACAGGACACAAAATGTGTATGCAAATTAACCGTGGTGAAAAATGTTTTGCTATATACCTCAACATCAAGAACCATGCTTGTGGTGATGTATTTTGTAAGACGTGAAACAGTCATGTAGATAGATATTATTGTACGCCTATAGATAAACTTTTTCCGAAAATAGCCAATTCCACTTCGTTTTCTACAATAGATAAAATTATCATATGACTCCCTTTTGGATCAAAATTACCAAACAAACATTTCTTACCTTTTTACATTATTTATACAGTGTATTTATAAATTGTAAGGAAAACGGTGAACGGTTTTTTATCTGCTTCTTAAGAACGTGTAGCCGTTGTCTAAGAAATGGGTATATGTTTCACAAAAACGGATTCCTGCAGATAGAGTTTAATAGTATAATCTTCCTTTAGTGATAATTCAACCTTGAAAAGAGGTATCTTTTTATCTGTAAAAATAGTTGTTCAGGTTATTGATTACATATTACCACTTAAATGATATATTATCCGTAGAGATGATGTGTTAGTGCAGTAGCAAGTTTTCCTGAATCATACAGATACCATTTAAAAGGACTACTAGTACTGAAGATAACGAAGTAGAAAATTTGTTTGATAACGTCTGGTGTCTGCCTGGACCAGGTGAGCCTATTACTACTACATAGCATAGGTATTCACTTTATCTTATCTTTATGAATTAACCGTAAGCTCTCGTATAACTATATCTCTGGACATAAAACAAAATTTTTTGCTAGTAATAATACGACTTTACGACCGGCTTAAAGAAGAAGACGCAGCTTAAGGGAAAATGCTAAGGGAACCCTTTTTAGCAATAGCCCTTGCAAACAGCACGTATAAGGGGTCCAGTTTAGTGTGCCGCGTTCTGGCAGCATACATCAATGAATTTGGCGGAGTCCAACTGCTAAAAAAAATGGTTGCCGCAATCCGCAAAGTTTTTCCACGCTCTTGAAAATTCTTGCATGCCAAATGACCCAATTTCTGTAACCATGAAATCCATCCTAATTTTCACAAGTTGTTTACGTTTCTGACAAATTTTCTTTGCCCCAGCGCATTCAGAACAGCTGAATTCGCAATTTGATCCTGTGATACATTATTCGACGAGAACTCGTGGTAGGTATACTAGTAAGATTCACGTCTGCCACGGTATCCATCTTTGGACCTATTAAGAAATGAGATAGAGTCAGGGATTCCCTATCGTAGAAATCATTTGGTAGGTAGCACAACGGCCTTGAATTAAGTATACCTTAAATTTGCGTTAAGGGCGTCAAGTTTGTGGTTAGTTCCTCCAATGTAAATTTAACGTTTGCAAATGTTGTTTGGTTGATCGCACATTTCGTTCCCATAATCCACCCAAAATGTGGGAAATACCCCAATATGAAATGCCATGTTATTACAGCCTTAGATAAGCTATTTTGTATTACCTGTTCTTTACTGCTTAACAGTTCGGTTAAGCTTGACAATTGTTTACACGCACTTATAAAATTTCGACTGTCGTCAGAGTAAACATGTGCCGCACAACCTGGTCTGGATGAGAAATGTCTTAGTGCTTCCAGGAATACTCCTATGCTAATATCAGTAGTTGTTTCTATGTGCACAGTTTTGGTGCTAAAACTGTCATATAAACTTGACTGGTTTGGCTACCACAACCTTCCTTGTTTTTGACATACACAGGTCCAGCGTGGCCAACACCGACTATGGAAAACGGATACAATATTTGAATTCTGTGGTTTGGTGAACTTGCCGTTATAGGTAACGCTGTACTGGGGTTACACTTGAAACATTTTACTCATTCATGAATAGGTTGTTTTGATAATAATTTACCTGACAATGGGCAATACCTACCATGTACGTACGCTAGTAGCGCTGTTGGAGCTAAATGAAAAAATGTTCATAAACGTGATTGAATATTGATTTAGTAAATCTATGTTTGCTGTTAATTACATCAGGATACGCTTTCATAACTGAATAAACTGTGAGTTGATATTACCTACAACACGTAAAATTCGTTTATCAATAATTAATGGAATTGGAATTGGAACAGTTTGTGCCAAACTTTTCGTGTTTTTACATCTTCGTTTAGATTCACTGGCAATAATGGTCCGACCTGACGCTTGTCCTTGTTTGTGCCATAAAAACTCCCCTTCTCATTTCAGGAATATTATTTTCAAATTGCAACACTGTTCTTGGCATTCATCTTCATTTTGTTGTAACCATGTAGGCCCATGCCACTAAATTTTGCAGTCAAGTTGCGAAGCTAAATTATGTGATGAGGGTTATCGTTAGTGCAAATATGACGCCAATCTGAAATTTTAGATGTTTGTATTGGCAAATCCATGTAGTTGAACTCAACGCGAAATTTTAATTTTCTTGAAATTGGAAGTCTGTTTCAAAATTATTACTCTTTTGGATTTGCAGTGAAACTTTATTATTTCACCCTAACTTGCACATCCAAACTTCTTGCAGAATATTTCCATTTGGATAACAACAGATGCAAGTAATCCTAATGGGTAAAAAACTTGAGCCACTCGTTTTGTATTTCTCCCGATCATACCACTGTTGTTTATTTTAAAATGGGGTATATCATGATCACTAACCCAATACACATTTTAGATTCCGTTTTCGTTCCAAAATAAATTACCTTTGCAATGGCCTTAAATTCGTTTATCAGCTCTTTCGAATTTCGATACCTATTTTCGCAAAATTAATTGAGATACTGTTAGAATCGCCTTTAATCGAGCGCCCAGAGATTCTCAACAGAATACAATATAGAGTTCCAAGCATTAATTCTCGTTCAAGTAATGTGTTCTATCCACCAGTCACTCTCTTGCATTTCCTTTTGTACAGAATGATCTCGGCTTACTCTTCAATCTAAGCTAATCTGGATATTTTAACTACACCATTAAGCAGATCAAATCGGCTCTAGTAACTCGTAATCAACGCATTCAAAATATACTTTAAACCAATCTTTTTTTAATGTAGGTAAACATTTGTACTTAAGATTCCAGGTAATAAATAATAATTCCTGTTTATTGTAACCCTGACACCGCTTGTTCTCGTCTTTAGTAATTGGGCGCATTATGCCTGTTATGGGGAGTATCCTAATAATAATAATTTACAAAAAATTCGGTTACACTATTACCATCGGTCAACAAATCATTGACGTAAAAGTGTTTAATAATCACTTGGAATGCGATTGGATGATTTTCCGTGTGTTTGAGACCAAGGTATTTAAGTCATCTTATTGCCAAATAAGGCGCTGACGTCGCCCAATACCTTTCTATACGTATCTAATATCGAATTAAGAGAAGATTGACATAGGTAACTCGTAAGTTTCTTTTTTTCGGAAATCCGCATCATCCTACATTTCTTTTCGATATCCGCACCGACTAGTATTTTATGTTTCCTAAACCAAAGTAAAAATGAAATCAAAATCTTGTTGTATTTTGGGGCCCGTGTACTGCTTCTCAGTAATTGCATGAACAAATTGTTTTTACTTCTGACTGACTTTGATGTAACAAATTGTTTTTTGCAACCAAACTTTCCATTTGCTTTATGCCCTTTCATGAAACAGTTTTCTCACAATTCAAGCGCATTTGCCTTCTCAATCCAGCTCGGTATGGGCAAATTTAGAAATTCCTGTCATATATAAACTGGATATTTTGTTTGCAGTAGTAGCAAACAATTCCCTTCTGTGTTGAAAAATTATTTTTAATTGGGTGTACTGTAAGGCTATTTTGGGTGTAAATGAAGTGAGTTTGCATGAAAAAATATCTTTGAGTGTATACAGAATGTAAGTTGGTGCAAATGATACGCCACCGGAATTTGATGAAGCATTAGTTATCATATGAAAGAATATTTGAATGTTTTAGAAATATTTTCGTGTTGAAAGCAATAAATTCGGTTGAAAAATAATGTTTTGGAACAATTTTTACTGGGGCGGCGCTGGTAAGAGACTGGTCCTTGCTACTGTGTATAAAATAATTTGGATTAAAGAAATGGTGGTAGACGTATGAGTGAGTTTATGATATATTGATATTAATGTGCAGTATATATATATATATATATATATATATATATATATATATATATATATATATATATATATATACTTATTTTTGTTTGTAGAAATTTTTGTAATATTGTGCAATAGGAAATTTTGATGCATGTTCAAGAATGAAGTTGTTAGAATGTGAAGTAGTTGCCTAAGTTGTGCGAAAGGAGGATTCGTCCACATGCAAAATTTTCACAGAAAGTTGAGATATGGTCTGGAGAATGTACTAAGTGAATGTAATTGCGATTAGTGGTTTTTTCGGAGTTTTCAGTTGTATTTAAAGTTAAATTTAAGATGGCTACGTTCTTTCTACTAAACGCGTTTTGATAGGTGAATTTTGATGTTAACGTGAATATATTGTAACGTTTTGGTAATATGGCGGGCAGAGCGTATATAAGCGAGTGCCCAATTGAAGGAATAGTTATTCAGAATCGATGGGTGAAAGTTAAGTAAAGATCGCGTGCGTCGTTTCTGAGGGACCGTTAGAATGGTCAGAGTGGATGTTGTTTAAGAGATTGTAGTTATGTAGCAGCTCATATAAAGCGGCTGAAATAACCCAAAAGGGAATAAATCATACAGACATTCATAAATAAATAGTTGTATTGTGGGTTGAAGAAAATAGGGATTTAATTCAAGAAATTTAAACGTGCGAAAGCAGATTTGAAAATAACACAGCAAATATTTTGTTGATAGTGTTCGGTAGTAGAGCTTGCGACGATAATAATATAAAGAAAGCCTAAAGTAACCCTTTAAGTAACCGAACTAAAAGTTTGTAAAACGTAGTTAAGACTTTGGTGAGCAACATTGACATTGAATGAAATACATGTGTACAATCGTTAGCAATATAAATCAATTGTCAAAGCAAATAAGAGTTTTAATATAATTAAGTGGAAGTAAACATTCCTCATTGTGTTAACGTTTTGAAAGGGCAAGCATTAAAGCATAATATGTGATGGTATGTTAAGGCGAAGACCCCAGATGAGAAATACGCGATTTTCGTGGTGTTTTCTTTAAGCCACATGTGTGTACATATATATATATATATATATATATATATATATATCATTTATTTTGTTGTTTATTTGTGTCAGCTGACATAAAATCTGACCATTAATCTATCGATTTACCTAACGGGTTACATCTATCGATAATTGAAATTAATCTTTGTTTATTTTGAGTTTAATGATCGATTTAAAATTGCGTAATCAGCCAGATCGATTACATTTCATTTTAACTATTTTGGATTATTTTACGGTTAATCAAATGCAGACGCCTTAAGGCCTAAGGTATCTGTGTGGCAATTTTCCTAACCAAGCTGTTGTCTAAGTAAAATTGCAGGGCTTTTTGATCCAAAATAATAAGAAGTTAAAACCATAACGGTTCGTTCTTTATCGTCGAATCAATGCAGCTGTATTTTTTTAACGTAGGGAGGGGTCCAATAATGTCACAACTGTTGACCAACGTTATCTTCTCCGAAAAAGGAAATGGTAACGTTAGATATAATGTAATAGCGATTCTAGTTTATATATATGAATACAGGGTGTCTCACGGTGACGGCGCTTAAAATTATTTCAGAGACTACTTCTATTGAAAGTCTGAAAATTTGACAAACAGTGTTTTCGGGCATGCCGTAATGGCGACATTTTCATTATTTTAAACAGAACATTCTGTATATTATTGCAATTTTGGATTCTACGTGACTTTTTAGGACTGTCATCAAGCTTCCCTATTCCTAAAACTAACCGTTTTTTAGATTTTTTTTTTTCAAAAAAATTATAAGAAACTACCTATTTAGTTTAAAACGATGTGTATTTTACAATAAGAGAGATAGGGCGACAATTTTTACAGGAATTTCCATCTATACTTTCAAAGTGGCTTAATTGTATGCAGGGTGGTGGAAATGTAATGCCTCTATGTTTTTCAACATTCTAATATTACATTTCCTTTCTTCCGAACGAAATTAGGTTTAATATACGTATACCTTCAACTTTTTAAGTTATCTATTGTTTTTTATGTATTCAACTAAAATCATGTAATTTCATACGAAGATTGGTGTGAAATTCTTAGCACAAGCCAAACAACAAAGCTGTTACCAATTATTTGCTATTCTCTTGCAATGCCAGTTAAATTTTGTGTGTATGAGAAATGGAACATAGTACTGTCCAAATGCTGATATTCACGGCCGTTGCAATTAAATTATAAACAGAACATGTATAGTTTTTAATTTGCCACCAATAAACAGAAAGAAGTTATGAATAATTCTAAAAAATCATCTAGGGTGTAGTGATATTAGTGCAGAAAAAATTTTAGCAAAGCCAATTACCTCAAATAAAGATAATGCAATAATTGTACTAGCCTATTTTAATGTTAATCCAGAATCTTCGATTAGTGCCGTAGAACATAATTTAGGCACTTCACGATCATTCGTTCGAAGAACACAAAAAGGTATTGGTTGCAGCCATTCAAAGTTAAGCTATTTTCTGGTCTTCATCCGGGTAACGCCGCCCAACGTGTACAGTTTTGTGAAATGATCTTAGTGCGATACCAAGAAGATCCACAATTTTTGCGACATATTACTTGGACAGACGAGTCAATAGAATAAAAAACTCATTTGAAGTAATCTTAAAATTCTTATATTATCCGTGAAAGAATCTTTCAAAATAAATTTTGTGTAAATGCTTTACCATATTGCAACGGGCGTAAACATGGACCTAATCCTTTTGTTTGCTTATACTCGCCACAAAAAAATAAATTTTGGTGTTTTTTTACAATTTTTAATAATTTCAATATCCTTTAATAAAAATTTATATTGTTTTTATGCGAAATTAAAATGGTTAACTTTTAATTTAATAAGATGAGTCCCAAAAAGTCTGGAATTTGAAGATGCAGGTTGCCAGTGTTAAAAAAATCGATTTTTTATTAATATCTCGAAGATCCTTTTGTCGATTGTGTTAAAATTTGGCAGAGTAGTTTATTGTGATAAGTTATCACTAACTTAATGATAATTTAGGGGGAGAGTAGTCTCACAAATGATATTGACAAAAAACATGTGCGCTACTGACATTTAAAAAATTTTATACTTGTATTGGATTAAGCAGTTAAAAATACAACTTTTTGGTCTCCGGATATTTTTTTTATATTACTTCGTTTTTGAGGGAAAAAAATAAAACCACTTAATTGCATGTCGAAAAATTGTAAAAATAGAATCAAGTTAACTTTAATCGTTGCACAATATTTATTCATAAGCTGTTTTCTAAAACTACCAAATGGAAAGTAATAACAGTTTGACAGAAAATTCACAAAAATGTTGGAAATGACCACCTGCGGCTTCTACACGGACTTCTGCTCTTCTTCTCATCGAGTGGCGAACTTTTTCGGAAATTCCATGAGTGTTACGTATGGTTTCACATCCGTCAACAATTCTATTTCTTACTTGTTCTACTCTCTTGATTGGTGCAGTCAATCAATCTAGGTGGCCATAATGCGGTCCTTCACAACCTAGCCAACGATTTTGGTAAGCCCCACTCACATTCAGTTGCCGTAACTGAAGGGGAACATCTTCAACAAGTAAAGGCCAATCATTTTGCACAAAATTACTGTATGATTGTCCGTTAAGGTGTCCTGGTAAAAAAATGGTCCAATCAAATACCGATCCCGACGTGGGCCCAGTTATGATTATTGTGGAAATTAATTATTGCATTGCTGGAAAAATACGCATCGTCCGTAAACATAATGATGGAATCAAAGTGAGGATTTTCTGTAAGTCTTTGAAGATACCGTCTACACAATTACGTACGCGGTTCAAAATCTCTTGGAGGAAGTGCCTAAACTCTTTGTACGTGGTAAGGATACAACAAATGATCTCTTAAAGTTTCCCATACTATTTTAGAGCAAATATTTATTTCCCTACCAATTTTTCGCGTACTAGTTGCTGCATTCTCTTTGACTGCGGTATTACGTTTGAAACTGCCAGATTCAGTTAGACGACGATGAGTATTTATGAATATTCTTTTACCTGGAAGGGCGCGGTCAGGATTTCTTTCGTGAAGAGAGTCGCCGGGTCTCCGCCGCATTACCATTGGCAAGACCATAAAGGAAATGCATTTGTGTCACCTCCAAATTATTATAACTGGCTTTGTTTTTGTCTCGAAAACGAAGTAAGATGCGAATAAATAGAAAGAGACCAAAAGGATGTATTTTTAGCCGGTTAATCGGACAAAATTGTATAATTTTTAAAAAGTCAGCGGCGCACATTTATTTGTCAATACTATTTGTGAGATTTTCTCCCAGAACACCACTGGAACTTATAACTGTCGTCTAGTTAGTGATAACTTACTGTCATCAGAATAAACAACACTGATAAATTTCACCAGACTTTATATGAACTTTTCTACTTGGAATTACGGCCCATCGTTAAATGATACTATATATATATATATATATATATATATATATATATATATATATATATATATATATACACACTACTGTCATCTTTTTTTTCATATTAACATAAATGACATAGCCGTGCGAAAATGACAGCTCCCCATTAAATATAGTGACGCACTTGTGACATATTTTACTGATTTTTGAGCTTTCGTATGATAAGTAAATGGTAGAAGTATTTCAACTCTATGATATCCTGTTAACCTCCACGGTCTTCTACACTAAATTAGACCGAGATTTCGCCGTTTTATAATTAGAGCACGCAAAAATATGCATTTGCATGTTTTAAAGTATGGTATGCAGAATAATATTTTTTTCTAATGTAAACGAATTTCAAAAAATCCTTTAATGTGATACCATTTTTATAGGGCATATTTTTCCATATTTCGTATCGTTAGTGCATGTTTGCATATACAGGCAAATAAGGTGATATTAAAGTATACATATGCATAAAATAAGCTTTGTTCTGCGTTTTACCGATTTTGTTGTTAATACAGTTCGAATACTAAAATTTGTTTGTTTACTAATCCCTTTGCGAAATTAACGCAGGGCATTTAAATCTACTCTTTTCAGGAATGGTGCACTTCTGAGAAAGATTTTAAAACACAACTTCAGAATGAATACTATAAGATACAACAAACGTTAAATAACAGGAAAGTTAAAATCATAAAAGAAACCCTTTAACACGTTTGAGATATTTTTCCATTTAACGCTCAAAGTATTAAAATTTATTAATGGTCATATGATTCAAAAGAGTTTATTGCAGACTCAACATTTTCTGGTCCCTTTCTAGGTAAATAATCTTTTTGCTTAATTATGTCTACACAAGGGGTTGGGAATCATAGAAATACATGTTTTTTATAGAGTGCACCTGCAGTACAGAATACCTACGTGCTTAAAATATTGTATTTAATCTTGTTTTCATTTGGCTTAGAGCTGATTAGGTTTTGGGAGAAATCCAGCGGCGGAGAGGGGGAAGGGTTATTAGGGTCAGTTATTGGTTTTTATCAAATATTTCTAAAACAGCTGCACATTTCAAAGATATAAAAATACACAGATTTAAACATATCGATTAATTATATTCTACGCAACATTTTGATACGACGTGTAATTGGGTTTTTGAAAAAAAAATGCATCAATTTTTTTATGTATTTAAAAGTGATAAAATCTTAAAAAGAATCATACGACTACAAACGCGCCACGATTGGTTGCCATGTTTGTGACGTCATAATGTTAAGTTTATTCTCAATAGTACAGTGTCAACAGGTTCTACATGTAAATTGACTAAAAATATTCGAAATATAGTGCAAAAAAGTTATATATAATAGCTTTAGTTAGTCAAGTCTCTGATAAGGTTTACGGTTTATGTTGACAACTAAACTTGTGCGGTACAACATCAACTTTAATTTTTGCTCTACTTCCCATTGTAGTATTGTAAATATAATTCTCCACATCTTCTTTCAGCTAAAAAAAATCAAATCATGAGAATGATTTAAATGACATAACTACAGAAGAACCACAATTATATACACTTTTAAATTTTCAATTTCGTATACTACATAACCTAGCGCGTAATTAAAATATGAAAATTCTAAATTAAACTGTGTACAAATTTATTATTTAACCGTTTTAAATTATTCACAGAAATTTTTTTGGTGTTATGATTTTTAGAAATTAGGATTCTGGAGTTTTGTTAACAAATTTTATTATCGAATTATATTTATTCAATTTATACGTTTACACAAGTAATTATTAATTATGAAAAAGTCAACTTTAACCATTATCACATATAAAAAAATACTTATATTTTTTGGTTTTTTTAATGGTGTATTTTAAATTATACAATCTAAACGTTTCGACAACACTTACAGTTATCTTCGTCAGTAGTAATATCTGTTAAAATTGTTCAATATGTTGTAAACAATTTTGTCAAAGTTGAAACATTGAAACATAAACATCAGCCTGCTATCAACATAACAGTTTGAGAAACGTATAAAGCCAACTATAAAATTAAATTTTGGTAAAGAATAATTAGGTCATTAAAAATTAAATATAGTTAAACTGTCTTAAAGATGACAAATCAGAACACTCTCTAACGGCAAAAACTAAATGAAAAATGTCAGCCAAAAAACACATTTAACAAAATTTAATCAAGTTATGATGTAAGTGTAAAGTTGTGAAAAACTTCAATTACAAAATGGTAGAATCATTCACAAATATAAACATGACGCCTTTTTTTAATTATGAGATGCCAAAACCTATTTAAACGGAGATTTTCTTCTTGCCTACTAAAATTATTAGAGTGTTTATATCTCTCAATCGCTTCACATTGTAAACGAACATAATAATGAGCTTGTTTTGACAATATTTCCATATTGTCAAATTGAATATCATCATTTAAATTATTCAAGGCGTGGTCAGCCACAGCAGACCTCTTGTTGACCTAATCGACAAAATCTCATATGTTCTTTACGTCTTGTACCAAAGCTACGTTTTGTGGTTCCGATGTATACTTTTCCACATGAACAAGATAACTTATACACTCCGGAAGATGATAAAGGGTTTGACACATCTATAGGTGCTCTAAAATGTTCTTTAATTTTTTTTGTAGGTTTAAAAATAGTCCTAATGCCATATTTAATTGGGCTTTTTTAAATTCCATCTGTAACATTAGTTATAAAAGGAAGAAAAGCAGTACCAACATTAAGAACTGGTTTTTCTTTAAGGTTACGTCTAGAAGGTGTAATAACATTATTAATATCAGTAAGTGAATATCCATTATCTTGTAAGGATCTTGTTAAATATTTATAATCATCCTTCAAAAATTCAGGGTCACAAATTGCGCGATCTACTAAAGATTTAATTACACAATTTTTTTGACGTGGATGGTGGTTGGATAATTTATGAAGGTATCTATCAGTGTGTGTCGGCTTTCTGTAAACCTTAAAAGATAGTGAATTACTATTTTTAGATATTAATATGTCAAGAAATGGTGAACTTCCATTAGTTTCTTTTTCCATGGTAAACTGAATACTAGGACCATTTATAAAAACCAAAAACTCATGCAGAACCTCTTCTCCCGGTCTTCAAATAACAAATGTGTCATCTACATATCTATACCAAACTGAAGGTTTTTAGGTGTATTTTGTAACGCTGTTTCAAATTTTTCCATGTAAAAATTAGCTATAACAGGACTAAGGGGACTACCCATTGTTACACCATCAATCTGTTCATAAAATTTATTATTCCACTGAAAATAAGTAGTAGTAGTAAGACAGTGCTGAAAAAGAATGGTTTTGTCCTTTGGAAGAAGATGATCAATGTATTCAATAGTTTCTTTCAGAGGTACTTTTATAAAAAGTGAAACTACATCAAAACTGACCATTATATCACCCTCTTCAATTTTAAAACTATGCATATTTCAACAAAGTCGCAGAATTTTTAATGCAATGGAGTGTTTTTCCTATATGAGGTTGTAATAAAAATGTAAGATGTTTTGCAAGATCATATGTAGGAGAACCAATTGCACTAATAATAGGCCTTAAAGGAATATTAGGTTTGAATTTTTGGTAAACCATATAGTTTTGGTGAAATAGCTTCATAGTTAGTTAGTTTCTTTTTTATTTCTTCTGGAACAGATGATATTTTAATTAGTTCTTTAGTTTTTAAAAAAAGCTTTTTTGTTGGATCCTTTGGTATTTCACGATAAGTTTCTGGTTCCAACAATTGCTCTATTTTAACGTTATAATCGTTCATGTTTGATATAACAGTTGCATTACCTTTATCTGATTTTAATATTATTATTCTTTCATTGCGTTTAAGATCAAGTAAAGCACGTCGAAAGGATAAGTTACTCTTTGAAGGTTTTGTTTTACGTAATATGTTAACGGTGTTAAATCTAACTTCATTAGCAGCATCAAAAGGTAATGATTTAATGGAGTTTTCTATATTCGAAATTATATCTTCAAAAGTTATTGCTCTTGGTGTTATCGCAAAATTTCCTCCTTTAGAAACGCTTCAATAGCATAATCTGAAACAACATTATCAGAAAGGTTTATAACTGTTTTTTTTTTATAATCAAAGGTGGTCTATTATTTTGTTGTTTGTATAATTTATTAAATTTTTCTTTATGACGTTGACATTAGATGTCAAAATTTATTTCCATAGATTTAAACGTTATAGAATCAATTTTATCCCAATCTTGTTTATTTAATATGGATGAAATTTCTAAATGTAAATATAAAAGACTTTTATCGGTGTTATCTAATAGCTTCCTAGTAATATGTATTTGATTACGCAGAATATAGATAATCATTGGGATAATTTTTTGGTCTCGACATCGTAATAAAAAACTGAGTGACAAGAAAAATTAAAGAACATTTAAGATCACCTAAAGATGTGTCAAACCCTTTATCATCTTCCGGAGTGTATAAGTTAACTCTCCGTTTAAATAGGTTTTGGCAGCTTATTATTAAAAAAAGGCCTTAAGGTCTTAATTTTGATTTTAATTTTGACTTTTGGTATGTCTAGGTTTTTTGCTGTGTTTTTTCCTAGACCTTGAAGAAAATGCTTTACAAATTATATGTTAAATTATCACAGCACTATAATTTAACGTAACTAGTTGAAATTAAGATTAAAATTAAAAATTACAAAAAACGTTCTGCATTATGCTTTTCATTGTTAATAACACTTGCACTTATTGATAAAGATATCTCTTAGATTTAACTGGAGTATTTTATTTGAATGCTTCTACCATTTTGAGATTGAAGTTCTTCACAACTTTACGCTTACATCATAACTTGATTACATTTTGTTAAATGTGTTTTTTTTTGGATGACATTTTTCATTGTTAGCTTTCGCCGTTAGAGAGTGTTCTGACTTGTGATCTTTAAAACAGTTTAACAATATTTAATTTTTAATGACCTAGTTATTCTTTACTATAATTTAATTTTATAGTTGGCTTTATACGTTTCTCAAACTGTTATGTTGACAGCAGGCTGATGTTTATGTTTTAATTTT
This sequence comes from Vesta saturnalis, assembly GCA_036346205.1. Lineage (NCBI taxonomy): Eukaryota > Metazoa > Arthropoda > Insecta > Coleoptera > Lampyridae > Vesta > Vesta saturnalis. The sequence goes on along the minus strand of JARFJB010002021.1, from coordinate 7,870,617 downwards.
TCAACTTTGACAAAATTGTTTACAACATCTTTAACAATTTTAACAGATGTTACTACTGACAAAGATAACGTTATCGAAACGTTTAGATTGTATAATTTAAAATACACCATTAAAAGACCCAAAAAAGATAAGTATTTAATTATTAACTACTATACAGGGTGATTTATTAGCTTACCGACAAAATTTGCCATATGCAAGGTCATGTAATTTTAAGGAAAAAAACATTATAGGAACATATGTCCAATTGTAATTATTTAAAGAAATAAATGACTTCAAAAATGTTGAGGAAATTGTAAGCAGGGGATTGCAGTTGCTAGAGAGTACAAAATACTGCTACTCACATCAGAAATCAACCAAGCATTCTCATTCGAGTGAAAAACTCTTTAATTAGCCGTTGCTAAGCATGTATTGAAGAGGGAGAAGGGCGTTTTGAGCATTTATTATAATTACATCACATACAATCAAACTTTTGAAGCCATTTATTTCTTTAAATAATTGAAATCGGACATGTTCCCATAATATTTTTTTCTTAAAATTACATGACCTTTCATATGGCCAAGTTTGTCGGTGAACTAATAAATCACCCTGTATTATTTTAAAATACATCAAAATGATTTTTACAACCCCAAACATTTGATGTTGTTTCGGAATTAAGTCGTCTTACTGCTTGAAACCATTTATTTCGGCGTTTATCATCTTGTGGAACATTTAAGAACATTTTTTGGGTAGTTGTTTTTGTAGTATTCGTACAGTGCATCCCATTTTGGTTGAGACAGCCAGATATCTCAGTTGTTGTTGAAGATAGAACCTAGCGGTTTCCGCGGTCCTGTGCCACTTTTTTGTGAAACTCAAGATGGCCTGAACGGATTTTGCCTAACTTCTTTCGTTTATAAATTACAGGGTGTTTTTGAAAACCCACACTTTTTGGATCCCCTCCATATCTAAGAAGTTTCTCAGAGATAATGTCAAATTGAAAACTTGTCCCATAGAGAATTTTACGTAGAATTCGGGGTATCGTTATGGAGATAAGACTCAAACTTATGATTTTTTCAATGCAACACCCTATATTTTATTATCCCATTAAATTACTTATTTTTTTTCCTTCGAAATGATATATAATATATAAACATGAAGTTTTAAAAAATGCTCCAAAATTACTAAAACATTGAATTTTAATAGAGTGATTTCAAAGTTTTACTACAGGGATTATTATTTGTGACTTTTTTATAGTAGGTCATGGATGCTAGAAACACAGTTGTTCACTTTTGGAGCATTGTTTTATCAAGTGACTGTGGAGAAATCAACACATCTGCTGTCGATGATAAATTTTGATGCGTTTTATTGTGTTTGTGTTTGGCGATTTTGTTAATTTGTGGAATTTTATAATGGCTGAAAGATTTTTTCAGAACTACGAAAAGTATGATATCATACAATGTTTGAATCAATGCCATGAAAATGTTGACGAAGCATTAGATTTACATTTAAACCGGTAAACTAGTAATTTACAATAAGACATTATATGACATATTGTTTTTAAAACGTTAGATATCCAAACAGGCGTCAACCTAGTCTAGCAACGATATTTCGACTAAAGAATAATCTACTAAATTATGGTACGTATTCTAAACCCCGACCCAAGCCGTATAACAAGGAAAATAATGAAGCGGATGAAATAAATGTCTTAGCTAGCGTCCATGTCTCTCCTCAGACTTCTTGTACGAAGTTAGAAAATGACACTGGCATTCCCCGATTACGGGTACAGAGGATTTAAAAAAAACACAAATTGAAACCCTACAAAGTGAGTATTGTCCAGCATTTATACCCTGGTGATGCAGCGAGGCGTTTGAATTTCTGTAATAGGTTTTTGAAACAAACTCGAAGGGACAATAATTTTGCGAGTAAAGTCATGTGGTCAGACGAAGCCCATATAAGTAGTGCCGGTTTATTTAATAAGCAAAATACAAGGCACTGGTATGATGAAAACCAACACCTAATTTTTGAGCAACAACAACAGGGTCGATTTGGTTTTAATGTAGCCTGTTTCTTATTGGAGACATCAATAAAATACCGCATTTTTGAAGGGGCTCTCAACGCGAATAGGTACTTGGCAATTTTAGAAGAAGTAATACCAGAATTCCTGGAGAATGTTCCCCTCGCCTATCTTAATACCATTTACTTCCAACAAGACGGTGCCCCTGCCCACAATTCGAGGTTGATTCTGCCGTTTTTAGAAGAACCTTTCCAGGACCATTGGATTGGAACAAATGGACCCATTAGCTGGCCTGCAAGGTCACCTGATTTGTCAGTGTTGGACTTATTTTTGTGGGGGTTTTTGAAAAATAAAATATACGGTAAGAGGCACAATAATATTGAAGAACTTCGTGCAACAACAGAGGCAGTTTTCCAGAATTTACAAAATCGGCGTTTCATAATTTTAAATGCATTAAGACGTATTAAGAAATTGTGTCAATTGTGTGTTAGGGAAAATGGACATCAATTTGAACAATTCAATGAATAAGTTACCGAATAATTTCGAAATGAAATAGTATGAGTAAATATTTAATTAGTTGCTTATTCTACATTAAGAACTTTTTGTTTTGTTAGTGAATTAGTGTTAGTATTGTTCTTGTTCCTTTCATGGAAAAATCACAAGTAGTATTTCTTCTACTTGAACTTTTTTTGTATGAAAAATCCATAGCCTACTATTAAAAATCAATGTTTTAGTGATTTTGAAGCATTTTTGAAAAAATTGTGTTTATATATTATATATCATTTTGAAGGAAAAAAAATAAGGAATTTAATGAGGTGATAAAATGCAGGGTGTTCTATTGAAAAAATCATAAGTTTGAGTCGTATCTCCATAACCATACCCCGAAAAAAAAATTGAGTGCGCCACTGAATTCTACGTAAAATTCTCTATGGGATAAGTTTTCAATTTGACATTATCGCTGAGAAACTTCGTAGATACGGAGGGGTCCAAAAAGTGTGAATTTTCAAAAACGCCCTGTAACTTATGAACGAAAGAAGTTAGGAAAAATCGGTTCTTGAGTTTCACAAAAAAGTGGCACAGGACCGCGAAAACCGCAAGGTTCTATCTTCAACAACAACCGAGATATTTGGCTGTCTCAGCCAAAATGGGATGCACTGTACTGGGTGATTCATTTATCATGGGAAATGCGATTTTCTCGAAAACGGATGGAGGAAAATTCGTTCTGTAAAAAGCATGTTATTTCGGCACCACTCATCTCGAAGTTAAGGCCGAAATTTACTGAAATAGGAAACCGACGCTGGGCGTCGCGACGCTTCAAATTTGTTTTCCCAGAACCAGTCCTTTTTTATTGGATATTTTAAAAGGCCGATCAATTCTAAGAATTTGTTCTTATACACATTTTTTTCAATTCCTGACCGTTAGAAAGTTGGTATAAATACTTTTTTGTTGACTTTTTACAAAATTTTATAAAATAAGCGTTTTTGATTGATTCTTTTAAATAAAGTAACTGTTGGAAAACAATCTGCAATAAATAACACTCAATCTGGATCATAAATTTATTCATTTTCACACAAAATCGAACAAAGTACCTAACTTAATATCGCGACGAGGTTAAAACAGAAATCAAAATTAATTCAATGGCATTATTCTTACTCATTATTGTTTTCAAAACTTAAAGTAAAATGCCTTTTTACTTCAATTTTTGTCATCCTTTTTACAATCTTACCCAAACACTGCGTATTATTCTATCACGGTGTTTACCTAAATAAAAAATAGTAAGCCATGGAATATAAATATGCATTGTTTTCTTCTTCTCTTTGAACTGTCAGTTTGCCAGTTTACTTGTTGTTACTACGGTAATAATATTTTTAAATACTTAACTTAAAAATGTTTCCACGTAATTAAAAAGTTGATATGTTGTTGGCATATGGAGAGGCAGGGAAAAATTCTTTGACGGCAACAAGATTATATTCCGAAAGATACCCAGAACGCATTCTTCCAGAGTGAAAAATATTTTCAAGTCTAGAAACTAATTTAATCCTGAAGCATTTTCATGTATTCTCTATAAAATAATTTATTTTTTTTCATTTTATGCTGTTTAATCATCATTTGCAGGTAAGTAATCCAAAAGAAAAACTATTACTACAGATCAAAATATTGCTGGAATTTTAAATTGCTGTGAAACAGATCCAGATGCATCAACGAATCTAAATTTAAAATATAGCACAATTCAGCGAGTTTTAAAGAGCAATAAATATCACGATTACAAATTATCTTACCTACAAAAATTATCTATAAGGGATTTAGATCGTCGAGAGAATTTTATTTGTCAGTTTTTGGTAGCGTTGGATGAGGATCCTAATTTATATTCACACATTTTATGGACCGATGAAAGTCATTTCATAAGCCACGGGCAACCTAATAGGAGGAATACGCACTATTGGTCTGACCTCACAAAATTAAATCCCGTCAAAGGTAGGGCCATTTTGGCATACATGTGTGGTGCGGTTTAGTAGGTCGTCATTCAGTTGGCCCATATTTTTATGAAGGCAGTCTAACAGGACAAAGGTATTTGAATTTGTTGCAAAATAAGCTTCCGGAGCTGCTAGAAAATGTGCCACTTCAAATTAGAAGAAATATGTGGCTTCAATTAGATGGTGTACTGAATTTAAGGATAGATGGATAGGAGCTAGAGGCCTTTTAAAATTTCCACCAAGATCACCAGATTTAACGCCACTGGATTTTTTTCTTTGGGGAAATCTCATGCAAGAAGTTTACAAAACAGAATCGAACAACATGACGCAACTCATACAAAAAATCCAAAATGCATGTAATGGAATAAGCGGCGAGATGATAAAACATGTGACAAAAAAACAAGTACGAAGGCGTTTTGGTTTGTGTTTTGAAAATAATGGCGGCTATACCGGATACCCACGAGATCACTTTCCGGCTGCCATTTTTTTATTAATCTATAGATTTAAATGAAACTTGGCAGGGTTGTTACTCTAACCAAACGTCATTTTTGGGAATTTTTGACAAGCATTTCTGACTTCCGGTTTCACCGGAAATGACCTTAACTTTTGATTTTTAAATGACACCCCCTGCATATTTTTAGTTTTTCGGATTCTGGAGGTCATTTTACGGCCGATTGCGTAATATTTAAATCGATTTTTTCCCAAATGTAATTTTAAAATTGAATTTTATTTTCTCATCCAGAGTGCCATGACCATCTTAAAATCATTCTACATACTTAACTCACTTCCATAAAAATGCAAACTCACTTTTATCTTTGTTAACTTTTTTACTAGAACGTTCTTAACTTTATTTTTGCCGTAGCTCAAAAAAATTAAATGGAAGCATACCACTTTCATAAAACTAGTAAATGCAGTATTTTAAAACGAATTTAATGACGTATGTAACACGTTGTCATTTTTACCCATTTTCGATTTAAAACATTTTTATTTTTATATTTACGTCTTACTCATTAATAAAATACACTTCCTATGTCACAGCACATTAGAGTTGCCATGAAAACAATAGGTGGCTAGGTTGCCATGGAAACACTATCGTAAATTTAAAAGTTTGACAGGTAATAATAAAGGTTGTTGTTTATTAACATAAATCTAATATTTTACTTAAAAATTAAATTAAAGTTTGTACTTAGTTTAATTATAAAATTAACAAAAATGTTTACCAAGAGTGAGCTGGTTGATATACTTATTATGTATGGACAATGTGCCAAAAATGCAGCGGAAACCGAACGAGTTTATCAGCAAGAATATCCTGAGCGTCTTCATCATCCTACAAGACAGTACATTATCTACCTTATAAGAAAAATGCGCCAAGAACCAGACAATTTGCAACAACATTTTATTATTAATGAACAAACGGAAGAAAATGTAATAGCATATGTCATTCAAAACCCCACAGCATCCACAAGGGAAATTGCCTGTGAATTAGACGTTGGCGCAGAATCAGCAAGAAAGATCTTGAAGAAACATGGATACAAATCATTTAAGTACCAGCTTCACCAACATTTGTACGAGGGAGGTTTTGTTAGAAGACTGGAATATTGCAACTGGTTCTTGGAACATAACGATGCCGATAATAGCCTAGCCAATTCTATTTTGTATTCTGACGAGTCGAGATTTACCAATAATGGAATGTTCAACCGGCAAAATACAAGATATTGGTCAACGATAAATCAACACCGAATGATGGAAGGTAATTTTCAAGAGATATTTGGAGTAAATGTATGGGCTGGTATAATTGGTACTCGTATTGTGGGACCGATTCTTTTCCAAGGGCATTTAAATGCAGAACGATGGGTTTTTTACAACATGAAATTGAAAATTTTTCGGAGGAATTACCGTTGGAAATAAATAATCAACACCTTTATTATCAACAAGGTGGTGCGCCGGCTCACAACGCTATTGTTGTGGGAAATTACTTAGAAGAACGATTTGGAGAACATGTTATCTCTACCCGTGGACCGATCCGGTGGCCTCCTCGTTCGCCTGACCTTACACCTCTTGACTTTTTTTTGTAGGGCCATATTAAGGAGATTGTTTACCGAACACCGCAAACAACACTTAACATCTTAGAAAACCGTATACGAGCGGCATTTGCTAGCATTACCCCCGACATGCTTAGGAATGTCGTAGAAAACAACGTTTTTCGTGTTAGGAAATGTCAAGAGGTGGAAGGGCAGCACTTTGAAAATTTCATTGGTGGTTAAAAGGTCCAAACTTTATAATCTAATACCTATCGTTAATGTTATACGTATTATTGTTAATGTTATTAATTTTTGTTAATTATTTTTAATACTGTTTAAAATTATTACACTCTGATTGTTTTAAAATAAATTTTGTTCAATCGTTGACTGAAAAAATTGGGAAAATACGCAAAGCAATGCATTAAAATTGTGCTGCTTTAAAAACAACTCTCAGACGCGCCCATAACGTGTCTGTCCTTTTCTTTCTTTTTTGCTACGGCAAAAATAAAGTTTAGAACGTTCTAGTAAAAAAGTTAACAAAGATAAAAGTGAGTTTGCATTTTTCTGGAAAAAAATCGATTTAAATATTACGCAATCGGTCGTAAAATGACCTCCAGAATTCGAAAATCTATAAATATACAGGGGGTGTCATTTAAAAATCAAAAGTTAATGTCATTTCCGGTGAAACCGGAAGTCAGAAATGCTTGTCGAAAATTCCTAAAAATGATGTTTGGTTAGAGTAACAACCCTGCCAAGTTTCATTTAAATCGATAGATAAATAAAAAAATGGCATCCGGAAAATGATCTCATGGGCATCCGGTATAGAACATCTATTAAAGTATGAAAATGTAAACTTTCACCATTAACACTCATAATAAAATACTTATCTTTTTTGGGATTCTTAATGGTGTACTTTAAATTATACAATCTAAACGTTTCGATAACACTTACAGTTATCTTCGTCAGTAGTAATGTTTGTTAAAAATTGTTAAAGATGTAGTAAACAATTTTGTCAAATTTGAAAAATTCAAACATAAACATAAGCCTGCTATTAATATAACAGTTTGAGAAACGTATAAGCCAACTATAAAATTGTAGTAAAGAATAACTAGGTCATTAAAATTAAATATTGTTAAACTGCCTCAAAGATGACAAACCAGAACACTCTCTACGACGAAAGCTAACAATGAAATTTGCCAGCCAAAAAACACATTTAACAAAATTTAATCGAGTTATGATGTAAGTGTAAAGTTGTGAAAAACTTCAATTTTAAAATGATAGAAGCATTCACAACTCCTTAACTTATGTTAAATTATAGTGCTGTGGAAATTTAACATATAATTGGTAAAGCATTTGCTTCAAGGTCTAGGAAAAACACAGCAAAAAACCTAGACATACCAAAAGTTGAAAACAAATTAAAATCAAGGCGTATCATTATGCTCTTTTTTAATTATAAGATGCCAAAACCTATTTAAACGGAGATTTTCTTCTTGTCTATTAAAATTATTCGGGTGTTTATATATTTCAATAGCTTCACGTTGCAAACGAACATAATAATGGGTTTGTCTTGACAATATTTTCATATTGTCAAATTGAATGTCATGATTTAGATTATTCAGGGCATGGTCAGCCACAGCAGACCTCTCTGGTTGACCCAATCTACAAAATCTCATATGTTCTTTGCGTCTTGTATCAAAGCTACGTTTTGTGGTCCCGATGTATACTTTTCCACATGAACAAGATAACTTATACACTCCGGAAGATGATAAAGGGTTTGACACATCTTTAGGTGATCTTAAATGTTCTTTAATTTTCCTTGTAGGTTTAAAAATAGTCCTAGTGCCATATTTGATTAGGATTTTTTTAATTCTATTTGTAACATTAGCTATAAAAGGAAGAAAAGCAGTACCAACATTAAGAACTGGTTTTTCTTTAAGGTTACGCCTAGAAGGTGTAATAACATTATTAATATCTGTAAGTGAATATAAAAAATCCCAAAAAAGATAAGTGTTTTATTATCTATTAAAGTAGTTTGATTAATTTTTAATTTTGTTTATTTGTTTTTTACTGCTTATTCGAATTTTTTTTATGAGTGAAAATTAGTAAATTTATGATCCAGATTGAGTGTTATTTATTGCAGATTGTTTTCCAATAGTTACTTTATTTAAAAGAATCAACTAGCTTATAACTTTCTAACGGTGAGGAATAGAAAAAAACGTGTATAAGAAAAAATTCTTAGAATTGACCGGTCTTTTAAAATATCCAATAAAAAGGTATGGTTCTGGGAAAAAAAAATTCGAAGCGTCGCGACGCCCAGCGTCGGTTTCATATTTTAGTCAATTTCTGCCTTAACTTCGAGAGGAGTGGTGCCGAAATAACATGCTTTTTACAGAACGAATTTTCCACCAACCGTTTTCGAGAAAATCGCATTTCCCATGATAAATGAATCACCCAGTACATAATGGTACGAAGCAAGCACGATAACTTTTAAGGTTTGCAATTTTTGATATATTTATCAATATATTGACGATAATACCAAGATTTAATCGATTAAAAGTCAAAACACTGTATCAGCTGTATGCTGCAATGAGTAAAAATAAACATTGGGACGTCACACGCGCTGTGGCTTGTTTGCTGTCGGCTTGTTTCCGGTACTAGGTTTAAAAATGCAATTTTAGTTTAATATAACTTTTTAATTAGAGCAAAAAAGAAAACTAAAGATAGTTTTGTTATAAAACGTATATATGATTTTTCCATTTATTGCAAAAAAAATTTTCCTTCAAAAACCGAATTTAGCGGCAAAAAAAAATCCTAAGTAGAATTTGAGTGGCGGTTCAAATATTTTCATTATCTGAATAACGATTAATTTTATAAAAAAGTGTAGACGTATTTTTTAAAGAAAATTTAATTTTACATACATTTTCTTTATAACGCTTTTTGATATAAAGCGAAATAAATGTAAAAAGTAATTAAATATGATTGAAAATGCTGAAGCTGTATTATCGACATTTTTATAGAAGCTTTGGAATTTTTTTTCTGTTACATGTATTTATATCTATTAATGTCTATCTGACATGAAGTTTTAAACGTTATTCTGGCATAGATTATTGTGTTTGTTTTAACAAATGTTGCCTGTTTTCGTTATGAACGTATAAAAAAGAGGTTGCATAGTTATCTAAAAAAAAATGAAATTAAGATTATTTCATTCCTTTTAATTTCCATTTTTTAGGTCGGAAGGTCGTGAGGTGTTCCACACCAGATATTTTTATTATTATTTTGCTGTCCCTTAATTTAGTTCGTTAAGCATATAATTAAGTTTGAAGCATCGACTTTTTATAAAATATTATACCTACCTAATTGGAAGTAAAGGTATTGTTAAGTATACTTTAGCTATAGTTTTGTTTTTTTATACTAATTAAGCTTACATCAATGCTTACATTGTATGAGTTTAAATAAAAATTCTCCTTGTTAATTAATTAACCTTTTCTTTACATTTTTTATACGAATTACTTTAAGTTGGAAAATATTTGCATGCTTTTTAATTAAAACGAAAACTCAATATTTATATAAATCTTTCTGCTTATTATTTGAAATTCAGAATTAAAACTTTTAAAAGATAGAAAACATAAAATTACTCCGAAAATAGTCTTTTGAAAAGGTTAAACGGTTTGAAAATTTAAAACTATGTCTTTTCCAATATTTTTCAACGAGAATATCAAATAAAAGTAGAACTAAAATATTTCTTAATATCCAACGTTTCCAACTTGAATCGCAAGTATAGAAAACGTAAGTTATGGTATCGAAAATTAGGTTTAAATCGAAAAGAAGCTTTCAATAATGCTTATGTTGCTTTGACCTACATCCTATATAAGCTGGCCAATGGAATTTCTAAAAATGTTAATGGATTATCTCTTTTAAAAGATTGAACTCGGTGTTTTTTTAAATAAAAGTAAGAATACTTGACATGCATAATTCGTCAAAATATTAAACTGTGTCATAATAGACAGACAAGGTAACGTTTTTGTGTGCAGAATAGCAATTCTTTGCACCGGTTTCAGTAAAAAATATAATGGATTAGTGAATCCTAAATCCAACAAAAAAGTAAATGGACCGAATATTGAAGTTCTCACGCCATCTTTGCAGTGAAAAACTTTTATACGACAAACAGGTGTAAGCTACCTGTTTATTATTGATTATTGGGCGTACTCATTCAAAAAATTTCTATGCTAAAGAATGTAAGCAAAACTTACATTTTTATCAAAGTATTTCTTACTAACAATTCTTCAATTACGTCTTGCGCTCGTGGTTTCCGTACGTATTCGCATTTATTACAATTAACTCTAATCCAAAAATGTGCTTGAATGAATTTCATTGATATAAATTTATGTAAAGATCTTACAATGAACTTAGAGGAGGTCCAGCGTGAAAATAATAGCATTGTGGTCAGTAGTGGTCAACAGCTCACATAAATTACATTACAGTAATACCTCCCACATTATTATAAAAGGTTTTGTACTAAAGAAGAATGAGAAACATCTTTCGCACGTCGAAATTATGAATCAACTCAATGGGCATAGCCAGTTGAATGATCTTTGCAAATTTTTGGAGAAGTGAATAAAAACTCGATAAATTATAAGAAATTCGTCACTTAGTTACAATGGATTTCAGTTTTATACCTTTTTTCTGTAATAAATTCAAATTTTAAATAGAGACTACTTCAATTTTATAGCCACAACGCTGTAGAATAAAGGTTATTGGAAATCGGTTTTTTATTTTAAATTTTATTGCACTTTGATATTAGTTTTTAAAACTTATTTTAATTCACAAGTCTTTTTTACAGTATCAACTTCGATATTTACCAAACTTAGCTTCGTTTAGAAACCAGCCCTTTGAAAGACAGAGTTCAGTTCAATATAGTTTGAAATGTGAGTACAGGTCACATTAATGCCCAGAATTATTTTTTTCAAACATTTTCTCCAATTTTTTGATATGCTGTGTCTGCGACCGTACTTTGTCATGTATAAAAGGTAAAATTTTAGTCACTTTTTTTTGACGTATGATATAAAAAACGCTGGGCAATAGGGAAAGAAAAATACGGGGTGGCCAACTAAGAATGCGAGGTACTGTATCTGGGAAACTATACATAGTAGAGGCTTGCGGAAAAAAAGTTATTACTAAAACGGCCAACACTGCAATCTTGAATCTAAAAAAGTTATGTTTATGTGAATTCTGCTATATTAACCTAATTAAAAAATAACTCGAGGATAATCTGAACTTTTTTTGTTTGGCACTTTTTGACGTATGTCTAAAAATAAAGTGGTGGGTTTCCTTTAATAAACTCCCGTATCTTCGAAACGTCTAAGCCGATTTTAACAAGCTTGGGCGCATTGAAATGAGCTATTCTTGGGCAACAAATGTTAAAATAATTGAAATTTTGTCAGTTTCACATATCGTCGCTAGAGGGCATTGTTCGACATTCCGACAGAAACGGTTAATTTTCGCAAGAAAATTAAATGCATTGGTATGACTTTTTTTCATGAACAAGTAGCTAAATGATGCCTAAACAAGCTCGCGAAAACCGCATCTCGATATCTTGTTGCTAACCTAAAATATCGGCCAAAGAAACTTTATACGAAAATCCCTTAAATTTTTATTTTTTTTTAACTATATTTTTCTGGAATTGTTTCTATTATGTAAGTTGCGGCCTTAAAAAGGACCGATTTAAAGGAAGAATTTTTTTAATGCCCCCGTAAATACTGGAAATGCTGACCATCACTCTGTGCAGCTTCAATTTCGGCTCTGAATAGATTGCCCAGAAATTGCGATTTTAAATGTTTGTAAATTTATACACCAGAATAAAATCACCCTTCTTGAAATTACTACGGGCAAGTAAGCAATTCTAAAAGTTATACGAAAAGCCTATTTTTTGTTTGTTTAAATGCGTATTCACTATGGATATATACGAAAAATACAATTAATAGAAGCAGGCAATGGAAACAGATACCTAAACAAAACATACATAATCCTCAAATTGACAATAGTTGTCAATACTTTCGTATTACTTTGAACAATTTTTGTGCTTTCAAAGTGCGTTTTACGAATAATGAAGCTGTTAATATGCTTGCAGTTTATTTTGAATGTCTTCAAAATGCCGCAGTAGCTAAAAGAGTTTACGCGGCTCGATATCAAAATCGGAGTCCTTGCGATTAGTGCGAGCTTACGAGCCAATGGTAGTTTTCGGCCTACGTTTCAACGGCAAAGAATTGGAAACACAAGAAAATATTAACCGTGTACTGAGCTATATTGAAGGAAATCCTCATGTTAGCACAAGAACATTATCCATCGAGTTGGGCATATCACGTACAACGGTTCAAAATATTTTGAAGGACCATAGGTAAGTTAAAATATATAGGTATTCGTTTAAATTTTTTTTAATTACTTTAAGAATACACCCATATCATGTCGTTTTGCATCAGGCCTTGAAAGCGGAAGATTTTGATCGAAGGTTAGACTATTGCCATTAGATGTTAGGCATCATACGCGAAAATAGAGAATTTTATTTCAAATTCTTTGGACCGATGAAGCCACCTTCAGTAGTGACGGGAGAGTTAATCTGCGCAATATGCATTATTGGTCTGCAGAAACTCCCCATTGGTTGCGTGAAGTTCAGCGCTAAGGACGTTGGAGTTTAAATGTATGGTGTGGCATACTGGGAGGTAGAATTATTGGGCCATATTTTTCGAGCAACCCCTAAATGGCAATGTATTTCTTGACCTTTTCGCCAATCAATTACCGTTGTTGTTGGAAGATGTGCCTATGGAAACAACGCAAAAATTGTTTTTGGAGTTGGATGGTTACCCAGCACATTTTGCTATTAATGTGCGAGAGCATATTAAAGCAGTATTTCAACAGGGGTGGATTGGAAGAGGAAGTCTGTTTCCATGGCCTCCGCGATCGCCAGACTTAAATTGCCTCAATTTTTATTTATGGGGGCGCTTAAAGGACATCGTATTTCGAACTCAACCTACTACTAGAGAAGATATGAAAAACCGGATTTGTAATGCAATACGTAACATACCGAGAGCCGAAATTGAAGGTGCAGTTTTGTCTAGTCATGAAAGGCTTCAGCAATGCAGAGCGTGATGGTCAGCATTTCGAGCATTTACGGGGGCATTAAAAACCTTCCTTCCTTAAATCGGTCCTTTTTAGGGCCACATGTTACATAATAGAAACAATTCCAGAAAAATATAGTTAAAAAAAAATTTTTAAGGGATCTTCGTATAAAGTTTTCTTCGGCCGATATTTTAGGTTAGGAACAAGGTATCGAGCTTCGGTTTTCGCGAGCTTGTTTAGGCATCATTTAGCTACTTGTTCATGAAAAAAGTCATACCAATGCATTTAGTTTTTTTGCGAAAATTAACCGTTTCTGTCGGAATATCGAACAAAGCCCTCTAGCGACATGTGAAACTAACAAAACTTCAAACATTTGTAGCCCAAGAATAGCTTATTTCAACGCGTCCAAGTTTGTTAAAATCGGCTTAGCCGTTTCAAAGATACAGGGGGTTATTTAAGGAAATCTTTGAATAACCCCCACCACTTGACATACGTCAAGAAGTGCCAAACAAAAAAAGTTTAGATTATCCTCGACTTCAAGGATCAGTTATATTTTTATTAGGCTAATATAGCAGAATTCACAGAAACATCACTTTTTTAGATTCAAGATTGCAGTTACGCCCCCTAGCGGTCATTTCAGAAACTTGAAAATATTTTCCAGGTTTTTGTATTGGCCCTTTTAGTTATAACTTTTTTTTTTGGGCAAGCCTCTACGATGGATAGTTTCCCAGATACAGTAACTCGCATTCTTAGTTGGCCAGCCTGTAGATTTAAGTATTTATTATTATTATTGCAAAGACATGAGCAGTAACCCTAGTTATAGTACCTAAAAGTTACTTTTTATGATGATATTGGCGAAAACTTACGTTTGGATGTAACCCAACACGGCATTTGAGACATGAAAATTTGGTACGCACATTTTCCACATCCACATCCTGTGTTTCTTGTTTGTCTATCCAATGTTCCTTTCCATCAAAGCGAACTTCTGATAACACATTAGACAGCAACTTTGGTTTAGGGCCACTGCAAGATGCTGAAGGGGTCGAGGGTAAAATTGCAAGCACCATTCCGCGCCGAAATTCATGTATTGAAATGGTTTCATTTTGGGTTTGGAGTGCTCGACGATACAAATGCCATATATTGACAACACACCTATCTAGACAAAACCGGAACAGCAGCCAATACCATTTTTTCGATCTGATTTTTTAACCTATCATATGATCAAATCGATCTACGTCTCCCATTCCTTTATTGTAAAGACTTGTAATAGATGGTTGATCGAGTTTGCCTTATAACCAGTTTCATCTTGTGTATTTGAAATAACAGTTACCTGGCTATTGTCGTGCCAACGTGTCTATGATATATTGTGAGTTTTTCCGTGAATGGCGTAATGCGAGCCTCTGTTTTCTTTTTTAAATTCTTTGAGGGGAGCTTTTTCTGCCCGGTCGGCTCCTATAGTGCCTGCACAAAAAAGGTTGTGGCTCTAATAAAGAAATCGAAGTAAAATAATTGTCAACGAAAACAACACTCTCTCTTTGAAGAAAATTGAAACACAATTTTTCCGTTACACTGTAATCTTAAACGGGTGTCGTATAAATAATTCCACTTATGATTAAATACTTATAGCCCAGCGCTATAATTAGCTATGGAAAATAATGGATAACTAGAAGATTTTATGCCTCTTTGCTCATCGGTAGGTTAATAGGTCCAGGTTCAATAACATTTGATTTGCTTATTAACAAAAATAGAAATCTTTAGATACTTTCGCTTTACAAAAAAAAGGTGTTGCTTCAAATTTGAAAATAAATAATGTAATCTCGAACGCCAATCTGTTTTTGAGGAACAAATAAACCTTAAAAATAGAAAGTCACAAAAACTCATGAAAATAACAAGTAAAAAATAATGACAACAATGAGTTTTATTACAATATTTAACTTGATTATAATGGATGATCTCTTAAAAACTAATGTTAGTGAATCTTAATTAATTTCCTTAAACTATAATGGGAATTAATTAACAATATGGAATACCTGGAGTAATTTCTTTTACATTTTGGGTGTCACTGGAACTTTAGCAGATAAGCAAATGCTGTCGACTCATCACTTTAAATTTTATTGTGCAATTGTAATGGAAGTTAAAGTAAACATCAGGTTGATATGCTAGCAATTCCAAATATATAGAAATTTCTTTATAAACCTCCAAACTGGATTGATGGTTCAAAGTAAAATTTAGTAATTGAAATCTCACTTAGTATTAGCAAAGCTATTGCATCGTCTTGCAAAGTTAAAGTTAAAATAAAATTTAACCCAAAGTAAAATAAGTGGTAAGAGTATAACTAAAGTTGAGTTGCCTGAAATGTAATGTCTCAAATTTCAGTATGATAAATTTAAAAACTCACCATATAAGTGAGGCACTCTAAATAAAAAATTTAAACAAAGCTAAAATGGCGTCTACTTAAACACGTAGTTCAAGCAATGAATGCTCAAAGTAACCCTGCGCAATGACCAAAAATGATTCGAAGCACGGAAAGGATGTGCAGACGTATAATAATAATTGAAATAATTTATTTAAATCTATAGACTTGTTTTACGCCAATATGGTATGCAACTAACGCTACACGAAATGCATTTAAGTTTCCAATATGAACTTAAATTTTAAACATACATAAAAAGGTTTGTTACAACACTGGATCCTAATATTTTCCCTTGTATTTTATCACCAGCACCAGTATATACATCAAATTTTATAAGGTAATCGTCAAATGTACACAAACACTAAAACTTAAAGCCAAACTGAATAGGCTTGCCTCTAAAAAATTGTTTCGTACCATGCCTACCATAGTAAGGCTCCATTGCCTCATCCATTGAAAAGTACTTTCCAAGGGGTCGGATGTATTCCTTTGATACTTTATTTATGTTGCCTACTAGAGTCCCAATCTTAAAGATTTTATCTCCTGTATGTAATATTTTCAAATTTGTTCTTTGGCATGGCATTGCTAACTAAGGCCTTGTTGGTGTCAGGGCGCGTTTCCCAATAAAAACGCCTTGAAGGAACCGGGCTATATCCAGATAATAGAATTATTGCAAGATATTTAAAAATATCATGAGGCGTTACTGAGAAGTTACGAAACCCCTTTTGGTCCGCATCCCGTTTTGTTTCTAAACAAATCTTCTCTATCATACTTTCAGAAAAAAACATTTTGAATAAATCAATTGGTGCCAAATTTTTATTAACTACTTCGGTAAGAATGGTGGGCTTTTCTTCTTCAACTAAATCAATTTTTTGTTCTCGCACTGATAAAACGATTTCTTTACAGTTTTTTTGTTTAACTATTCGTTTCATGTTAATTTTAGATTTTTCTATTCTTAACCTTTTTTGTTTGTCAGCTAATGTTTCATTGTCGCGGCTGTTCGAACTGTAATACATGTCATTTTGAACAGTCTCAGGATGCATCACCAGTGCAGTTTCCTCCTCTTCTGTAGTAACAGCAAACCTCCTGAGACAGTACTCCTTTTCCAAGGTCCCTAATTGTCGGAAGCAACTCCTAATCACTTGCAGCATCATTCTGGTCACTATATCTTCCGTCAGTCGGTGGAATTAAAGCAAATTCGATTAATTCTGCGTTTAAAAGTTGCTCATAGCATTCGTCATCAGATTCCATGCTTTCGAAATGATTGAAAAGCTCTTCTGCGTCTATTTGGTACCCAGGATTGTATAAATTTTTCCTATAAAAAAATTTAAAGTACACTGGGATCAGCCCAGCGTATGATATATCATACACAACATTTAAGGTCATGTAGATACATTCTATTCAACTATTTGTTGTAGACATACAATTACTATGAAATTATATAGTGTATAGAACACTATAACATCGTTCTTAACACTTATTTTTAAATCAAAACCAATATACATAACCTAAGACTTGCCGCGTGCACATTTTTGGTGGAACTTCAATTAGTCTCAGTTTAAAATTGTTCTGGAAAGAGCAAATAATGCCCGAATTGATTTTTTTTGATTTCCTACCCCACAATACACTATTTTTCTCAAACTAATAGCGAAACTTTAGCGCACATGCTAACACACACAAGTAAAATTACCTCAAACGCGATCTTGTTTTTACGTATGATGTATCACACGGTGGGCATTAATGGGTTAAACAATGTTTGAATTGAACAAATTAATGCTTAATATGACATATTAAAGAAAGTGATGTGCCGAAAGAAACTGAATCTTATCGTCATCGTGGTCGTAGATACGGAAGTTTTTGCTTTTTAAGATTTGGAACTTTACTCCTTTAACATTAAGTTTCTCAGCAAGCAGCAACAGCAACCACCGAAGAGTGCCGTCCATTAAGACCTTCTTAAAATTGACTTCACGAACTTTAATTGGCCAAGTTAAATATCCCTACTGCGAAAGGGGTGAAAGATTATAAACAGAAGTACAGAATAAGGGTTAAGTCAGTCTCTATTTAACATTTACGCGAGACGGTCGCATCTGAATGTATTAAATTAATCTCAAGAAGCAGTTGAAGCGAGTGCAGCCATTTTGACAATTGTCAAATAAAATGTTATAGTTGCTAAAATTCTAAATTGAAAGTTTTTCGCGTTAATTAGCAAAAGTAAGGTTCCTAAAATCTATTTGTGTTCATATTCAGTATTTAAAGGGCCAAAATGTTAAATTACGATATTTGGTTAAAAATATAAATGTGTACAGTGCATTTAAGTTGAACAAGTCTATATTGACAAAGGAGTGTTCTATTCTCGCTTTTCTTGAAGGGAACTAATATATAAAATAATTTGATCCGTTTAGTTATAATTCAAACGCTAAATGATTGTCAAAGCGTATTTAAACTTTCACAAACAAGTTGGTGAATGTAAATGTTTTAAATAATTGCATCTTAAATTGGGATGGTATTCCAATTAGTATAGTTTAAATATATCATAACCTAAATTGTGTATAAAGAAAAACAGCTGATTAGTGTCTCGGGAAGAATCATCTGTGTGTCAAAGTACTGACGAAAATAAATTTGTTTGACAAGAAACCAATCCAGTTCTAGGTGATCAAAGCATTGTTATACCACAATTACCTTGGGATAGATACTAGTGAACCAACAGAGAATCAACAGTGAAGTAAATACGTTTTACGAGAACTCGATCATTGATTCTATATGTTATATATACTTAATAAAGTATAGCTGGATTTAGGGATAATAGGATCATGTAAAAATATCAAAGTTTATGTCTGTGGCGTTCTACAATAAATCTGATGCACTTATAATTACGGTTACTTAAATCGGGGTAGTGGATTTGTATCTTGGAGTTCATTGTCCCAAATTGTTACAGACCAAATACTCATTAAAGCAACAGCCCTTAAAGGCAATTTGTGCGCACGGCATATCTCAGTGGTGTGGGCGAGGTTCTTACTTAATTTTGCAAAAGGTCACCTGTCACAACTCCAAAATCGTCAAAATCAGGAGAAAATGGCGCCACCTGTTAGAAACATTTATAGCGGGAAATCTTCATAATCTAGATCTAATAATGGCCTAACAGGAAACCTTAATGTTCACTCAAAATAAAACCCTCACTTCTGCTAAAATTCTACTCCAAAAATGTTTACACGAAGTTCATCCAAACCTCAATGAAGTCTTAAGCTTCATACAAAATCCGCAAAATTGCGATAATAAAACTAAAAAACTCATTAACAATTTCGATAAACTTCAACGTCGAAATTATTGTCTCAAATATTCAAAAAAATGATCAATAAGATAATTAATTATTCAATTTCAAACGAAAAATACGCAAACGAAACTAAACGCAGTCGAATCTTTATAGTCCTAAAATTTACTAAATGACAAAATTGAAGTTGTAGTTCCTAAATTCAAAAATACGCAGCTCATTCTCAAATAAATAAACAAACTGATTACCTTTTTGGCAAATCCAGGTAATCGACAGCTGATCAGATGATTTCTATAAAGAACTTAAAAATTTGCGGCTACTCGCAAACCTATCGTGTGCAAAACTCAACAGATGACCGGCCAACGACCGTCTTACTTCATAGTTATGTTACTTTATAATCTAAAATCTCTTTTTTTTTAAGTGAGTTTTTTCCGTAATCAAAATAGCAAACGCTCAAATCGAGAAATTCTCATTAGTCATTACAAATGAAATTTCAAAAGGATATTTAAAAAAACTGTATAGCTTCAATAAAATTGATTACAATCTAAATCAACGATAAATGGAAGTTGTCGCTGTAAAATTTCTCACAAAATAGTTCAACACTAAAAATCCTGAATGTGAATAAAAAAAAACACCTAATCTCGAAACTTTTTATTTTACGACGGCAATTCGCAGTAACAGAGGACGAAGTCACAATATATCTATTAATAATACAGTTACAAGCATTAACAATGGTCCTATATTATTACACATATACATCTCGAAATTTTTGGTCCAATTAGTACAACACAAACACATTCAATTTTTCAGTTCACTTAAAAAAACAACTTACAATAATAAAATTCTGTTGACGCTTGCAGCAAGGTCATATCCCCCAAGTTCAGTTACCTTACATTCTGAATAACTACATTTTATTAAACATAATGGAAATAATATCGGAAGTATCAATTTTGACAGATCTTCGTGAAGTAAACTTTCAATACACAAAATTAAACAAATAAAAGTCAGGAAATTAACAAATGAAATAGTGGGGATGAACACGCACACTGAAAGGCCTGAAGGGATTTTATGCAACAGTTTACACGAAAGCAGGCCTTTTAATCACCCACACTAACATTAAAACAAGAAACGCAAGTTAAGTAGTCAATAGACTACAAGGAATACCCTCCCAACTCTGGGCTACTATAAAATAGGTCATGCAACTGGTCCCCCAGGTGCTGAATCAATAGGGCCCACTGTATTTCTACGGTAACGCCCTTCAAGTAGTATCTCACAAACGGCAACTTCCTATTTATAATCACTCAAACTAAATTATGACAGCTAATTCAACCAAAAGCACACAAGTAACTAATTTTTCATCTGATTTAACGTAAATTCACAAACGTTTATCCGTATTTGCGAGCGTTGCTTTATTTGCAAAGCGTTCCTTAACGTTAATCTATTTAGTCTGAAATTTATTAAAGCGGCACTATATACAGCAAGTTTGTACTTTATTTGTTTTAGCTGTGCAATGTATGCAAAACTACCTATTCAACCAGGAACTCGTAAACATTAATCCGCATAATCAAAATGCGTTAAAACAGAATAAAGGTTCGCACTTCGTAAAAACACTAAAACCAATTACTTCTATGACCGAAATTGTGACTATTGACAAAACGAAACACAATGATAAAATAAAGCGAGGGTGGAAGCGTAGAAACCTCCGACGGTAGCGTTCGGTACACCCTCACGGTATGATATAACCCGTTCCCTCCTGCTACACCAACCCCTTTCGCATACATTGCGATGTCGCAAACAACATCTCGTACAAGACTTACTTCAGCCTACTTCAGTTTCAGCCATCTTCCCTATCATCCCCCTTACCTTTTAAATTAACCAATCAACAATTTATTACTTAAATGTTAAATTGCGCCAAGAACGAATTGAATTCGCGAGCCGAACTGAAAAAAATCCATCAGAAAAATACACAACGCAACAAGCGGTTTGTTTTGAAACGTAATTGATATCCCTTGCGTTAACGATTTCATTGCGAAGCTAACCCTTAACGCCTCGTATCTAAGCGAAACTCTTTGTTTAAGACTTTAAATTTTATCGAAAACTTCCGCCAATCTGTCGGCTACAACGTTAAAAACTGTGATGTATGCTTTTCTGCACTATATTTGAATACAAAGTAACAATTTTAATACGACATAAAATTTTCCAGAGACGCAATTTTAACTACAGCAATTATTATGTTTGATAAAATTTACAAAAATACCAACTACTGTTATTTACAAAGCAACTTATCAATTCCCAACCAAATTAGTAAAAGAGGTCCACTAACCATCGATACCAATACGTAAATAACATCTTAATTTTAAACTTCCATCTAAACCAAAACTTATATTTCGTTTTCATAATTACGATTCTAATTGCGATTACAATTTGTAAAACGTTACAATCAAAAGCTTCCCAAAAAATGTATGCGTTATCGAGTTCAATTGCATGAACTTATACTACATTTCGGATGTACGGCACTAACGACTAATTTATAATTTCGAAACTAACGGTATATATTTGATAAAATCACGATCGCGTGACAAAATTTAAGTAGTCAGTACCACCATATTAAGTAGAAAAGAAATATTTAGATCGACTCAATCGTGATAGAGAATAGAGCCTTCAATTATACTTAAATTGATTGTCGTATAGAAATTCTCTAACTTTGACAGAAACTTCAAAACGGATCAATATAAATGTTCCAATACCTCAATTGTTTTAGTTTAAAAAAGATCAAAAACGTAATTGATTTGTCATTGTTCCTAAGTATAGAGCGCATAACGCACCGGTGTATATTATTAGTTCAGTCCATAAATAATTTGAACGTAAATTAATATTTATGACTAAAAGCCAAGGCTTAATTTAATTAAACTAACTGTGGAATATTTTTTTCAATAATCGTATTATCAGCTAGATTGAGCAACCCTCTACCATTATTATTAAATGATTTTTTTAAAAATAGACACATTACTAATAAATCATTATCAATACTCGATATTGAAGATAAGCATCGAGCTTGGTCAGTATAAATTCAGGATCATTGAATTATTCTTATTGGTCAATGATGATTATTCGGGGATGTTCGTATAGTTCATAGGTGGAAGGCATGTTTACCCCATGCCGCCCGGTGCAATACCACCACCTTTACCTTGGTCTCCCTAATATTGGTGCTCCGATTTTCTGAGCTCGGTAAGGGGTGCCGGTCATTATCTCCTTTATTCCTTATCTACACGCACTAGCCAAGCGTGTCGTTTTAACTGATAAACCCTTAAAATAACAAACGCTGTACCCCAGGTGAGTAAGACGAGACGCCCGTAGTCTCACATCGATTCGTCAATTCGTCCCAAGCATTCTGGAAGGCACAAAAAGTCGTCAACACCAAAATCAAGCAAGATCTGCCGGAGGTAAAACCCATCCCCATTCGGATGCCGGGTGGAGCAGAACTCAAGCACCTGAGTCATCGAAAGTACCAACATTTGGATGCATTACAACAGCATACGTGGTATCAGGCCGAATCTTAATGCTATTCATCTACACCTTAAACAAGTGCAACCGGACATTCTGTTTCTATCAGAAACACAAATCTCCACTGCTAGCACTGCTTCGCCTGACCTGCAATTTCCCAAATACAATCTCCACTCTAACTTTCGCCTAAAAAGCGGAGTATGTGCGTATACTAAGGACAACGTAAGTTGTAAGAGGATGGCCACTTTGGAAAACAACAAATTCGACGCAACTTGGTTCAAACATTCTGGGCCCCAATTTGTGAAGTTCTACTGCTACTTATATAGGTCTCCCAATGATAATAACTTCCAAGATCTTATTGATTACCTTAGTCTGAAAATAGACTACCTCTTGTCACAGTTTCCATCTTACGATATCTCAATTCTGGCAAACTTTAATGTCCACAACTCCAATCGGTTTCAATTTGCAATCCCTCAGGTCATGGTGCAGAAGCATTTGTAGTATCCTGTGATCTCACACAAATGATCTCCGAACCCACCAGAATCCCTGGCAACCTTAACCATACTCCACATCTCCTGGATCTATTCCTTACATCTAACCCACTTGTCTATAAAACAAGGGTCATTTCCCCACTTGGTCAATCAGACCGCTGCCTAATCGATATAACTTCTTCTATACCAAATCCTACTGTTATTCGAAAAACAGATAGAACTATGTAGTCTTTTAAATCAGCTAACTGGAGCGAACTGCGAGATTTTTTGCAACCTTCCTCTAGCGTAAGTATTGTTTTGAACGGTTCTCCTCTCCAAACATTACTCTTTCATTGACTATAGTTACCTTGATGGGTATGGAGTCACACATTCCCAAAAAAACACAATTTCGTATGTCATTCCCTTCTCAAACATAGTTTACTGATGTATTATCGCACAAGCATAAACTCTATACCAAATGGAAATCAAATAAATATGTCGAAAGTCACACGGACTAGTTGCAAAGGCATCATCACCAAGGCCAAAAATATGCTTTAAGAACGTAAACGCAAAGAATTAGTCTCATGTCCTTTGGGTAATCGTACATTTTACTTCCTTCCTTCCCCCATGACGTCTCGTGACGGAACTGTGTAGTTGCTGATCCAGCTGACCAAGCCAACCTTTTTGGATATTACTTTGCATCAAATCCATGTCTCAAGGATTCTGGTAAAATTGTGCCGTGGCCCAAATCTACCGCATACGCTATGAAACCAATCCACTTTCGATACAAACTCCTAGAATTAATTATCAATAAACTTTACTCAAACAAGGCGACTGGCCCTGGTGGTATTCCAGCTGTCATCCTTAAAAAATGCTTCCCCGAGCTAGTACCTGTATTGTCCAATCTCCATGTTATCTGAAGAGCTTCCCTCAACATGGAAGCTGGCAAATGTCCAACCTATCCCTAAAAAGGACGATAAAACCGATCCCTCAAACTATCGACCAATAGCTATGACCTCCATTCTATCGAAAATGACGGAAAAGTAATCAACCATCAACTACCTTCGTTCCCTGAGTCCAATAAACTCCTCAGCGACCACCAGTGTGGGTTCAGGCAGAGTCGTTCAACGGGTGATCTTTCATGTCACTTTGTCCGGTGAAACAGTCGTTGTAGCTTTAGATATTTCAAAGGCTTTTGTCCAGGTTTGCCAAGCTCACCTCATTCAGCTTATCCGATATGATCATCAATTGGATCTCCAGCTTTCTTGACAAGATAGGCAAACGTGTTGTCGTCGATGGTTTCCTTTCGAAAGAAACTACTATTAACATGGGCGTACCCCAAAGATCAGTGATAACTCCCACACTTTTCCTGCTATACATAAATGATCTCATTTGCTCAATAACGAACCCGATCGATTGCTTTAAAGACGACAACAATCTACATTGTAGTTTTCAGTTTTTCCACAAGTCTAGACAGGACGTTAAAGTGAAAATGACAGCCTCAATCATCATTCCCTATTTGTAAAACGAAGCATACTTTTAGAAAGAAGGTACACGAGAACACCGTTAAACGCGAATGTGATACGATAATTGCAATAACAACCATGTGCTAAATTGGTTTGTTGTATGTATGTACCCTTGCTAGAGATAAGATAAAGTACACAAACACAATGATACTGATAGGATAAAGGATCCAATAATTGGCACTGTCCCTGTTATTGGCATTTTAATTATTCTTTTAATTTATAGGGTTTTCTGTAATATCCTAAAGCAAATTAAGGAAGATATTTGTAGATGATGGCAGTACAATACATGATGTTATGTATGTAAGCAGTTAAGTAAAGTCGATCAGGATAACCCGTTTTTTTTAGGTTGAAGTCGGTATATTGTACAAAATAACTGACAATGCCTAAAGTAAAATCTCACCATAGTCATCGAAAAAAGTTTGCAACAAGCACTCACAGATATACTCAATGGAAAACCAAACAAACAAGCTGCACTTGAATATCGCATCCCACAATATACACTTGGAAGTAAATTTAAAAAAATTATGCACCGTCCATAACAGTCTCAGAAGACAGGTTTTCTAAGAAGGAAATTTGATGTACAAGCAGCTGTAAAAACATATTGGACAAACGGCCTCGACCTGATTCATTTACCAATAACATTCATGGGGACTGGTTAACGACCTTTTTAAAAAGGCATCCTTCGTTTTGTACTCCTGAAGCAGTTAGCAGTAGCAATATATCAAAGAATGATATCAAAGGTTGATTTGCAGATGTTCATGTATATTTGCAGAAAAAACAATATCTTGTTATTATTGAAGATCCAGGTTGAGTTTTCCATGGGGACGATACGCATTTGCTATGTCCCCAATAAAGAAAAAGATTTAGCCAAATCTTGAGCAAGAAATTTTTACCAAGTTGGCAAGGGACGTACTAAAGTTAGCACAATAGTTATGTTTACCTTTTGTGCCTTGGGGATAACAACTCCACCTATAATGTGTTAAACTCCAGATTGTTTTTGTTGCACTATACCTCAACCTGGAGAAATCTAAAGTACTCTATGCACCAATTTTACAACATGCTATAAATTTCTTAAAGACAACTGCAATTTATAATGGTTTTAAAACTGCAGGCATTTTTCCGAGGAATCCGGACAATATTGACTTCACGAAATGTCTTGTAGCTGCTGCTACATTAACCTATGAAAACTTTCAAACTATAGTTGGTTACGAAAAATTGGCTGGACTGAAAAACTTGGTGGCAGTGAACAATTCCAGGTACCGTTAAATATTTTTAAAAATTTCAGGCAAGCTTATGTTCAACTAATTTAATTTTGGTCATGTCCAGAATAACGTACCACGAAGATATAGTACTAATGAAACTACACCTGGTATGGCAATAATTACGATTATTGGTGTCGACGAAAGCCACGGTGGGAGCGTTGATTCCATACCATTGAATTCTACTTTGCAAAACGATAACGTGCAATCTTGTTTAAATGACGGTAACAACGTTGTGTTGGAGAAACTTTCTACTTAGAGTCTTCAAGACAATAACCTCTCGAGTGACGAAAATAACTCTATGATACCAATACTTTCTGCTACAATCTCTCAAGAGAACTTGCAATATTTCTTTAGTGATGAGTATAATTCTGGAGTAGATCAAATTGATAATCAACTTCAAGCTCTAGAAAAACAAGAAAGACTTTACCTTGGACCTTAAAAAATATTGTGAAATGAATACAAGATGTCACAAAATTTAGAAGATTATCTACCTTCATCTAAAAACACCTCAACAAAAAGGTAAAAGAGGGTCTGTAGATTACCGTACGCAATTACATCTAGTGCATGCAAGAAGATAAGAGAAACTCAGAAAAATTAGAAAATAGAAAAAAAAGAGAAAGGAGAAAACAAAAGAAAAAACGGAGGAAAATGCAGAAAAGAAGAAAAATCAAAAACACATGTAAGGTGAAGAAATACACGATGATATTGAAAACCAGTACGCTCCTATCGGAGATTGGATATCATCAGGGCGATTTTAATCTTTTTTACAGCTGTTTGGAATAGTTCTTTTGTGGTGCACCTAAACCATTCTCTCAAGTTTCGCATCCAGGACATTCTTTTGCGGCCTTGGTTTCTTTGTCCTTTCATTTTCCCTTGCATTATATTATGAAGTAATATGTATTTATGTCCTCTCATTAGATGACCTAAGTACCCCAACTTTCTCTTTTTTATTGCCCGGATAATTTGTGGTTCTTGGTTTATGCGTCGTATTACCTCTATGATCGTTATTTTGTCTATCCATCTTATTGTAAATATCCGTCGATATTTCAAACATTTCAAATCTTTCCAACTTTTTTATGTTGCTTTGTTGCTTCGACTCCATACAACAAGGTACTAAACACGTAACATTTTAGCATTCTTATTCTTAATGTAATGTTTATATCATGGTTACATAGAATTTTCTTCATTTTTATGAAAGTTGCTCTAGCAATTTCCATGCTTCTTTGTATTTCCTTGCTTTAATCGCCTGTTTCGTGTATCAGAGCTCCTAAGTATTTGTAAGTAACTACTGTTTCGATCTGAGTGTTGTTGATATGAATATTTGTAAGATTAATTTCAATTTTCTTGGCGTTGATTTTTATACCGTAGTCCTCGCATGTTATCAAGTAGACATTGCAGATCTTTCGATGTTTTTGTGAGACCTCATTGTCCACTTTGGTGTTAGCTTTTTGGTTCCAATATAGGTTAAGGATGATTCACATATCTTAATCATCAATACCTTTACCCTCTGGTATAGTTTTCAGTTTATCATGTCGCACTCTGTCGAAAGCTTTCTCAAAGTCTATGAAACAGGCGTGTACTTCTTGATTGGCGTCTGTGCATGTTTGTGTAAGCACATTTAAAGCAAAGAGTGCTCTGGTGCCTAGTCCTCTCCTGAACCCCATCTGCGTTTCGCTTATGTCGGCATCTAATTTTTGATAGATTCGATTATGGATAATTCAAAGGAATATCTTTAGTAGATGACTCATCAATATTGTTCTGTGGTCCGAGCATTCTTTTGTGTTTCGTTTTTTGAGGATAGTAATAATGTGGATAAAAGCCAATCATGTGGTATGATCCCCGTGTTATATATCGTATTAAGTAGATGCAGTACTGTCTTTAGAGAGTTATCGTTCAGTGGCTTCAATAGCTTGTTCTTTTAGCCATGCTTCTTTTGCTTCCTTAATACTCCTTTTTATAATTTTATTGATCTCTTTATATTGTTCTGATTGGTCTGATTGGTTTTTTACTTTTCGTCTTTCGTCCATTAACGTTAATATGTTTTCAGTCATCCATATTTTCTTTTTCTTTGGAGTCCTGGTCAGATGTTTCTCGCCTGCTGTTTTAATAGCTGCGTTTATGTGTTTGAGCTTTTCATTAGTATTATCGGTATTTCGTACTTGGTTATGTATTTTACTGAGATTTTTATTTATTTCTTCGTCTGTTCTTTAGTTTATTTAGATCTAATATTTTTGTTATCGGTTTTTGTATCTTTTTTAGTTTTATTTGGGTGGAAAAAAATTATTTTGTCATGTTATTTATAAAAATAAATATAGACTATGCTACATTTTTGAAAAGCTCTTGGCAAGGGGAAAATAATTTTAAAAAATATAGTGTCCCATAAAAAAAAAGTAGGTTATGTCAATATCTCAAAAACTGTGACCTCTAAAGAAAATCTGGGTACGCCACTGGATTCTACGTAAAAAATCTACAAATATCACTTTTTACTTTTTTAATATGTCTGACAATAACAGAGTTACAGGGGATGACTGAAAATGTAATTTTTCCAAAATCACCCTGTAGCATACAAACTAAGATTGCTATAGCAAATTTGATTAGTGCATCTTTGGTTTTATTAAAAAGTAGCACAGTGTCGAGAAAACCGCAAGGTTCTAACATAAAAAATAAGCGAGATACTCCGTAAAACATACGAAAATGGGACAACCTGTACAGTCTTCGAGGGGGTAACTCGAAAAGGGTGTTAATTATTATCTAGTCTTCATTCTGGCAGAATTGTACTAGTCGATCGCCTCTCTCATTCCTGGTTCCCAATCCATAATTTCCTATATGTTCTCCGACTTTGCCTTGACCAACTTTAGCGTTGAAGTCTCCCATTACAATATTAATGTGTTACTTTTTTGTTGTTCTCATTAATTCTTTGATTTCCTCGTCATCTTTATCGGATGTTGTAGCGTACGCTTGTATAAGGTTTATTTTATTGTATTTATCTTTAAGATGTAAAAGCATTATGCGCTCTGACAAAGGAGCGAACTTAATTACAGAATTTTTCCGTTTCTTTGATATTATAATCCCGACTCCGTAAGGATGGGTTGTCTTGTTATTTCCCACATAATAAACTACTCCTTGATTTCGAGTTTGGCATTTTCCTAAATTTACCATTGTGTGTCGCCAATGCCAAGTACGTCTATATTTAATCTATCCATTTCTCTGCAGAGAGCAAACTTCTTACGTTCCACGTTGCAATCCGCAATGCTGTTTGTCGCTTGTTGCTTCTGTTGTTTTTAAAAGGGTTTTGCCCTGCCGGATCTCGGTATCCGATTCCCGTGATCAGTAGATCTTTGATTATTATTTTTGTTCGCCATGATAGTTGAACTAGGGGTACTCTTCCTGTGCTTTAATGCAGTGGTTCCCCGTGGGCTTCTGAATCTTCATGCCGTTGACTGTTAACAGTTCCTCCGCCTTTAGGATCGATCTCTCAATCCTAAGACAAAAAGGTGCCTTTACTCTCATTAGCTCCGCCGCCCGAAGTTGTTGGCTGACAAGAGTTGATTGCTTATTCCGGCAATCGTTCGGTCGACAGAGCCTTGTTAGTTTCAAGCAGGATGCACCACGTGCAGGTGAGATTGCCATTTGGGTCGGATTTTTATATCCGTCACCCCTTACACCCCAACTGTGCCTTGCCCTGCGCCAATAAGTACGCCATAGTGACAATAACTAGAGCCCGTTACATTTTGTGCAAAAACATTTTTTACGTAAACAAGTTCGTCTGATTAAGAGCATAAATTGACTCATTAAATATTCAACTTTCAATAAAAAATATGTTGATTTCAATATCTTAGTTATCAACATATATGTGCTTTCATAACCGTAAATATTCCTTAAAATAGGAATAACTGGGCCCTTATCCTATAAATGATTTTAATCAAAATTTTGCTTTTCATATTCTGACTGTTTCATCGTTTTTTAACGTTTTGAACGGAACAACGTAAAAAAACAATTGATGGCTTGTTTTAAAACTTATGAAAGATTGTAGTTTTTAATCAGTCAATTAATTATTAAAGGAAGAAATCATCGATTTTATATGAATGTTGTTCAATAGGTACGTTTTCTTTACGAGTTAATATTTAGTTTGACAAGTTTTACTTAGTTTTAATTTGTTCCAACGAGAACGTATTGACAGTTTGAAAATTACAGTTGTTTTATTTTCTACAGAAAAAAATTAGCTATCTAACTCAAATTGGGAAATTATTTGCTTGCAAGGTAACAATAATATGAAAGAGTTTTATAATATATATATATATATATATATATATATATATATATATATATATATATATATATATATATATATACATATAAACCAAAATGTGCAGGGCAGCCGTCTTGTTGAAACCAGATCTCCTGATTTTCTCTTGCAACTTCTGTGTGGACAAGAAGCGACGATCAGGATTTGCGCGCTCTAGCATTTCTTCACAGAATACACTACTGCGCTCCTCGTAACAATCCAAAATCTCTTGATAACACTATACGTGATATTTGTGCTTCCTAAGTATGCCCCATATCCGTGTCTTAGATAAACCTACTTCAACAGCAATTTGTCTTAAACTAATTATCGCATCCAAGTGTACCGTCGCCAAAACACGTTCTTCAGTGTGATCAACTAATTCTATTTATCAATTTCCTGCGATATAATTATTTATTAGTGTTTTAACGATAAAAAAACCACCCCTAGATTCTGATTCCACGGAAATATTTCCCGATCTTTCAAATTTCTGCACATAATGATGAATGGTACTTAAAGACGGTATAGATCTGTTATCAAAATTAACGGCAAACAAATCTTCAACCCTCCGTAAGTTAACACCACTGTAAAAGGTTTATGAAAATTATTTCTTCATTGCATTCTAGTTAATAACATGAATGGCAATATTAAATAACGCTAAATACTTTTTAAAATTATTTGACACATTTGAAACAAATTGGAAATCAACGCATATGATGTTTAAAAAATGACAATTGCTTAATTAGTGTTTTAGACCAAATATTTTATTTTTTAGTCTTGTAATTAGTACCTTTGGATGTGCAATCACTTTACCTTTTGGTTGATACCATTAGATTTTCTATCGGTAGGTTTGGCGCACAGTAATCTGTAAAGACGTTCATTCCAATGTTAAATCCCTATGTACGGGTTTGAGAATGGACACACGTTATAATTAAAGGATTGAGATTGTGAAATATTCGCGCCTTGTTAATATAAACCAATCGATTAGGTCACTTTCAAAGAAATGTAATTCTTTAAAATTCTATTTCCTTAGATAAAATGTAAACTGTATATTCAAAAGAATCAACTTTATGATTTTCGGGAGAACAACCTTATATGAAAAGAAAAATAAATTATTTCCTTAGGATAACTAAACTGGATGAGTCTCAAAATGTATGTTTTTGGTATTTGCTCTGATAAGAAAATGTTTAAGGGATAGCTTTGTGCTTTTAGCCTAAGTTAGCAAGGGCTTTGAATCATGCGGTTTTACACTTATAAATCGATGGAGGCAAACGTTTGAGCCGTGCGTCGAAAACCTCCGAGTTTGTTTTTGTTGGAAATAGCGT
Organism: Vesta saturnalis; assembly: GCA_036346205.1. Taxonomy (NCBI): domain Eukaryota; kingdom Metazoa; phylum Arthropoda; class Insecta; order Coleoptera; family Lampyridae; genus Vesta; species Vesta saturnalis. Next base: position 7,838,972 of record JARFJB010002021.1, on the reverse strand, counting down.
ATAATTTGATTGTATGTGTCGTCTACACGGTTTTGACACATGAAGAAGGATAAACGTGTACTTGTGGTGTAATTGAATTGCAGACTGATGGTTTTGGCATATCAAGAAAGATTATTAGGCGAATCGGAAATCTCTCTGTATCAAATAAGTTCTGCGGCTAGTTTCTATGGGAACGGAGATGTGTGGAGGGAGACTGCATTGCAAGTTAGATTAGTACGAGTTGCAAATAATGGGATTGATAACCAATTGACGGAATACAATTGTGCGGATTGATAGGAAATAATTAACGAAAGTTAGTTAGGATTTTTGTGATAAGCATCTGTATCATTACAATCTCACCATGACCATTTCACCATTAGGTACCTCGTCGTCGGCATATCGTCGTCAACCCTTTCGGGGTCCATGTGTTTTAAGCTTGCCTAAAAAGACTTTCTAATTTTTGTTGGTAATTAATCAATTGGTGTTGCCTATAGGTTAAGTACTTTCAACTGAGGAAGCCTGTATGTTTAAAATTTTTCAAATTTTACATTCTCTTTTAGCACTTTCAATGTGTTTACTGTTACGCAGAATGTTTCTAATTTTCTACTACGTTTATGATTCGTACAATTTTCTCCACTTGAATACCTTCTATCACCAAAGAGTTCGAATTAATTTAAGCAAGTGATAATATTAACGTAAAAAACTTAAAACTTTAGTGGATAATCGTCTCCTGTAGCATATTTTTTAACTACGTTTTGCTGTTGTCGAATAATCCTGATATTGTGTGAAAAAACCTTAATTTATTTAAATTTATATTCTTTTGCCTTACTGCTGGAATTAATCATTAAGGTAAAGCAGTGAACTTGATGTAAACTATAATTCTATACGCTCAACTTGTTCGTTCATTAGGTGTACTTCCTGTTTACGTTTATACATATCATGCTTCCAAAACATTTTATTCGTCTTTTTTATTATGAGAATGTAACAATTTTATAGAGTTTTGTAAAATCATTAAGTGATTTTTTACTATTAAATGTTTGACATAATTTGATTTGTCTGTATGTCTATATTTTTACTAGTAACATCAAAGCTTACAAGTTTATTATGCAGAGCTAATTCTATGTTTCGTAGTTCATTAACTAGTTCTAAATAATTTAGACAACTATTACACAATTTAACTGTTTTTATTTATTTATCGAATTGAATAATGAACCATACAGATCTTATTCTCAGTTATTATTAATTGCAGTTTTAGTCATTTTCTTAAGTTAAAAGTTTCAGCATCATCTAACCTAATCATACTTGTAAGCCTTTAACATATCAATAATAACATTTAAAAAAACAATAGTTGCAATTTAAGCACTGTTTTCGTTTAGAATAAGAAGCAGAGAATCAAGGTTTTATGAGTATGTCGGAAAAAGACAAAATTCGTGCCTAAAGATTATCCTATTATTTATTAGAAGTACGTTTGGTTCTGTTTTTATATATAAATCTTAAATACTAGCTCATATTATACGAGGGTGGCACAAATAGTTCAGTTAGGTGATATTTTGGACTTGTGTTTACAAAATGTACTTAAAACCCTTGTTTACATTCAAAATAAATCATGCAAGGTTTATACTGAAAGTTCCGAGTTTTATGTACCGAATAAGCGAAAATCTCACAAGGTTAATATCTCCGCTTAAGAGGGTTACCCAAATAAGTTTAGATCGTAGTGTCACTCGCAGGATATTTATCCCTGACTTTTAACTGTGTTTTAGGGTAAGAGTAAAGTGTTTGAAGTAACATTTCAGTTATTTTACGTTTATCGCATCTCTACCCACCTGTTTTTTTGTAAGATATCACGCTAGCGCGCTTTGATTGTATAACAAGGTTGTCATGACAGATATCGTAGTTCCTTGAGAGGTATCGCTGTAGATCCATTTTTTGCCTACGATGTAAATGTAGCCCACCTTTCTCAACTACTTCCACATGTTTGTTTATTCGTTCTGTCATGAGTCTCAGTCTTAGTATTAGTGGTGTCCTATAAGTCCGATTTCCAGCAACAAAACTATTCAGCTGTATTGTGTTCCAATTTTATTTTCGTTCCTTATTAAATTCTCAAGTATCCAGAAATACCGAAACATCTATTCACCAGTCGTTTATAAAACATTTTACTTAATCGGCCAAGATAACAAACAAATCATAATATCACATAGAAATATATAAACTCTCTGTCTTTCCTGTACGGAAGCATATTATGCCGGTTTTCATCCTCTATCCAAAACCAGCCAAAGTATTTTCCAAACATAATAAAAGCAGGTTTGTATTCCATACGCTTCCTCCCCAATCAGTCGCCTCCGCTAAAACAGTTTCTAACAACGTAGTGTATAAAATAAACAGTGCAGAGCACAACCTTTAAAAAGTCACTGATTGCAATCACGCGTAGGTTGTTAGTAGTGAACCAGCCAATGTAATCCAGATACCAAAACTGTCTTGGCGAGAACGTTTCTGTTCAAAATGGCATGCGATTGTTTTATAATCCGATCCCTGTAAACCATAAAATTTCGGTTTTGTATAGGCTTGATTGTTTTATGGATTTTTAGGAGTTCACGGTCGTACGCTCTGGCGTTCGCTGGCGGCGGATTTTAGAAAGGCAAGAGAGTGATTCTCATATCACACGAAGATCGCTTCTGTGTGACTCCTCCCAAGGAAAAATATAATGCACCCGTGTCTATAACCAACGTTTCATTAGGTACTTGCTACTCTATGCGTGGTCTGCTAATTGCAGCTTTACAATATTGTTTCTACAGACCGTTCTTTTCAGGAATTCGTAAAACGTAGTTTTCGTTTGTGTAGCTCCGTGGATGTATCTCTTATAGTAATTAAGCATGCCCAATACATCTAATTTCTGTGTCGTATTGACGTGAAATCCTATACTGACCATGACTTTGCTGTCTAACCGTCTCGCTGCTTTGCTGGACACCTGGTGTTCTAGAAAATGAACTTCCTTTCTGAAACGTTTGTGCTGCGAAGGTTATGTACGTGAATTTAAATAGCACAATAGTTCCAAAACAGTCATAGCGTTTAGTGCTGGATAATCCCGGTTCATTTTTTTAGTAACAAGCGTAAAGGTGATGCTGATACATCCGACACAATCTCTTCACATCTCTGCAACGCTGGTTGTCCCTTCGCTAATTCCTACGTTGCATCTAGTACTGGGATCCGTAAATCGGTGACAAAGTTTTATACTCCCCAGGCTAAAGTGAAGCACAGGCGGTATGTTTTCGCTATTGGTGCGCATATGAGCAAACAGTGTTATTGTTCTACCCGCCACACAAATATTCAGACTAAATAAAAAGGAAAGATGGTATAAAAACATATATGCTACCGATTCTTTACTGTTATTCAATTTCTTATTCTTAGAAATCACAAAGAAAAGAATCAGTAATTTATTTGAAAAAGTGTGTTAATTTAGTGTACGGCTTAGTACACTGCAATAGAAGACAAAAATTGTATGGAGAGCGCTCTCCACACTGACTTTTACCAAACAAGAAAACAGTTGTTGAGGATAATCCAGATGATAGTATTCAAAAAAGGTGTCGATTACAAAACTGAGTCTTGAGATCCTATCAATTTGATTTAGGCCACTTGCAAATAGTGCAAAACTTTACTGGGTGTGAGTTTTCTCTTTTGTTCTCGCTGTTTGCCACCTGCGCCTTTTACGGATAGCGTTAGTGGTACAAAAAATTATTATCATTCTTCAATCCTGGTGTAAACAGCAGTTCCCGCTTAGTGGGATGAATGGAAACCTTAACATCTTCTTAACAGGACCGTTTATATTAAGCTTTCGGCTGATCAGAACGCTCCCTCAGCCCACTTCGGTATTATAGCGTGCATATTTTAAAACCCCAATATCTCAAAAGATGGATTACGTGGGCGGAACCGGTTGCCATTTAAATCGTATGAATATTATTTGCTTAAGGGATCGTATTAAATTTCCCATTACAATAGTAAATTACTTACAATAGGTTTTAATAGGACATCAGAACCATATAACCACATTGATTAATTGCTTCTAAAATGAAGCTTGAAACTCTAATCTTTGAGTTAGTCGGTTTTAAATTTTATAAAATTGTTGCTGTCAATTTTTATTCCTTTTTTCCTGTGCAGAAGATTTTGGTATGAAGTAAAATTGATAACTTCTTTTAATAACATGAAACACTACACAAATTGTTAATTCTGTATTATGTGTTTTGTATCTGTGGTTTCCTATTAGTGGAGTTGTTCGGCCTATTTTCACAGTTTTTGCTTTTTAAGCGCGACGTTTCGGAAGCGGACTTTGCTTCCGTCATCAGGCTTAGTCCTAAGACTATTTTCGCACTTGAGTCGAATTCATATGCTATATATAATTTTTTCCCAAGCACTTGACTACTCTCAGATTCGAACTTGGTACCTTTCACTTACTAGTCTGACACCTTTACCGCTGAACCACTGAGTAATCCAATATACATTTTTTAGAACTTATATAAGTGCTTGGGAAAAATTATATATATATATATATATATATATATATATATATATATATATATATATATATATATATATATATATATATATATATATATATATATATATATATAACATATGAATTCGGCTCAAGGCGAAAACAGTCCTTCTCGGGACTAATCCTGATGCAGCCAGCAGAGTCCGCTTCCGCAACGTCGCGTTCAAAAAGCAAAAACTGTGAAAATAGGCGGAACAACTCTACTAATAGGAAACCACAGTTACAAGACACATATAATACAGAATTAGTAACTCAGTACGGCCCCGAAGTCAAACAACTTTTCAGAAAGCTTGAAACATCCATGAACAAGCTAGCACTAGAGCCTTGATAACAACGTAATACCCACCGGGCTCAACATCAAGACTCCGATACACAGTCGGAAAATATCACTAATCACAAAGAGAGCTAGCCAATCGTTAGTCAAAGAACGAATCAGACATCACCGTTTCAGAAAGTACCAGCTCGAACACCAATCCAACGAGATTAGAGAAACCAATCGAAATCGAGTGAACGAACAAGACCTTAATAGGATAAATACGGCTACCAGAAGTAAATATTCGAAGACCAAAGCAATGCACGAGGGAATTCAGCAGAAGAAATTCGAAAAGCTAATGAAGCAGAAGAAGGAACCAACCAACATCAATTGAAAAAACACTGTCATTATAACATCTCTAAACGACAGTTGAACGAAAACGAAATGCAGGTTCTGGACAAAAGCTTGGAACTATGCGATAACACGGAGGTATATTCCGAAAATAGATTTAATAACCGCAGTCAAAGAAACAGCTATGAAATTCGGTCCTGAAGAAGCCGAATAATACAGAAGTAAGGTTAGATCAGTCCTAGATTCATCTAGGCGAACTAAACCTAACCTCTCTAACCCAGAAAAGAGAGCATTTCCCTTAAGAATGACCCAACGATCAAAATTCTCCCCGCAGACAAAGGAAACGCGACTGTGGTAATGGATATGGACGCTTACAACAGTAAGATCCAAGAACTACTAGACGAGCGCGAGTACAAACAAACACCAAAAGACCTGACGCGGGCAAAACATAAGGGGGAGTTCTCCGATTACCAGAGAACTAGACTTACCCCATACTACAGCAAACCTCCGCATCTGTATGCCCTACCAAAGATTCATAAGCAAGGAATTCTTCTGAGACCAATTGTAAGCTCGAGAAATTCACCTTGTTACCCATTAGCATACTATTTGCTAGGTATCATCACACTTTTATCGGGAAAAACTGAGTCTATGATCAATAATACGCAGTACTTCGTGGAAACCATCAGAATCTTCCAACCAAACCACGAATAAATACTGGTAAGCTTTGACATTGTAAGTCTATTCACAAATATGCCTACCGATAAGGCACTAACTATGATAAGGGACAAGCTGGAAAAGGATGAAACGTTAGACGAACGCAAGCAACTCTCGGTAAACACAATAATGGAGCATCTGACAATATGCATTAGAACTACATATTTCCAGGTAGAAGACAAATTCTACCAACAAGAGTTTGGGATGGCGATGGGTTCCCCACCATCACCCACAGTGAGCAATATATATATATATATATATATATATATATATATGGAATATTTTAAAGACCAAGCGATATCCGAATTCACAGAGCAACCAAGGATGTGGTTTAGATACGTGAACGACACCTTCGTAGATTGGCAACACGGCAAGCATAAGCTAGATGAATTCCTAGATCATCTAAATAGCCGCTCGCCCTCTATAAAATTCACAATGGAATTGGAGTCTGAACAAAAACTGCCATTCCTGGATATACTTGTGCACAGGAATGACAACACTTTCACGACAAGTGTATACAGGAAACTTACCCAAACGGGGAGGTACTACACTCTACAACTCCCATCACCACAAAAACGTGGCAAAATGCTTGTACGATAGAACAAAAACAATATGCTCAAAACAAGAGGACCTGAACAAAGAAAAAGAAAATATCGCTAGAATACTCAAAGAAAATGGCTACCCCGATCTAACACCTAACCTAAACAGGGAAAGGGTAACCGAAAAAGAAGAACCTAAATATACAGCGATAATACCATATATACAAGGTACCTCAGACAGAATACGAAAGATAGGCAGCAAATACGAGATACGCACTGCCTTCAAACCGACCAGAACGCTGAGGGGAATACTAACCAAAACCAAACCATACAATGAAGATCAGAATTCCAAGAATTGTGTATATAACCTACCATGCGAATGCGGCAGAGCATACATAGGAGAGAGCAGTAGACCACTCAAGGTGAGAACGCACGAACATAAGAACAACGTCCGAAAGGACGAAACAGAAAGAATCGCCGACCATGTTTGGAACGAAGACCACCCCATCCAATGGGACAACATACATATAGTGGCAAAGGACGAGAACACAACTCGTCGGAAACTCAAAGTTGTAGTAAAGTAAAATAATATTTTCGCCTGGGTTAATTAATAATTTTTCAGTGTTCCTTTTTGTTAATTTTTAGATTGCTTGATTTATTCTGTCCTCCATCTCATATGTTCGTTACTCGTAGAAACGGATAATATATGTATAGTAAACCCACCTTTTTTGTTACACAGTGCATATACACTCTAAAGTACAAACCTAGAGTTCCTACGTTTTTTTTTTTGCGAAAGTGTGGTTGATGCAATCAGAAGTATACCCACTCAACACTAAGAAGTACGCAGGTTCAACTACTCGACTTTCTTTCTTATTTTACTTTTACCTATTGCCTTTATCTAAGACCACTGTAAAAAAAATTATATAACCTTTATTCGTTTTATTTTGCAATAACTATTATAAATTAATTAAAAAAATTAAATTAGTCAAGTAGGTATAAACGGCACATTAATCTATTATAAATATCTAATCGTAAATTCAACGTTGCCTCCACTGTTTAAAATTCTTTGTTCTTCTACAATTCAAAATAAAAGCACCAATTGTAATAATAAAACAAATAACATAAAATAAAATTAAAACTATTGCTGGATTTCCGAAACCATAATTTGGCATTTCCGATGACAAGTATCCAAAATTGGACAATACTTGTGTACCATTTGGAGGAGGACAAGGTAATTGCACTATTATATCTTGATGCTGCACCTAAAAATAGTTAACTGTAGCTTAGTTAGCTTCTTAAACACTTACCTGTTTATTTCTACATAATGTTGTTGCTAGACTACTAGCTATGGCTTCAGGCGTTAATTCTTGATTAATTAAATATGGAAATAACCACGTCGTTGGGCTAATGTATTTGACCCATTCTGTATATATGGTTAAATCTTTAAAGTGAATAAGATAACCTGAGGATAGTGGAAATGCACCAATTATAAAACAGGATATTATTGTTGCAATGTTTGGAGAAGGAATTACGTATATTAATGTAGTGACAAAAATTTGAACACAACTCAGATATAAAAGCATCAGTCCTGAAATTAAAAATTAATATCTTTAATTAAAATATTAGGAATTTACCTATGTAAATGTAGAAACCATTGTAATTGTTTGGCCCTTGCATGTACAAACCACACATCGAGTAACTTGGCACAAGGTATACCAACCAAATAAACAAGGACGGGAAAAGGTTAAATATTACCTGTAAAATACACCATAATTAACCATGATTAACTTGGGCGCAGGTTTACTAAGTACAGTCCACCGGCAAATTATTGGACTCACCATTGAATATATGAATTATTCAATATAAGTTTAGTTTTGTTATTCCTTTGAGCCTGTAGTTCTGCAACCAGCTGTACTAAGCTGTTTCACTAGTTGCTGTATTCTGTTTTCAAATATCAAGGTTACGTGAGTAACAAATTGTCAGTATTGAAGTAACTGTCAAGTTTTCTCTAGTGTTTGTGGAATAAGTGTGATAGACTTTCTGATTTTGTTCGGTTATTTCAGCCATTTTCAACGTTTTTTTTTATTAAGAGGAAGTATTCATAAACTTCTTTAATTCATTTAAAAAGTAATTTAGTTGTAAATATTTTACATTTTCTTGCAAAAAATGTCCTACAACATGTTCCTGTCTCCTTGCAGATGGGTAAATTACATAGATAAAAACCTTATTGAGGCATTCCAGTCAAAGCCGAAGGGCTATTGCAGCTTTCTGTGGAGTTTCGCAAACTTCAGTGAGGAGAATCTCGCAAAAAATTAACACTGCGCAACCTACCGGACCACAACGAAAGGCACGTTGTGGCAGAAAAAAGGCAATAACCCCCAGAGGACAAAGGTTACTGAGAAATATTGTATTAGTACCTCAGTATACGAAAGAACAATATGACGAAACCTTCACGATATGGGTTTCAGGAGCCGAAGACCAGTAAATAAGCCCAAGCTGACAGATAAAATGATCAAGGCCAGGTTGCAATAGGCAAATTTATATAAAGACTTTACCCTGGTTCAGTGGAATATGGTAAGTACACAAAAAAGAGAAAATATAAAATCCTGAATTTTTTCTTGCCCCTAATGCTTCTTAAAGGTTTGTTTCAGTGACGAATCTACTTTTCAGATCATGACGGACAAGTCACAATATGTTATGAGGAGGCCTGGGGAAAAATACCACCCGGACTGTGTAATCAGGACCATTAAGCATCCCACATCGGTCATGGTGTGGTACGTAATAAGCGGAAAAGGCATGAGACGTCTCTACGTCGTTGAAAGCACTATGCGGCAGGACCAATACAAAAAGGTCTTGTAGAGCCAACTGGTTCCTCAGCTTCAGGAGTGGTTCCAGGATGGTCCTAGAATATTTATGCAAGATGGTGCGCCCTGCCATACTGCAAAATTAATTTAAAAATACCTTGAGGATGAGAACATCCCAGTTCTGCAGTGGCCCGGAAACTCCCCGGACATGAACCCTATAGAAAATGTCTTGGAGTTTCTAAAAAGAGGACTGAATAAGGAGAACATCACCACAAAAGGGTCTCTCATTGAAAGAATAATCTATCGCTGGAACCACAATGAGGAACTGAAAGAGACAACTTTCAAATGCATAGAGAGTATGTCGCGGAGAATAGAAGCAATGCGAAAAGCAAAGGGTGGATCAACCAAATATTAATTTAATATCGTTTTTTTTGTACGTATTACGAATACCTTTAATAAATAAACTCATTCATAAGTAGATTACTAAAAATAGTCGACTTATTCTAAAAAATACTTGATTTAATGTGAAAACTAAGGGCGACTCCAATAATTTGTCCGAGGAGTGTACATTAATATGTAAAAAAGCAAAAAAAGATAGCAGGGCAACTGTGATAGTCAAGCTTGAGGTATAACAACCTGCATAGGAATAAAAAATATTGATTAAGTGAACAATTTCCGAATCTATTGTCTTTTCAAACGACAGTCGTACCTTTATTTTGACAGTTAAGGTCATTCACATTGGAATAGACATAATTTCAGTAGAAATGGTTAACGAAGATTGAGCGAGCAAAGACGTGTTGTAAAGATATCAGTGAAGGATGGGGAAGGTATATTACGAAAGCAAAAATAATTAAGTTATTTTGTGAATGTCGGCTCGTTGGGTCTTACTCTAAAGGCAACGTTTAAAATTCTAATGTCACGCAACCACACCTCCTAAGGCTTTTTTGGTCCGGCAAAATCTCAATTGTACAGCAGTTTGAAATTCAAACTATTAAATGGATCTGATTGTTTCAATTTTTTTCGAGAGCTCATTTTTTCCTTCCAACCTACATACACATATAAGTATAGAAGGTTATGCTACCGGTACTTGTTTCAGTACAGCTTAATCGACTTATTACCTCATGTTACGACGTTTAATCGACTTATTATCGCTCATGGCGTATGACGTTGTCGACTGTATGTTAGTACCTAACTTGGAACGATGCGGCCACTTCGTGTTTAAGCGTGTGTTCCTGTCTGGTTAGTGATACCACGATAACTTCAGAACGATGAAACTTGCTATTGTCACATTTCGATGTATTGTAACTGTCTTGTAGTATTCTCCGATACGATGCTGGTTTAGAGTGATAACCGGCCAATTTTATAGGATATGTAAATATTGTTTGGAGTAAACTGTTGCTATTGTCAAATATTTCTAAAATGTATTGTAACTGTGGTCTCAAGTGTAGTATTGGTTCGATATTTTTCGATGTCGGTATTTTAGATATAACGATCAATTTTATAGGATAATGTGTAAACATATTTATTTTTAATAATTTAATAATTCAGTTGGAAGTTCATATGTTGTTCCACACCAAATATTTTTTATTCCAAGAGAGAGTTGTTCCACACCAAATATTTTTTATTCCAAGAGAGAGACTATCTAACAGTCCTTCTGATGAGACAGTTATGCGTTGTTGGTTAGGGTCATCTTCTCGTTCCGTTTGGAGTTATAATAATGGGGTTGTCATCACACATGTGCATCAGGTATAATTAAAATTGTTTTTTGTAACGTGTAGGTTATTGATATTTCTGCTTTCTGTGACTTGTGCAGCATAACTTAAATAAAAAATTCCGTAGCTACGGATTTTCAATTAAGTGGAAAGTTTATTAAAGAGGAGGCCTGGGTTGACACAGTTAGTACAGCGATTTAAAAATAAACCAACTAATTTTAATATCTTCGGCGTAAATGTTTTAAACGGTGTGAAAATATGCTGAACGCTTTGTTCTGTTTTCTAGTAAGTTTGAGTACACACATTATATAAATGGCGTTCTGTCAATAAAATTAGATTTTGCTTTATTTTATTTACTCTGATCCGTATGAATTTTACTGATTATTTTTTAAACAACCTTATCAGCCAATAGTAATGTGAAAAAATTACAGCGACAATTTTTTCATGTTGTTTAATTGGATCTTTGTTTAAATAAAAGTTAACATTAACTTGGTTTGTACCATTAATTACAATTGTAAACATTCTTAATTATTTAATAGGGACACTTACATACTTCTTTAATATGTTGCGACACAGTTTAAAAAATAATCACGCCGAATTACATGCAGGGTAACAATTTTGTTTATAATTTTAACTAGATTAGCACTAATCTCACTATAGGTGGGAGGCATGTGTACCACAATGCCAGCAGAGGAGATACCCACCCTTGCCATGGGTTCCTTAATATTGCGTCTCCAATTTTCTGAGCTCGGTGAGTGCTGCCGGTCACATTTTCTTCGCCATTAATCCCTTAATTTATTCTCATCCTTAATCTTCCTTCTCACTCTCGCTGTCTTCCTATCGGATTGAAAGTCCAAAATTAAAAATTACAAAAAAGATGGCTGTGGTTTCTAGGGCAATAAATGCCGGACGTAAAATCCTGCCCCATTCGGATGTCCGGGAGGGCAGGGTCCAAGCGACCTCGGTCATCAAAAGTTCTAATTTTCTGATCGACTTTTGCAACATCGGAAATATCATGTCTAATCTTAATTCTGTTTACCAATATCTTGAATAATTACAACCTGACATGTTGAAATATAAGTCTCCTCTGAAAGCTCAGATTCACCACAATACAACCTTGACTCTAACTTTCGATATAAAAGAGGCGTATGTGCCCATATCAAGGACAGCACTGCTTGCAAGAGGATTTCTTCCTTGGAAAAGAAAAATTCCGAAATGATTTGGTTTAAACATTTTAGTCCTAAATTTGTGAAATTTTAGTGTTGCATTTATAGGTCTCCTAATGCAAATCGATCTCAATAACAATGAATTATAGAGAACCGACAAAATAACTTATTTTATCCCACGCCAGCGGGGAGTATGGAACAGTCATTAATACATATATCTAACTGTAAGGAAAATAGACCAGATGTGATTCATAAAAATGCACAGCTTTGTATAACAAATCCAGGCGTAAGCATTGTCGTAAGAATCATTTTATTAGATTAAATCATAAAGATAAGTAACTGAATCCAATCCGTAATCCAAAGTATGAAGGAAAATCATGTGAATAGATAAAATAAACAAATAACTAGCTCTAATTTGTAATCGGAATTCTAAATTAAATACTTTCTTTTCTCAAATAAATGAAAGCACGTCGCATAGGGAACAACCCAATTTAATTTAAATACGAAGTGCGATGCTTTTGAATAGATTTTTGTCGGTTTGAATATTAATAATACACGAAATAATAATATTCAAAACAGTAAAATTTTTGTAACGTGTGAAATGGTTCCTTAAATAAATAAAAAAGACGCCTAAATAATATCTATGATTGCAATTTTATATTTGGTACTATATTAAATTCTAAGTTTAATTATAACATTGTATTTCATATTATTTTATATTATATTTTTCTTTGACAGCAAATTTGAAATGTAATCTAACTTTTACCATTGTTACTATATTTAATTTTCAGTGTAATTAATTCACCCTAAGAGTAGGTAATTAAAGTCGGGAAGGCTAACAGGGTCATTATCGTTATTAATTAAAACGCTTCAATTAAATAAAAAGGAAGTTAAAAACAATAGAAAAGTTACGTTTCACGACAATAATAAACAGATTTGATTAATTCAAAATGGTTGGAACCTAAATAATAAACCAAAGTAAACAACTTATTTCAATCTTAATGCTGTCGACACCATAAACAGATTGCGGTACTATACAACTTATGCACAATCCTGTTAATTAGATTAGGTTAATGAATATCCTGCTTTGTTTTAAGTAAATTACTTTATTCAGAAATCGTACAAAAAAAATTGTTTTCTTGTGAGATGCAATGTAATAGTATATTACGTAATAAGTGTTGTAAAAGGCATATTACGCACGAATGGAAAAATTATGCACGCAGCCGCAAAAAAGAGGTATCAGGCTTATAAATGACCCGTCTCTGGCTCCTGACCTACAGCCTCTTGAGCATAGAAGAATAAGTTGTATGTGATTTGTATATATCACGAAATATTTATGTATGTTTACATACCTCATAATTGCTTAAGTCAATAAAAGAAATACTACAACCCATCTAAGTTTGTGTTTTCGTAAACCTGTCTCATAGCAAAACGTCCCGCAATGACAAAAATAATGTCATACTGTAAAATGTTTAAATGTTTTCAACTTTAAATTAAAATTTATTTAATGTAACTTTGGGAATAGTATTTATTAAATAGTTTATCGAAAAATTAACAGTGTAATTAAAAAACTGAAAAATCTAGAAATCTAAATGTATTTTAATAAGTGTGCATCGTAACCAATTCAATTTGTTAATTCTGAGGTTGTAAGGTCAATACTGCCGAATTGTTTTGTATTTTGTCTTCCTAATTTATTAAAAAATATAGTACATAGTGTCAAATAATTAGATCACAAGTAAAGATAAGAATTGGAAAACATCTTTGTATTATGATAGTGTGTATAAATGTCAGAATTACTAGTAAATATCGATCGATTCGTCGCTGGACGTTTCGCCAAAATTGTTTGATTCGATTCACTTCACAACTGCTACATACCATCTCACACTTTTTAAAAATATTATATAAAAACTCGCGTACCTATCAAATTTTATACCTAATGAGTAAATTATCATTAGCACCCTCACTAGGATTTAGGTTCTTTATCACATTGGTATCTAGTAATTCATACCACTCCATTAATAAATAATTGAAATGAGTATATTTAATGGCACAAATCTGTAAATAGGTATTTAGTTTCATCTTGTACGAAACGCCCCAAAAATATCAAGTTTTAAGTAAGCGCGACTTTAAAAGTATTCATGTGAGTTTTGTGTATGCGTTTAGCAAAACAAAAATGATACATAGTGAAGGCAGTGCTAACCGGTGTAAAGCAACGAGCAGAAGAGACTGCTGAACCGACCAATAGAGTAATTAAATCAATGGATAATAAATTTGACACGAGCTTCTCAAGCTGTTCTACCAAGTAATGCAACATTGATAAAAATTATAAGAAGGAATCGTAATGAAACAAACGCTGTACCAGCAGATCCCGTAAATTTCTTAGAACTGGCTATACCAGAGTTATACCAGTAATATGTGCCTGAAGATGGAGTTAGCGTAAATTTTTTTGTGTGTGATTCAGGATCTGGACCAGACTGAATTTTAGTTTTATGAAAGAGAAAATTGGCTACAACATTTGCTCACTTCGAACACCTGGTATGTTGAGAGCACATTCAGAATGTCCCCTAAAATATTTAGCCAAGTATAAATTACTGTGGCGAAATAGTTCAATGGATCGCATCCAATAGAGTATGAGTAACTTTTAAGACCTCTTTGATTACCTTAGTTTAGAAGTTGACTATCTTCTGTCTCAGTTTCCACCTTGCGATATTTCAATTATAGAAGATTTCAATGTTCATAACTCTAATTCGCTTCAATTTTCATCTACTACTAATCCAGCTGGTCATAGTGCAGAAATATTTGCTATTGCTTGTGATCTCACACAAATAACTTCTGAACCCACAAAAATCCCTCATAACCCTAGTCATACCCCACATCTTCTGGATCTCTTTCTTACAGCAAACCCACTTGTTTATAAAACTTCCGTTCTTTCCTCTAGGTCGATCTGACCATTGTCTAATAGAGATAATTTCTACTGTCCCTAATTCCGCTGTTGTTCTAATAGAACCTTGTGGTGTTTTAAGTCAACTAGATAGAGTGATTTACGAGACTTCTTTGCAACCTCTCCATTGCGTCAATACTGTTTTAAGTCGTCCCTTCTTTGGACAATGATTCAGTATTTAAAGTCAGCCTCATGGGCATGTAGTTATACATCCCCAAAAACAGAAACGTATATGTTATTCACGTTCCCAACCCTGGTTCAATAAGGCTTGTGCTGATGCAATATCTTTGAAAAATAATTCTTATATTAAATGGAAATCTAATAAAACGACCGAGTCATGCAGAGTAACGTTGATGCTAGAAATATCTGCAAAAGTGTCATCACTAAAGCTAAAAAATTGTTTGAACAACCATAATGCAATGAACTAGCTACACCTCCTTTGAGCAGTGGTAAATTTTGGTCTTTAGCTAAATCCATTAGTATAAGCTTTGGTACATCTTCATCCCCCCCTGACATCTGTTGACAGATCCATTGTTGCTGATTCTATAGACAAAGCCAATGTTTTTGCGGATTTATTTGCATCAAACTCGCGTCTCAATGATGCTGGAAAAAATGTGCAACTAGTCCAATCAAATAATGAATATTTATCCCCTCCGACGTTATTCTGAAAATGTGAAGGATTTCCCCTTCAGTCCAACAACTAATCTCTGAATTAGCATCACCGCCACAAACCGTCCCCGTCTTCCGTGGATTTCATTAAAACCTCATTCTCATTTCCGCGTTCATTACCATGGGTTTCTTTGGATATTCAGGGCTTTTTTGATCATCATTCTCCATTCGGTCAACTTGACCCCGTCCGCCTGAAACTACCTACTGCTACTTAAATCTGCATGTAAATTTAATTACCCAACCTTACACATACATTAGTGAACGGCTTCACGCCGGGTGTTTATTCCCGGTAGCAAAACCTTTGTTAAATAACGACGCACGTAAATGTTCCGTTATCCTGTCAGCCTGTACATTTAACAGTCATGAATACCGAAATGTCCTGAAGTTATTCAATACATTACGCCGTCCTCAGGCAAGTAAATCCTTCCTTCTTGTCGGAAGTCCTGACAAAGTATTCATTCCAGGTCGCACGTCGCGACAACCCAGAATTAAAGAAGTAATCCTTCTTTAATAGTACCTGTAAAACGTTTAGTTTATCCTATCACCTGATAGACACTACGGGATACTAAACGTTCCTAAAGGTTTAATTATCTTACCACCCCTGAGTTGGAGGCTCCCAGGTAACCTCTACGCCGCTATCTAAACTAGACGCACAAGGCGCATCCAAGCAGCCAACTTATTACGCGTTCCCAGTACACAAATGCTCAATACGAGAGTATTTACATTTAATTTTAAAGTGTAAATAATTCTAAAACACCACGAACTCTTCTTTCACGGAAATCTAGTAATTACGAAAAGTAGTTAGAGTCTCTTTTTAGTTATTATAATTAACATTAAACCTTAACTCTTAAACTTGAAATCACGATAACAGTATAAGTCTAGTAGTTTTCCACCGTGTCCTGCTAGACAGGCCCGCACTTAAATGTTCTAGTATTTTTATTTTTAAATTTCCTTTGTTTATATATACGGTGATGGGCAAATGTGTGGAACCAAGTAAATATCTCTGGAGTTTTTAGAGATATGAATATGAAATTTGGAAGGTATATATTTCAGTAAATGATGCATTTGTTTTGATTACTTTTAACGAGTTTGAGCTTCCAGTTTAACCGTAATTAATGTCAACTTTAAATTTTTTAATGACACACCTCTTATATTAATTTAAATTTGTATAGAGCATTTTATTCCGATTTCAAACATATGAGTATCGCTATATTTCATTTCAAAGCGGAGTGAGATATTAACAAAAATAGTACGTCTGGAGACAAAATCAAATTAGATCTAGTAGTCCATGAAACAAACGCAAGAATCACATTATAACACAATTGAAAGTTATGTAAATAAAACAACAAAATTAAACCAGAGTACTACACAAAGTGGAAATAAATTTAACGTATTAAATGTTCAAACTGTGCACCGTTTACTTCTTAACAGTAATCTCTTCTGTTCGTAAATTCCCTTGTTACATTGGCTATTGCTTCGAGTGAGATTTTTCGAGTCTCCGGGATTATTCTATCGCCCAGTTCTTGCAAGATGTTTGGTCGGTGAAAATAAACTTTTGATTTCAAATAACCCCATAGAAAATAGTTTAAAGGTGTCAAATTGGGGAATCGTGCAGGCCATCCAATGGTACCTCTTCTTCCAATCAATTTTTGGGAAAATGTCCTATGTAAGTGATCTCGAACAACGCGATCGTAATGGAGTGGTGCCCCGGTCTGTTGAAACCAGATAGTATTTGGAAGTTATCGATTTTCCTCTAACGCCGGAATCACGTGAGTAACTAAAATTTCTAAATACCTATTGACATTTAAAGTGTCTTCTAAAAAGAAGGGTCCAATAATTCTATTTTTATAAATACCGGCCCAAACGTTCAATTTTTGGACACGTTACGTATGAGCCTTTTGCACCCAGTGAGGGTTAGTTTGTGACCAGTAGCGACAGTTATGTCGAATAACTGTACCATTTAAACAAAACGTAGCCTCGTCTGAAGACACTATATTTCTTATACAATTATTGTCACGATTTGCAAATATCCATGACTGTTTCACAAAATTCTAACCGTCTGTCGAAATCGTCGTCGGACAGTTCTTGAACAAGACATTTTGTGTATGGATGGTATTCTTCTTTTTTTAATATTCTGCCAGCTGAACGACGGCTAATTTCGTAATTATTAGCGTGTTCATTAGCAGGCAAATGATGACTTTCTTCTAAAGATACCGCAATATTTTGAGCTACTTCGTCGTTTGTAGCAGTTTTTGATAGTTCACTTTTTGGTAAATTACCGACTGTGCCACTTCTATTCTATCTTTGTAAAGTTTTTATAACAACTGAACGTGATATTTGTCGATCATTAAAAAGACTACAAACTTCTTGATGCGTTATTTTTCTGTCGTCATCATCACTAATATTTCTATTCTTTCTCTTTCATTTAATTCGGGCATATTGCGTTTTAGTTAAAACAATGCTTACTTAACTACTGTCACTGGTACATTACGTTTTATATACTACTAGATCTAATTTGATTTTGTCTCCAGAAGTACTATTTTTGTTAATATCAACCAGCTTTGAAATAAAATATAGCGAAAGCCACATGTTTGAAATCGTAATAAAATACTCTGTACAAATTTAAATAAATATACAGGGCGTGTCATTAAAAAATTGAAAATCGACATTACTTCCGGTTAAACCGGAAGCTCAAAATCGTTAAAAATAATCAAAACAAATGCATAATTTATTGCAATATTCTCTTCCAAATTTCATATTAATATCTTTAAAAACTAAGATATTTACTTGGTTCCACACATTTGCCCATCACTGTATAATCTTTTTATATAGGAAATTAGGATCATTTGTTGTGGTGTGTAAACCCGTAGTTAATGTTATTTTCTCAGCAAAATTAAAGAGAGTGATAATCTGTTTACTGTTCCTAGAGGCACCTCGCCAAGCCGACGCCGTGCGCAAGGAGGTCAATCCAACCCCCAGAGCCCTTGGTGGATATTTGTTTTACCTGGAATATATTTTTGTGTTATTTGAACGTATAATTTTGTTATGTTGTTTTACGCATTCATATGTAAATATATGTTAGTTTAAGGGTGAATATCTATCTTAAATAGGTAATAGATATTTATGTATTAAGGGCATAATCAGAAGATTATGGCTCGAGGGAATGTTAAATTGTTGTTTATATTCCTGAGAGCCATAATCTAAAATTATGCCCGTGGTACATACAATGTTTTATTTTATTTTGCACCATGAAACTGGAACAAAATATTAAAAAGATTCAGTATTTTCGGCAAGTTTTTAAATGCAAATGCAGTGAAATAAAGTCGACCGTAGGCTAATTTGTTGTTACTAAGATGACATCTGGAGTTACAATTTCAAATCCATCCAACTGTATTTTCAATTTTTATAAAGAATAAGTTTCATTACTATTATTTTTATTAATAAAGGTTGTATAGTAAGGTTGTTGTTTCAATAATTCTTTCAACTTACGTGACGTATCATGTCATGTGTTTGCTGTCAATCATGCTGCTTAGCAACAATGACATTTCCGTGCTACAAAGACCACATTACGCCCGCATTTGGGGGCGTATAAAGAACATTATGGTGGCAAAATAAAATAAAATATATGTATAAAACCCTCTTGTGTTTATTGATCAGTGTGGAAAATAATTTAAGCTAAAACATAAATTGCACAATTTGTTTAACTGTGCATTAACAAATTATATTTGAAACGTAGGATTTACATACATAACAATATTTAAATCCTCTTTGTACTGTGGCAGAACCATTTAAACAAAAATGATAAATCAACGTATGTCAACAACAATACCTTGACCGGCTTTGCAATCAATGAAATTAATTTAAAATGTCAGGTTTGATATATAATTGTTTCCAAATTTTGGTGTGAAATGTCCTTGCCGAATACCACACGAGCGTGAATTATTCCTGGAAATCTTTTTGAGGCCACGAATACTTTAAGAAAATTATCCCGAGTAGAATTTTCAAAATAGTGATAATTTAATTCATGTATAAAAAATCCCAAAAGCCGCGATGAATTTGTCACTTTAACATCGGATATCGGATATAACCAGATTATTGTTTGTTGCTATGATAACGTATCAACAATTTTCCATTTTTAAATAAAAAAATGTATTCTCGAATTATTCATAATTACCTAGCTATTATTTTTAGTTATTTATTAAATTATTTCCAAGATAAAGCTTCATTTTTTAAACTCTAAACTTTATAATTAGTCATCTTACGGAATCCAACATGAACACAAGATGTTGTCAAAGTTTGCCTGATTCAATACCAACAGCTGTCGAACAAACAACATTTTGGGCATATAACATTTGAAAAAAAAATGCAGAAAACTACAAAGAATCTGTTATCAAAACGTTGTGGAATGGAACCACAAGACTTATCCAGGAAATATAGTTCAGGGAATTTAATAGAAAAATTGACCCCTTAACTAACATTAAATTTAATACCACGCGAGACACGCGTAATAGTAAAGGTCGAGAACTTCAACAAATCCCCGAAAAGAAAAAATCGTCTTCTGCATCTCTCAGGAGAAAAGAAATAGAACAAATGATAGCAGCATAAGACTAAAATACGCCAAATAGCTTACAAAGAAAATTTTATCACACTGTGAGCTCGTATGGAGAGGCGGAGAAGCGACAAAAGCATTGGTACAATATTTTAGAGAAGAAGTACATTATTATGGAAATCATACGGGCAGGATAGTATATAACACAATAATTTCTAAAACCGCACATGGTTGATCGCATAGGTTAAATTTCTGACACAAAATAAAAATGACACTGACAAATGTCCGGTACGCCTTTTTCATAAATTAATGTCTAAAAGAACTGAAAATATTCAAACTGATCGTTTATTTTTGATACCTAATCTATCAAACCCTATTTACAACTTGACGAAGAGCATCACACAACCGTAATCAACAACTTAAGAAGAGACTCTGTTCATCCTCTTCATCTCAAGATAATTGTGCAACAACAATAATTGCACCATTAATTACAACAATTGTAAATATTCTTAATTATTTAGTAAAAATACATACTCGTTACATTTTGCGAATTACATTCGTGGTAATAATTTTAACTAGATTAGGTACTCATCTTATCTCATTCGTGGACTTCGTGCACTCGTTAGATTTCTACAGTAACGAAGACTCATGAACCTAATTAAAATTATCAAAGAGCTACGTAATTACTGGTAAAAATTTTAGTGATGTATTGTTATTATCTAAAATTCAACTTGCAGGTATGTTGAACTAAACCGTTGCAATTTAAATAAGCGAATTGACATTTCACATAGATGATTTAACAATCTATTGTCAATAAGTTAGGCATTTTCTTATTCGTTTCAAAAGGGACGAACGGTAGAATACATATAAACTTCACAGTGATTAATAAGAATTAAAGATATCTAATTACTCTTCAATTTAATTAAGCTTATGTCGTCACTTTAGAGTTGGAAGTGCTAGAAATGTTAATGTTTTAGAATTCTGTTCAAAGGTGAAGTACCTTTCAACCCTCGGTGGCAGTTAGTTCGAGATAAGGTTCCAATGAGTGTAAGTGAATAGAAGATATACACAAAAAAATTCTCTAGCTGGAGAATGGAATCCCAAATTTCTTAATTACCGGTGAAGCGTTCTCACCTTGATGTACACTTAGAGAACGTTCGACCGGCAGTTAAAAGACATGAGGCTCGACTCCCAAGTTAAAGATTTTTTTTTTGTATAGTTTCTATCATTTATTCGTCCAGTATTTCGTGCTATGTGTTTATTTACGTCCAATTTTAGTAAGATCATAGAATATTTCGACTTTTAAACCTTGCTATTATCGAGATATAACAACCTTCACGCCATTCCCTTGCGGGGTAGGCAAAACAATCCCTGCCTCTTATTTATTTTTCATTCACAATCTTTCTCCATGCTTTCCTATCTCCGCATACCTCCCTAGCTTCCGCAAGATTCATACATACTCTCTGACTTGCCCTTTTATTTTGAAAACTCCTTATCTTTCTTTCCTTTATCATAGATTCTACTACATTCAACCAAGTTTTACGCAGCCTATCAGGCTCGGCCTTTCCCCTAACCTCACCCACATATATTTGTTTTGTTAATCTTGCGTTGTTCATTCTCTCAATGTGACCAAACCAACGTAATGTACAACTTTTATATCTATCCATCATCGTCTTTTCCTCACCACACTCCGTCATTATGCATTCATTTTTTATCTTGTCTCTTCTCGCTTTACCACATGTGCTTCTCAGGACTCTCATACTCACGGCATTTATTTTTCTTTCGTGCTTTTTTTGACGTACCCATGTCTCACTTCCATACAATACTGATGGGACGAATACGCCATTATAGATTGCTCGTTTCGCAGCTAGGCTCATGCTTTCATTTCTCATTATCGTCCACATACTTCCAATCACTTTCCTTCCAGCATTGACCCTTCGTCCAATCTCGCTCTCAATTGTACCATCTGCAGTAAACATTCTACCGAGATATACCAGTTCGTCTACTTGCTCCACAATTTCATCTTGCAGAGTAAATACTCTACTCTCCTTTCCACCTTCCCGATTGAACACCACAATCTTAGTTTTGTTCACGTTTACCTTTAGGTCCATGCTCTCACAGACTGTATCAAACTTCCTCAGAGCGGTTTGCAGCTCATCCGCACTGTCACTTAATAAGACTGTGTCATCTGCATACACCAGAAGTCGTACATTTACGTCACCAACCATTACACCATTTGTATCGGTACATGCTTGTCTAAGACATTTATCCATGTATATATTGAACAACCACGGTGACATCACACAGCCTTGTTCCACTGCTTGCTCAATATTAAAGTATTCATCACGCCTCCTCTCATCCTAACACATGCCCGACTACCGTTGTATACTGCCCTTATTCCATTTATTAGACCTTTATTTACGCCATATTCATTTAATATTTCCCACAGCTTCTCCTATTCACTCTGTCATATGCTTTCTCCAGATCTACAAACGCACAGTACAACTTCCTTTTACCTTTAAACACTTTTCGATCACCTGCTGGAGAGCAACCATCTGATCGACACATCCTCTCCCTGGCACGAAAGCCACCTTACATATCCCACAACTCAGTTTGTGCAGTTTCTCGTACTTTATCAATCAGTATTCTTCCAAATACTTTACCAGGCATGCTGAGCAAGCTTATTCCTCTGTAGTTCTTACAACCACTCTTGTTCCCCTTACCTTATACAATGGTACAATGATCGCGCTCTTCCAATCACTCGGCACTTTTCCACACATAAGGCATACATTGAATAGTTCACATAATCTTCGTATAAGCTTTGCACCATCATACTTGAGCATTTCACCAGTGATTTCATCTACGCCTGCTCCCTTGCCGTTTTTCAACCTCCCTACCATTTTCTCTACCTCATTTATTCCAATATCCTTCTCAGTTTCATTCATCATTTCTTGTATATTCTCCTTATTTAACCCTTCAGTCTTACTATCCTCACTACTGTACAGCTTTCCGAAATATTCTTGCCAGCATTTCCTCACTTCACAATCGTTCCATACTATTTCGTTTCTAGCATTCATCACTCCTGCAGCGTTCTGTTTTGGGCCACGTTTTGTATTTTTGACCCATTTTCAGAAGAGTTTTTTGTTTCCTTCAAAATCATTCTGCATTTTCTCTCCTTCCACAGCCATCACTTCCTCTTTACTTATTCTCACTGCCTCCTTCGCTTCTTTGTTTCTTAATCTGTACACCTCATACAATCGCTTCTTCTCAGTCTCATTTTTTGCAAGCAATCATTGCCATGTACGCTTCTTTTTTCTTACATACTGCCTTTTTTACCGACTCATTCCACGAAGCACATTTTTTCTGTCGACCTACAGTCACTCTTCCACATATTCGCACGGCACAATTCACAAGCTTATCCATGCACTTTCAACGTCAGTGTCTTTTATTTGTTCGTTCCACACTGTTTCTGGACGTTTGCACTACGTTTGCTTTCCTTCTCCAGACCCACTTTTGCCCTAAATACACTCTCGGTACAACCAAAAAGTGGTCCGATCCACACTCCGCTCCGCGCATTACTTTCGTGTCTTTCACCAGGTTTCTAAGCCGTTCATCATACACTATCAAGTCTATCATACTTTTAGATTCACCCCTTTGCCATGTATACATATGCACATTTGTATGTTTAAAGCACGTATTGGATACAAACAGGCTTCTCTCCACACAGATGGTCAGCAGGTGTTCACCGTTCTCATTGACTCTTTGGTCTCCGAACTTTCCTAGAACGCGTTCACTATGTTCTCTCTGTACACTCACCCATCCGTTCATGTCCCCCACTATAATTACTCTTTCGTTTGGCTTACATACGTTCAACACGTTCTCTACTTCATTCCAGAAGTTCTCATGCTCCTGGTCTCTTTCTACATTCACCGGTGCATAGCTTGCAATAAGAAAAATTCTTCGAAACTCCACTTTTATTCTAACCCATATTACCCGGGGGGATACCAATTCGTACTGTTTAACACATCTTTTCGCTCTTTCACTTATGATCATCCCAACTCCTTTTGCGCCATGCACTTCCGTCTCAACTCCTGACCATAGTGCCAGGCTGCCATCCTCCGTCTGCACAGCATCTCCGATACACACAGAATATCAAGGTGTCTTTCGTACATTACATTCGCAATTTCAAATTCTTTACCATGCATACCTCTAACATTCCTCGTACCGACTCGCCATTCATTCCTTGCACAGTCGTCAGCAACGGGGCCTGTCAGCTTCGACCTTGACCCCCCCTTGTAGCCAGGTCGATTCGAGGTAGTTGTATTGTTTTCTTGAGTAATACTATAGCGAGCAGACCAGTTACTGGCCAAATCGTGCCCCGGACGACGTAGCATTCCCTACTAACGGTATCGTCCTACTACCGGACAGTTATTTGTCTACTGTCACGACATAATAGATAGATATAAATAATAGATCGTATACTTACTGTATGAATCTCAAAATGTACATATACATGTTTTTTATTTTGTTATTTATGTACCTTTTAACTTAAATAAGGTGGCGCTTGGTAAATATGATAATCGATTGTATTAACTCAAACAGAAACGATTCTGTAAAAAGACGTAAATTTTTATTACCACCACACGCCCGCATCCTAATCCCAACTGACCTGTTTTCAGTTTAATGTTACCTAATTCTAACGTAATACTTTTAATTAGCAGGGGTATGGCTGCCAGGTTGTTTAATGATTTTCACTACCTCTAAATACGCGGAAATAAGCGGATGACAGTATCAATTTCATGTTCTCTAAATTATTGGTGTTTGTGCACACAGTGTAATTAGCATTTCTTCCCCTTGAAGATAAGCATACGTGTTGCAATCAGGCATTATTAATAATCCCTATACTGAAGTTTCACGTCTCCTAATTACTAAAATCTAAATGTAAGTATATGACAGTAAAATAAGCTTCATCTCTTCAAAATAATTGACATGTTTGGGACTACAATCAATTTCTCTTCCGCTTGGGGATTCATGTATGTGCCATTACATCAATCATATTATTACAATGCAATGAATTCCTTCTTCTATACCGTTCATAATTATATGATTGACTGTGTAGTCAGTTTTTCTTTCCTTACGTAGTTGGTGTATGTATATATGATTGCATATGTTTTTCCTTTAACCCTTGTACAACCAAAACCGGGTCAATAATGACCCGGTAACTAATTATTTTCGAATAACTTCCAAAACCAACGTCAGAAAATAACATCTTTATAAATACCTCAATCTAAGGCTTCTGATGCAGTACATAACGATTTAAATCGTTTAGTGCTTATCTTTTACATCTTCAAAAATGTGGATTGGATCATAATTGACCCGGTTTTGGCCGTTCGCGGGATAACAAATATTCGAGGTATCTACGTCGGCGTGGCGCGGCGACTGCGAATCCAGACTTGGTGGTAACGATAGTGGTTGCAATAAATCAGTACGGTGCATATTACCGGGCGCTACGTTTAATTATTTATCAATGCTTTGTTATTGTGATCGTGTTCTTTATACGGGTTTTTTGTAAATTGCATTATTTATAAAATTACAATAAAAATACAGTGAATACTAATAAACAGTTGCATTTAGTAATCTCAAAGATCACAGGAACATGAGTTATAAAACAAAGCTACTTACAGAACGTGAACTATTTGAAGAGCTAATGGCTGAAAGTGATGATGATCATCCAAATTTCGATAAAGTATTGAGTGATGTCAGAATAGATCACGTTGAAGATTTAGGCACAGATGATGAATTATTTGAAGAAGAAATTACTAATATCCAACGTGAGAACGATCCAAATGCTGCAAATGTAAATAATCAGAAAGTCGATTATCGTGTATGGAAATACATCTCTGATAGTAATACATCAAAAACATGTGCGTCAAATATTATTCACTGCAGCATTGAGTCGCTTACAAGCAAAAGTGCAACTATATCATCCATATCAGAATCCTTTTTTACATTTAGATCTGACGATATAATAAACATAACTGTTCAGTGAACTAATCAAAAAGCCACTAAATTTTATTTTACAGAGATTAGAATGATGCTCACAAAGATATGAATGCTAAAGTTTTGAAAGACGAGACGTGGATTCAAAAGAATTGAAGTCCTTCATTGGACTGCTCCTCATTACTGGTATATTTAGAGAATCACATGAAGATCCAACAAGTTCATGGAATGACAACGACGCATTTAGTCGTCATATTTATCCTGCAAGAATGGGTAGAAATCGATTCCTAGACATTCTACGTTTTATACGCTTCGACGACCTAGATACTAGACTCCAAAGGAAACATAACGATAAACTTGCGCCACTACGGGAGATTACTGATATTTTTACAGAAAACTGTAAGGAAGCCTATAATGCAGCTGAATATGGAACAATCGATGAACAACTAGTTACCTTCCGAGGACGTTGTCCTTTTCGGGTTTACATGCCCAATAAACCCGAAAAATATGGCATAAAGATATGGGTATTACGTGATGCGAAATCATTCTACTGTTCAAATTTCAAAGTATATTTAGGTAAAACGGGTAATGTTCACGAAAAAAACCAAGGGCCACGTGTAGTCAAGCCACTATCAAAACTCTGGAACAAAAGTGGACGCAATATAACTACAGATAATTTTGTCACCGATATTACATTGGCCGAAGATCTTCTTGCGCAAAACCTAACTTTACTAGGAACTGTACGTAAAACTCGAAAAGATATACCTAAATCATTACTTGATATAAGTGGTCGAAATCTCTATTCGTCCGAATTCTTATTCCCGAAGGAGATTACTTTAGTATCCTACGTAACTAAACCATAGAAATTTGTATTGCTATTATTAACCATGCATCATACACACGAGATTAGCGACGAATAAAACAACTTCAAGTCAGATATGGTACTAGACTACAACCAAACAGAAAGTGGTGTTGATATATTAGACAAACTTATCCGTGAATATACGTGCAGAAGGACGACCAGACGGTGGCCTTTTGCTTCATTTATGAACTATGTTGATATTGCTGCTTATAATGCCTTTGCAGTTTGATTAATAAGAAATGTTCTACTTGGATGAGTAATACTTCTGTAAAAATCAGAAGTAAGCTGTTCATACAGGAATTGAGTATGGAACTGGTGAAGTCCCAAATAGAAAGAAGGGCTTCTCAAATTGAGGAAGATGGAAGAGGATTTCTTAATAATGTAAAAACAGCAATCGAAAGTACCGGGCGAAAAATAAAGTTAAATAAAAATCAACCAGCTTCAAGTCAGAAACGCGGACGTTGTCACCAATGTCGAGGCAGCGACAGCAGATATTCGAAAAAATGCAATAGTTGTAAGAGATTTGTGTGTCCAATACATGGCGACAAAATCGAAAATGTTATCTGTCACGACTGCCGAAGTGCTGAGGATGGAAATTAAGAACATCGTTTTTAATACTTGAGAATGTTAGATTTTAGTTCAGCATTTAATATTATTTTTACTTTATAATATATTGTTAGTGAAATGTACCTTGCTTTTACATTACTACGCTAATAAATATTGATATAATTTGTGGTAAATAATTCGTAGTATGGAGTATGCTAATAATCTCATTCTAAAATGTAAATTTGACCCAGTTTTGGTCGTCCAAGTCTTGAAAATTATTTTGGTCGTACAAGGGTTAAGAAACGACAGTAGATGTAACACGGATGGGTTCAACTCTATGTGTATGTGTGCATGGCTATCTACTTGAGATGAGGTGTATATGGGCAAAAATATATTAAAATGTAGGCAGTTTTACCTTTCCTTAATGATCGATGTACATTTATCAATTCAACTTGTGTGTAAATCTAAATATATTACTGCTTAATTAGTTTCATTTCACTTAAACAGTATGAGTATGGCTGTGCAACCAGTTTCCCTCTCCTACGTAGTACGTGTACGCGTACATGATTTCTGGACAATTTCTCTTCTACTAAAAGATAAATGTACGTGTAGCAACAAAGCATGTGATTAAAAGTGAGTATAATACTGTGCCCTAAACAATTGGTTACAATACAATCAATTTACTTTCATTTATACTGTTACATAATCAGTTTCCCTTCCCCCTAAGAATAAGTCTATATGTAGCAATCGAGTCCATGTTTAAATATGAGTATATCACTACGCAATTTACGACTGTAGCCACATTCTCTGCTATAACATAGTAGGTGTATGTATGCAAGAGTGTAACCGGCTTCTCGTAACCAATTATTATATGATTGCTGGACTGTGTAATGAGTTTCATTTACTCGAAACCGTAATCAGTTTGCTTTCCCCTAAGATATAAATGTATACGAGGGTTGCTATTTATGTATTGAGAGTAGAAAGAATAAACGAATGAATTTGATGAAGAATGTTTTTATTGCTTTTCAAAATAATCGCCTTTAAGATCTGTACACTTTTGCATGCGATTGAATCATCCTTCAAAGCACTTTGTCCAGTCAGAAGATGGTAGCTCTAAAACATGCATTTTGAAGGCCTCAGCTGCTTCTTCGGGCGAAGAAAATCGTTGTCCACGCAGTTTATCTTTAATTAGTGGAAACAAGGCGGATGACCCATCAATTCGATCTTTTGTGTGTCCAAATACTCGTTGGTTGCATGTGATGTGTGTGAGCTGGTATTGTCGTGATTCAAAATGATTCGTCGTTTTGGGTTGGTTTCTCTCAATTTACCGAAAACTTCAGGCAAATAAATGGTCGTGTACCACGCTGAATTAACGGTCTTTTGATTTTCGAGAGCCACAGTTACCACAGGACCGGTTTTCGTGAAGAAAAACGCCACCATTTGCTTCTTAATGCTTCAAGAACGAACAACTTTTGTTGGCTTTGCTTCACATTGAAACACCCAAACTAAAGGTTTAGGGTTTAGCATTCCCTACTAACGGTATCGTTCTACTACCGGACAGTTATTTGTCTACTGTCACGACATAATAGATAGATATAAATAATAGATCGTATACTTACTGTATGAATCTCAAAATGTACATATACATGTTTTTTATTTTGTTATTTATGTACCTTTTAACTTAAATAATGTGGCGCTTGGTAAATATGATAATCGATTGTATTAACTCAAACAAAAACGATTCTGTAAAAAGACGTAAATTTTTATTACCACCACACGCCCGCATCCTAATCCCAACTGACCTGTTTTCAGTTTAATGTTACCTAATTCTAACGTAATACTTTTAATTAGCAGGAGTATGGCTGCCAGGTTGTTTAATGATTTTCACTACCTCTAAATACGCGGAAATAAGCGGATGACAGTATCAATTTCATGTTCTCTAAATTATTGGTGTTTGTGCACACAGTGTAATTAGCATTTCTTCCCCTTGAAGATAAGCATACGTGTTGCAATCGGGCATTATTAATAATCCCTATACTGAAGTTTCACGTCTCCTAATTACTAAAATCTAAATCTAAGTATATGACAGTAAAATAAGCTTCATCTCTTCAAAATAATTGACATGTTTGGGACTCCAATCAATTTCTCTTCCGCTTGGGGATTCATGTATGTGCCATTACATCAATCATATTATTACAATGCAATGAATTCCTTCTTCTATACCGTTCATAATTATATGATTGACTGTGTAGCCAGTTTTTCTTTCCTTACGTAGTTGGTGTATGTATACATGATTGCATATGTTTTTCCTTTAACCCTTGTACGACCAAAACCGGGTCAATAATGACCCGGTAACTAATTATTTTCGAATAACTTCCAAAACCAACGTCAGAAAATAACTTATCTTTATAAATACCTCAATCTAAGGCTTCTGATGCAGTACATCTCCAAAAATGTGGATTGGATCATAATTGACCCGGTTTTGGTCGTTCGCGGGATAACAAATATTCGAGGTATCTACGTCGGCGTGGCGCAGCGACTGCGAGTCCAGACTTGGTGGTAACGATAGTGATTGCAATAAGTCAGTACGGTGCATATTACCGCGCGCTACGTTTAATTATTTATCAATGCTTTGTTATTGTGGTCGTGTTCTTTATACGGGTTTTTTTGTAAATTGCATTATTTATAAAATTACAATAAAAATACAGTGAATACTAATAAACAGTTGCATTTAGTAATCTCAAAATTCACAGGAACATGAGTTATAAAACAAAGCTACTTACAGAACGTGAACTATTTGAAGAGCTAATGGCTGAAAGTGACGATGATCATCCAAATTTCGATAAAGTATTGAGTGATGTCAGAATAGATCACGTTGAAGATTTAGGCACAGATGATGAATTATTTGAAGAAGAAATTACTAATATCCAACGTGAGAACGATCCAAATGCTGCAAATGTAAATAATCAGAAAGTCGATTATCGTGTATGGAAATACATCTCTGATAGTAATACATCAAAAACATGTGCGTCAAATATTATTCACTGCAGCATTGAGTCGCTTACAAGCAAAAGTGAAACTATATCATCCATATCAGAATCCTTTTTTACATTTAGATCTGACGATATAATAAACATAACCGTTCAGTGAACTAATCAAAAAGCCACTAAATTTCCCCTAAGATATAAATGTATACGAGGGTTGCTATTTATGTATTGAGAGTAGAAAGAATAAACAAATGAATTTGATGAAGAATGTTTTTATTGCTTTTCAAAATAATCGCCTTTAAGATCTGTACACTTTTGCATGCGATTGAATCATCCTTCAAAGCACTTTGTCCAGTCAGAAGATGGTAGCTCTAAAACATGCATTTTGAAGGCCTCAGCTGCTTCTTCGGGCGAAGAAAATCGTTGTCCACGCAGTTTATCTTTAATTAGTGGAAACAAGGCAGATGACCCATCAATTCGATCTTTTGTGTGTCCAAATACTCGTTGGTTGCATGTGATGTGTGTGAGCTGGTATTGTCGTGATTCAAAATGATTCGTCGTTTTGGGTTGGTTTCTCTCAATTTACCGAAAACTTCAGGAATTAACGGTCTTTTGATTTTCGAGAGCCACAGTTGCCACAGGACCGGTTTTCGTGAAGAAAAACGCCACCATTTGCTTCTTAATGCTTCAAGAACGAACAACTTTTGTTGGCTTTGCTTCACATTGAAACACCCAAACTGTGGACTGGCCTTGTCATTCTGGCTCATAAACATAAATCCACGACTCGTAACCTGTGACGATGTTGTATACCGCTTTGTATGCACCATAGTTGTATTTTGAAATAATTTTACGGCACCAATCGACACGAGCATTTTCTTGAGCATCTGTCAACAAATGTGGAATCCAACGTGCACACAGCTTCCGAACACACAAATGTTCGTGCAAAATCTTATGTATGCTGGTCGCGCTAATGCATAAACATCTCTCGATTTCGTGATATGTCACATGACAATCTTCTTCAATTAGTTTTCGCACAGCATCGATATTTTCCGGCACAACGACTAATTTTGGACGACCTCCTTTAACTTCATACGGGAGCGAACTACATCCGCGTTTGAATTCAGTGTACCAGCGATGTACAGAGGCTGTAGATGGCGCTTCATCGCTAAAAGTTGAATTCAGTTGATTGATGCATTGTTCTTGAGTTAGACCACGCCGAAAGTCATAATAAATCATAGCCCGAAAATTTTCACAAGTTAATTCCATATTTTGGCTGAGATGAAATTTTCAACTTACTGTAAACAACACAAATAGTGCTCGCACGACAAAACGTTCTAAGTACGTACAACCTCAAAAATGTCAAACTTTAAGATGACAGTGACAAATTCCACTCGGCAATACCAGTGTTGCCAATTCTCAATACATAAATAGTATCCCTCGTACGTGGTAAATTTATTTATCGGCGTCTATAAATGTACTGTTGTGCAGTTTCACTTTGCTTGAACGGTTTGAGTAATATACATATGTACGCGTAACCATCTACAGTTTTGAATCTCCTAAATAGTTTTTATTTATACGATCGTGTAATTGATGTTCCTTTCCCTTATATTACTATGTATTACACGCCCATAATGAGTGGAAATAAGTTTAACCAAGCATGTTGGTAAATCCAATGTACCACTGCATAATCAGTTTCCCTTCCCTTAAATGGTTGCTACATGGAGGCGTAACTGTGTAAAGCTGTAGGTACGTCTGCATTCATGTGTAACCAATTTTGCTTCCACTTAGGAATTGGTATATGTAAAGCTATCAGGTTTCCATTTAAATGTTAATAATGCACGACTCTAATCGTTTTCTCTGCTATTAAGTAATTAGTGTGTGCATGACCGCGATCAGTTTCCAAATTGTTGGTGAATGCATGTTTCACTTTATAATCACTTGGTCTTCCCTTATGGATAAATACCTGTACGTGTAGAAATATCGCATTTATGTAAATCTAAACATCCAATTAGCGATAGGTGTATGTAACCAACCATGTTGGTAAATTTACCATAACACTACGAAATTAGTGTCCCTTTCCCTGCATGGTGGGTGTATGTGAATATATTATTTTATAATCAAGATCAGTTCGCCCAAATAGTTGCTGTGTATAACTGTGTATTCAGTCTATTCTCGTTAGAGAGAGATGTATGTCCACCAATAAAGTTAGTATTTTGTGTAACAAGAATATTACTCAGTTTTGAGTTTTACTTTATAGTTGTAAAAGCGGTAACTGTGTCTCAAAATTATTGGTATATATGTGTACAATTCTAATCAATTCCTTCCCTTAGAAATCCGTGCACGTCTAGCAATCGTCCATATGTTCAAATTTATTAGATTACTGTGTAATTATTTCCTTTCCCTAAACCTTTAGTAGTATATGTATAAGTGGCTGTGTGACCACTCTTTGATGATCAACTGCGAAGAAATGAGCGGCTGAGTTAAAACGTTGGTGAGCTTCTCTTGAAGATTATCCACGCCCACCGTAACCATAAATTGAAAATGCCAATAAAATCTTCGAAAGCGAGAATTACTGGGATTTAGGCAATCTACACTTTAAGAGGTCTGACTTAGCTGAATTCGTTAAGATATCGGAGGAAAGAGTCTGTCACAATTTGAACGCTGAATTAAACATGCGAAAACCTTATGCGAGGTGGTTGCAGCAACGAGTTTTAGTCCAATTAGGAGAGAAGATTTGTCACCATGGACGAGATTTGGGTTCACCAATTCCAAGTCACTGCCCGTCAGTGTTCTTTGGGATTCCAAAGGCATACTCCTAATTGATTACCTCAAAAAAAGGTGAAACTGTGACTGGCGAATGTGACTCAACTATTTTGACCCAACTTACTGTTAAAACAAGCGTAGGCCTAGCTTGAAAAAGAAGAAAACGCACCATCCCTATTTACCAAATTTGGCAACCCTAATGATAAAGACATTGCAGCTATGAATTGAGTGAAATGTGTAGTAGTGAATAATAGTTATGAAATAAATACTTCTGTATGTGTAACAGTCAAGAATTAAGTAAAGCGTATATAACTGCTATATCAGTTTTTATTTTTCTACGGCACTGCAAGGTGGTGATCTCATCGGGACGCTTAAGACAAGGGGTCCCGCAGAGGCCATTTGACATGACTATTCGGAGGGGCCTAAACCGTAAAAAATTGAATTATTAGTTTACTTTCCTTTTTAAATTTTATATACAGAATGTCCGAAAAGTATGGAATATTCTATATATCTCGGTAAATATTTATTTTATCAAAAATATCCGAAATAAAAGTTGTGTAGTATTTAATTCTGCATTACAGGAAGAAGCAAGAAGTTAGTGGGTTTTTAAAAATCAAAGGAACAGAGAATATCACTATAATTATATTAAATGACAGGTACCCTATATTGTACTGATTAGATAGAGATGTCTTTTTTCAATGATATAAAACCTTAATACTTTTTACTTTTGAGAAAAAATCAAAAAATTGATGTTTATTGTAATAATCATTAATCTAGACTCCTATGATTGATTTTAATTGTCGAAACATTTGATTACGTCTTAGAACTGTCAAGGTAGTACGTGCACTTGAAGTAAAAAGTTACTTATATTTAAACTGGTTAACATCCAAGTCAGTGAAATACGCTTTTTAAGTAAACGGAAATTGTTCATTTATCCGAAAGGCAACGTACTGAAATTTTAATGATGCTCGGATATGGAGAAAAAAGGAGGACACAGACAGAAGTTTGCAATTTGTTTAACTATTAAACCCCGAATTTTACATTAGCAATCAACTATGAGTAAAATTCAGCACAAGTTTCAAGATACGTGTTATATATATATATATATATATATATATATATATATATATATATATATATATATATATATATATATATATATATATATATATATATATATATATATATATATATATATATATATATGATGTGTTGTGTGTGTGTGTGTGTGCGTGCTGCTGCGTGCGTGCGTGCGTGCGTGCGTGCGTGCGTGCGTGCGTGCGTGCGTGCGTGCGTGCGTGCGTGCGTGCGTGCGTGCGTCCGTGCGTGCGGGGGTGCGTGTGTGCGTGCGTGAGTGCGTGCATGTGTGTGTGTGTGTGTATGTGTATGTGTAACAATCGACCATTATGTTAACTTTATGTCCACCAAATTTTAATCTCTGTAAATGGTTGTGTCTAACAAGCAAACGTTGTCACACGTGTGTGAAACTTAAAGTGTAGTACAGTTACACCTGCGAAACTAAATCTTGGGTATTACGGAATTCTGTTTTTATTAAGACGGAAATGTGGAAAGGTAAAATAAAATAAAATATTTTGGAAATGTTGTTGAGAAATATTTAATAAATTAATTTAATCATTGTAATATAGTTAGCACGTGTGTTATTGAATTATCGTGCAACATTTCTTTTTCTTTGTTCGCCAGACTTTTGCTATAAATATTTTTGTTACTGTAGAATTTACCATATTGAATGGTAATCGACTTTGTCCATTAGGATCTATCTATCTACAGTGTGTGCGAAAATTTGCTTAACAAATGGGACTTTCCTTCAATATTACGTTCTGCGAAAAATTCTTTCTGCAGATAAGTTTTGCTTGTCCTAAAACATGTTTAGCACCAATCAGACCAAGTTTGACATGCATACTATACAGGGTAGAACATGAAACACATATTTTGCTTAAGAGTAAAGTACCTTTATTTCAATAGATAAAAAAAAATTATACTGAGAAAAGTTGTTAAGAATTAAAATTATGTTCAGATACGAAGTTTCAGACTCCTATCACGATTTTGACTATTTTGAAATTTTTCTGTGTATTTTTCTATTCTGCATAATAAACATGTTGCAAATGTATTTTTGACTGTCATCTGTAGCATGATTTATCTGTATCCATAATGTGAATTGAATAGTCAATGTAATGTCATACTTATTTACATACTCGAATCTTGTTTGAATGAAAATGAAGTTCGATAATCAAGAAAAGGTAGAAATAGTACTAATTGTAGGAAATAATTATCGAACCACACGTCAGGCTGCTGCAATATCTCCCATGTAACTGTGGCGGAATTTTAGAAATTGCAATCCGAAATTTTTCAAAGAACCTGAGCAACTGAGAGTGGATGATGACAATCTTGATGGAAAAGACTTAGACATACTACTGACTATTCAAGAAAATCCCAAACAAAGCATTAGACAAATATCCCGGACTTTGAATGTAACCACCACGTTTACAAGAAAGATACTAAAAAAGCACAAATTTAAACTTTTAAGCCAAAATTTATTCACAAATTTATTCATTCATTTATTCCATTAATAGAAAGAGACATGAATCAGCGCTTGGATTTTTGTGTATTACTTTTAGGATGTTTAGAAGGTGATAGAGGTTTTTTGAAGAAAATTTGTTTCACGGATGAAGCAGTATTTACAACAAACGGGATATTTAGTTCTCAAAATTCTCGGTATTGGAGTACTAAGAATCCACATTGGTCAGTAGAGTGTCGTAGCCAGCACTCTGAAAAGGTTAATGTTTGGTGTGAAATAATATGCGACAGGTTACTTGGGCCATTCTTTTTTCAACACATAATTGGCGACAATTTTTTTTAATTTTCTCAACACAGAGTTTGAAAACGTCCTGGACGATATGCCGCTTGAAGAAAGACACCAGATGATTTTTCAATTACATGCCGCCCCCGCACATTTCCGTGCACGTGTAAGAGACTGGCTAAACGGAAATTTTCCGAACAAATGGATCGGTAGGGCTGTAAAAAATGAATAAAATTTTTTTTCTTGGCTTCCATGATCTCCAGATGTTACACCTCTTGATTTTTTCTGTGGGGATTTCTGAAGCAAAACTCACCCGCGAAATCGCGATAAACTGAAGCAAAGAATAAGAGAAGCCTGTTAACTGCGTTACACCTGAAATGCTGAGAAATGTTCGAGCAAATATGAGACGGAGGGCTTCTGGGTGGTCATGTTGAAAAGTGAGTCACATTTCAAAGGTAGAATAATTTAAATTTAGTTGAAGTTGCTGAAATTCAATATGTCACAGCTGTGTATATTTCTGTTGATTTTTTTCATTTCATCTCTTAGCATAAGATTGAATTTCAAACAACTCAATACAATTTTTTTCTATCTATTAAAATAAAGGTACTTTACTCTTAAGCAAAATATGTGTGTTATGTTCTACCCTGTATAGCGTGCATGTCAACTTTGATCTGATTGGTGTTAAATAAGTTTTAGGACAAGCAAAACTCATCTGCAGAAAGAATTTTTCGCAAAACGTAATATTGAAGAAAAGACCCATTTGTTAAGCAAATTTTCGCACACACTGCACATTGGAAATTTCTTTAGTTCATCTCACTCGACCGCTGATCATGATAGCTTAGCTATTGAAACGCGTTCGGTGTTTATATTTTTGTGTGCTACGTGGGTGTATTGTGTTTGTTACAGGTCCTGCCACAATTCCAGTGTTCCAGATGTTTCAAGTGAAATGGCTTCCCGGTTTTAAAATTAAGAGTAAGATATTTGTAATTAATACTGATATAAAATTTCTGAAAGATTTCGGTAGGTTAGATGTTTTTCCAAATTTTATTAATGTTGTTAGTAATTCAAATTCGTATGCAGTTGGAATTTACCAAGCGGAAATGACTAGATTTACAAATTAAATGTAATTATTCCAAACTAACAAAGCTAGAATTAGAGGTTTGTGACTTATATTTAAAACTGGGAACAGGTTTAAATGCTAATGAATTTGGTGAGTGGATTACCTATTTGAATCACTTGGATGAGGTCATTGGTCATAAAGTTATTGCTAAAAGATTTATATATCAGAAGAAATTGTCAAAATGATGTAGATCCAATAAACAAGTCAAGCCACAAACGAAAATATCCTATTAACAAATCTTCTGAGACTTTTAAACAAGAAATAGATTTGTTAATTAAAGATTTGAATTTGAAATATAATCTTAATTTGAACAAACCTCCATTGGATAAAATCATAGTTGGCATAGAAAGTTCTATTAAATCATTGTATGAAAATTCTAAAGAGTACGTTAGACAAGCCAATAAAATTCAAATTTCGGTAAATATCCAACAAGAGTCAAAAGTAATAATTGTTTTTATCTCAAAGCAGATAAAGGCAATCAGGTAGTTGTTTTATACAAAGAGGATTATTTTGCTTCAGTCAAAGAACTCTTAGATTCAGGTTCTTATTCAGTCATTACCAAAGATCCGCTTCTTAAAATAATTACTTCAACTAGGAAGGTTTTATAGCATATAAAAGACTTGTGGATAACTTAGGTTTCAACTAATGGTATTCAATCCGGTACTATTTAAAATGTATTACTTGCCTAAGATTCATAAACCAGGTAATGGTATGCGACCCACCTGTGCAAATCGTTATCTAGTAAACTTCATAACCTCTCTTTCCAACAGCCCAACTTCAGTGTTTCAAGTTCGTATGAATTTATTGATAAAGTTAAAGTATTGAACTTACAGAAGATAAAATGTTAGTCTCATTCGACGTTTGTTCAATGTTTCCGAGCGTTCCAATAGATTAATAATTAATATAATTTTATTAATACATAAATAAAATGTTTACCGTGAGTAGGATTTGAACCTACGACCTGTACTTTCCTAGAGTACCTCGCTCAACAACTGAGCTATCGAAGTACAAGCCCCAATCGTTGTAAATTTTGTCTTTATGTATGTAGAATTGATGTAAATTTTAAATTTAATGAGATAACAGTCAAATTACTTATATTAATGGAATATGCAATATCGCAAGGGAAAAAAACTTACAATAGATTAAACTTTAGTTTATTTAGGTGTTGTAAAAAAAACCATTTGGACGATGTAAAAGGTTTTCTTAAATTAACAGATTTGTGTACGAAACAAACGTTTCCAAAATTAACCATCAATTTTTCAAGCAAGAACATGGGCTATAACGAGGTGAGTTTGGCAAGTAAACACATCCCAAACTTGGTCAAATGCCTTTGAGATATCTAAAGCGACTACAACTGTTTCACCGGACTGCTTTACTGTATTGTTCCAAACTTGGGTCAAATATGAAAGAAGATCACCTGTTGAACGGCTTTGCCTAAACCCATATTGGTGGTCACTAAGGAGTTTGTTAGTTTCAAGGAATGTGAGCAGTTGCTGATTGATGGCTTTTTCCATGATTTTAGACAAAATGGAAGTGATGGCAATTGGTCGGTAGTTTGAGGAATCGGTCTTATCGCCTTTTTTGGGAATAGGTTGATCGTTTGCTAAATTCCATGATGAAGGGAATTCCCCAGAAGACATAGAGATCGTATAGAGCTTAGATAGGACTGCTTATATCAGTTTTGAAAGTAACAGTATTCTGTTATTAAAGCTATTAAGTTTAAGTTTAAGTTTGGGCAAAACACTAGTTTTCACCTTAAAAAAAACTAAGAAATTATTTCAAGTAATGTGTACTTTTAATTATTAATATAAAAGCTAATATTGAAGTAGGTTGTCTTACAGGAAAAATAATTATTCAGGTTTTTCTAGCCGATGCGGTTGTAGTAATAGTTATTTGTATTATAAGTAAAGAAAAGTATTGTTTTTCTTTACGAATCGCGATCTTTTTAATCGAGGCGCAGCCGAAATTAGAAACACGATGAGTAAAGAAGAACCTATTTTTCTTTAAGAATAATACATAACAATTTTTCGGACACTAATGGAAATGGATTACATTTTA
This sequence comes from Vesta saturnalis, assembly GCA_036346205.1. Taxonomy (NCBI): domain Eukaryota; kingdom Metazoa; phylum Arthropoda; class Insecta; order Coleoptera; family Lampyridae; genus Vesta; species Vesta saturnalis. Next base: position 7,799,595 of record JARFJB010002021.1, on the reverse strand, counting down.
TAAGAAAGAATACATTACAAGCGCGATAATCATATTACCGTTTCCATCACTGCAGCAACTAAACAAAAATAAGTAAAGAAAAAGTGTTATCGCGTGAAAATGGAAATAAATAATGTAAAATCATCCTGAAATATCGGCATTAGCGCTTGAAGCTGTTGCTAATTTATTCAAAGAATGTAAGGGATATCGACGAAGAAGTTATGCTTGCTTTTTTTCATGAAAAAGTTAGTTTTCCTGAATACATTTATTTATTTATTTTAAGTTTTATGTTTATATTTGATTAAATGCTGAAAGACTGAAATCTTCCACGCTGTGGTCGACATATTCCATAATAAGCTTGCGTCCAAAATATATCAATCACTTAAGATTGTTCATATTTTATATGAACAATAAATGTACACTGCAACTTGTGGGGATCCATAGTCTCTACAAGATGCCGAAGAAAATAGCTCATTATTTGAAATTACGCAATCCAGACGGTTACACTGGACACTGCCTACGTCGAACGTCACCTAGTTTTCTAGCTGAGGGTGGACCGGATATCAGTATGCTTAAAAATCATAGAGGATGGCGATCAAACACAACTCCAGAAGAATATATAGAAGGAAGGATTAACAATAAAATGGCGACTTCGAAAATGATCTTTAATCATTTTCTACGTGAAATGGAGGAGTTCATCAGGAGGTTTTATCAAAATCGTCACTATCATTTAATGATTTACAGTTAAAACATTGTACAAGCATAAGTTTTTCTAATAGTTGTACGTTTGATATTTATGCCAACAAATAATTAATAATTCTTTATAAAGAAATGGTTGCTATAATGAAAAAAGATACTTTTCTTTACGATTTGTAATAAACAAATATGGTCCATTTCCATTGAGTGTCCTAAAAATTGCTTTATCTAAAACCAATAAAAGTGAATACTTTAGTACAACACATAATTGTTTATTCCATTTTTTTGGAGGGGAACTAGTTGAGTGTGAACTTCTGAAAACAAGTTGCAAAGTGACCTACTTTCTGATAAGAGCTAGTCTTTTGTATTTGCTATACAAAATAGAAAGGTTCTATAAGAATATAATAGTTTAATTAAATAATTCCAATTACAACTGTTAAGTTTTTTTCCTTGTGGATGAGTGTTTAAGTATCAAAAATGTATTCTTGATACTAAACGTTAAAAACATACGAGATGTAAATTGAATCAACCAGAGGAATCTGTCGTAACGGGCCATAGGTTAAACAATGATATCATAAAATTCAATTTGAGAATATGGAAACTTTATCAAGGCAAGCTCATTTCAAAGAACTTCCACAGGCAAGAAGAAATCTCCGATTAAACAGGTTTTGAGTAATTAAAAAAGACATAATGGTATGCCTTAATCTTAATGTTAATCGTAGGTATGTTTAGGTTTTTTTGCTGTTTTTCCTAAATTAAATTAAATTCTTTACCAATTAAGTTACAGCATTAAAATAGTTTACGGTATATGGTTCGAATTAATATAAAATTAAACACATATTCTGTTTTTAATGTATAACAACGATTACAGTTCTTAAATAGTAACAGAAATTTTTTGTTTGTTAAATTTGTTATGATTTAACTAGATATTTAATTGGTATGTTAAGTTTTTAGGTGTGAATACTTTTAGCTCATCAGAAGTAGATTTAATTTTGTTAAAGTTGTTTTTTGTTTCTGATATATTTTATTGTTTGCCTTTTTCCGTCAGTGTTTTAAATTATCATTTGCAAGGCGGGTTAATAATATTTAACCCATTACCACACGCGTGACTTTCCTGTAAATTGCCACACGCGGCGATCTATGGGATCGCCACACATAACAATATAAAGGTTAAAATTGGTATACACATGTTTTACTTTGAATTTCATTTAATTAACAATTTAAAAATATGTTATTTGTTATAAATGAATTATATAAAAATGTATTAAAATGCAGTAGACATATATACCAGGTGTTCATTTCAAAACTTCCCAGCTCGGATTTCTCGAAATGAGAAGATTCCTTAAAAAAGTCGCTGAAAAAGGATTAGCGAGGAGGGCCACTTTTTAACCAAAAATTACTTCACCTCCTTTTATCCCCCGTCCCCTCGAGTTACACCCTTCAAAATTTTTAGTAGTAAGAGGGATCGAGTAATTCCTTTATTTTGGCGTTAGTTTTTCTTATCGGTCCACTTACATTTTTTTTTGCTCTAGGGAAGTTGTCCCTTAAGACCCAAATTTATTATGTTTATTAAGAAGAAGACGATCATAGAAATAATAATAATTGCTCCAACAATGAATTACATACCAATTACTTGCTTGACGTAGGGATCGAGACCAAGTAACGACATTCAAATTTATGTTACTATTTATTAATGGACATTAATACACCGTATCTGATAAATCAAGTGTTTTTGCGTTACTCGGAGTGTTATGGTTTGTTTAACAAATATTTTTTTTTTGCTGTAGAATTTATTTTCATAAAACAAGATTCGAACTGTACGTAGGAAGGTAAGTGTTTAAGTGTAAAAAGGATGCTGTACTGTGCGTTTGTAGATCTGGAGAAAGCATACGACAGAGTGAATAGGGAGAAGCAGTGGGAAATATTAAACGGAATAAGGGCAGTATACAGCGGTATCCCGGCATTTGTTAGGGAGAAAGGAGGTGTGAGTGAATACTTTAATATTAAGTAAGGAGTGGAAGAGGCTGTGCGATGTCACCGTGGCCGTTCAATGTATACGTGGATAAATGTGTTAGACGAGCATGTACTGATACAAATGGTGTAATGGTTGGTGACGTAAATGTCCGGCTTATGGTGTATGCAGATGACTTATTAAGTGACAGTGCGGATGAGCTGTAAACTGCTCTGGGGTAGTTTGATACAGTCTGTAAGAGCATAGACCTAAAGGTAAACGTGAACAAAACTAAAATTGTGGTGTTCAATCGGGAAGGTGGAAAGGATAGTAGAGCATTTACTCTGCAAGATGAAATTGTGGAGCAAGTGGACTAGCTGGAATATCTGAGTATGTTTCCTGCAGATGGTACAATGTATGGCGAGGTTGGACGAAGGGTTAATGCTGGAAGGAAAGTGATTGGAAGTATGTGGACGATAATGTGAAACGAAAGTATGAGCCTAGCTGCGAAACGAGCAATCTATAATGGCGTGTTTGTCCCGTCAGTACTGTATGGAAGTGAGGCGTGGGTATGTCAAAAAAAGCACGAAAGAAAAATAATTGCCGTTGATATGAGATTCTTGAGAAGCGCATGTGGTAAAACAAGAAGGGACAAGATAAAGATTGAGTACATAATGATGGAGTATGGCGTAGGAAAGACGATGATGGATAAATATGAAAGTAGTATCTTACGTTGGTTTGGTCACATTGAGAAAATGAACAACGCAAAATTAACAAAGCAAATATATGTGGGTGAGGTTAGAGGTAAGGCCGTGCCTAGTAGGCCGAATGTAGTAGCACGTATGATAAAGGAAAGAAAGATAAAGAGTTTTAAAAATAAAAGTACATGTCAGAGACAATGTATGAATCTTGCGGAAGCTAGGGAGGTATGAGGAGATAGGAAAGCATGGAGAAAGATTGTGAATAAAAAATAAATAAGAGGCAGGGATTGTTTTGCCTATCCCGCAAGGGAATGGCGTGAAGGTTAAGATGAGTTAAAAGCACATGGACATCATGGTGTCTAATCACTGCATTACAGTAAATAAACATCCATAACGTCAAGTAGTTAAGTAGAAAGTTCTCTTAGGATTGATTTGAGTAAGAATTAAATTAATATTAGAAAAAAATTACTCCAGTTAGAAAATAGGTCAAATATACTTAAATATAATATCTATAATGAAAGAAAGAGTTTTAATAATAATAAAATAAAAATAAAAAATACACATTAACCAAATAAACAGGTAAACCACAATAAAATGTAATATCTACTCAGTAAAACGGCGCATAATAGACCACTAATTATAACGTGAAAAAAAGATTAATTTGTTCATGAGTTCACGGTTGTGTAGTTAACCTAACTTTTTATGAGGGCGCAAAATTGCATTTTAACCGCGCAAAATAATTGGCGCCTATTACTGCATAGTAAAAAATTGATTTATCTATAAGTCAATGTAATTGTTATATCAATTTGTTTCCTATAAAAGCGCAAGATTTAATTTTAACGGGGCATTATTATAAATTTATTGCACATATTACTTAATTTTTTTAAACTATTATTTATTGAAGACGATAACTGTAATTATTATGGAAACGTTCAAATCTGAATAAAAATTAATTAAAACTATTGATTTCTTTATTAAACAAGTCTAAAAAGCTTTAGTAGTTTTTCAGTTTAGTTCTAATATCCAGGTGTGTGAAGACATCCGGGTCATGTGATTTAAAGATGTATAATTAAGCGCTAATTACGCTCAGTTTTCCCTTGTAGAAGTTAAATTTTGCACCCCAATAGGAAATAAGTTGTTACAAAAATGTGTGTCCCCTTTTAAGAAACAACTTATTGTAAAATTACGTTGATATGACTAACTTTACAACCGTCGACTTCTGCATAAATAAATATTTTCTTATGCAGTAATTAGGCATCAATTAGGCGTCGCTAAAGTAAAATTTGACACCCTCATAGGAAATAGAGTATTGCAAAAATTACAACGATATTATGGTGTCTAATTGCTTCATTGTAATGCATAAGCAACCTGATCAATTTAAAACATAGATTAATCCTATAAGGGCTCAAAATGAAACATTTGCGGCGCAAAACGGCGCATAGTAGATGCTTAATTATCGCGCGAAAAGATTATACATAAGTTCAGGGTTGAGAATGAAGTAATTTTTGCAAAACTTATTTTTTGTGGGAGGCGCAAAACGGCCAATCATGAGCTTCTAAATACTGCGACAGAAGAACTTATGTATCCAAAAGTTTGCTGCTCCATAAAGATAGCCGAGGTTATAGAGCTTTTGCTACAACTTTTTTATAATTAGAGCGCAAAATTCAACTTCAACGGGGCAAAATGGCGCATAATTGGAGTCTAATTTATATTATTCAAACTCATCATCTTTAATACCCTCTGCAATTAATGTTTAATAAAATTCTAATCATGGGCCAAGGTGCTTATCAGAGGCATTGTACTAAAAAATTATGATGCTTCAAGCTTTACAAAAAAATGCGTATACCAACCTCTACAAAAATTCAGGAATTCAGGAATGTATTTTTGTATGGCAATGTTGGATAGGCAAAATGTAATCATACAAAACCAGCAGGTGTTGCATTAGAACAATAGAAAACGGACGCTAATAAACTGAATTTTGTAAACCTAGACATTTACATAAAATGTCGATACCAGTGTAAAAATTACTATTAATCCAACAGTGTGCAATTAACGTAACCAAAGATGTTTAAGCCTATTAGAGTTTGTGGATGCTCTCAAAAAACATTGGCAATACACTTTCAGGGATGGATTTGTACGGCTTAGGTATATTGAATATTCCAATAATTGCACGTGTGGTTTCGGTTAAAACATTAACACACAATATCGTATACCAACCTTTACAAAGATGTACGTAAACCTTCCATAAAGCCCATCCTGTATATCTCTATTAACAGTAAAAACATTTCTTCTTAATTCGGTTAACGTTAAAGTTAAAATAAGTGGCCAAATCGTTAAGCTCATTACAGTAAAGTGATATCCAAATCTATCATTTAAATTCAATTGAGAATCACTGTTTGGAACATCCCAAAATATAGCACCAGTCATAAGCGATAAGCTCGCTGACATAATTATTAAAAACATCCAGTTTATAAAAGTGTGAGGTTGAGTATAAAATATCGCCTTCCTGGATGTAAATGCTATAAGTTAAAGTAATTATTCAAACACAAAAACTCACGTAAACAACACAAAAGCTTGAGCAAAACAATTAACATTTTTGGTGGACATCGGTAATGTTGCAGGTGGTCCTGGATCACTGATAGGTTCTTGTTTTTGTCTAAATAATTCAGCTAATTGTTCTATCCTTTGTGAAGATTCCAACATAGCTTCTGCAGACAAATCATCTAAAGTTACTAAATCTAAATAATAATCTGAGGGATTTTTGAATGATGGACAGGGATAGTCGACCATTGAAAAGTACGGTATCATATTTTTTCTTTTACCACTGTACATTGTTCTACCGGCTGATACAAGAACAATGCGAGAGAGCATCGTAAATATTTCATAAGTCGGAGGATGTAACGTAAGTATAACTATGCGACCTAGAAATGTTAATGAGTAACCGTGATTAACCTGTTAGAAAAGGAAATACCAAGAGAATTCCCACTTCCTCCATTAGCCCACTGTCTTAGATACTCTATTAAAAAGAAAGTGTCAAATATATCCATTCCTTTTGTTGGCTGATCTAGTAAGACGATATCTGTATCAAGTAATAAATGGCAGGCAACGTTTAGTCTACGCGTTTCTGATATTGTCATTGCTGACACTTTCGTATTCCGTACTTGTTCTAATCCTAAATCTTCTATTAAAACATTAATCTGGAATTTTGTTAATCAGTGTAAACGTATAGAGGAGTTAAGCTTGTTACCCTATCCATGGCATCAATTTTTAGGTGATCTAATTTTGCTGTAGGTTTTTTGAGATCATAGTGAAACCTGAGCGTTTGTAATACAGTCATGTCGCTACATAAATTTGAGTTATTCTGAGTATAGGCGATTCGTGGTTTTAAAGTTCTGGCGTTAACATTTCGACCATTAAGGATGATATCACCAACAGCCGGTTTTTCTCTACCACCAACTACGTCTAGAAGAGCAGTGCCTTCTTCTTCTGAAGTTGCCATAATGGCCAATACATCGCCACCACGAGCTTCGAAGCTCACGTTATTAATTAATAAGTGCTGATTCCCTCCTATGCATTTAGATGCATTTTGAGGCCATACTCCCAACTCGCAAGCCTACAAATTTCATTCCTTTTAAAAATATTTGTCTAATTATAATTACCTGTAAATGAGGATAAATGAAGTGAGGCCCGACTTCTTCATCATGGCTTAAGTATTCGACTCTCCGTCTTGAGATTGGGGCTGATAGATGGCTTTCAGTATTTGACATAGGCATTCCAATTTGGCTGAAAGCATTCAAGTTGTATAATAAGGTTTATAAGTGAATAATTATATTACCTATGATCAACATCATGAAGATGCGGTCCGAACTCAGCAACACTATTTCGTCGCGAATCAACTGCCCATCGTCGATTAGGTGTTCTGCCATACTCAACAGCAAGTAGATTTGCTTCGGAATTACTTTTATGCCGGTTCCACTGCTCTGCTGTTTTAATTCCTCCTTGTTGTAGTGCAGCTAAAGGAACATCCGGTGGCCCACCCTAAGTATTAGTAAAACAAAATTCAATAAGCTATTAAATAATTTTAATTGACTTGAGAAAAGGAAGCGGCACGTTCAATTACCACTTCCTCCGGAAGATCCGTATTCATACACGAACAAGAGTGAAAGTTCTATTAACAAATCAAAACTTTATAACCACAATTGTAAAAATAAATGAGGCATGTAATGTATTATGTATAACGGTAGCTTCCCATGAATTTTAAGGATCATTACTAATAGGGTTTGGTTTAAACTGCCCTACCCCGTGTACGTGATGATACGATGGATGAAGATTCTGCATACGAAAATCAGGATCAGAACGGTATTTCCGGTTTTGTTTATATTGATTTGTAGTTTCGTTGTCAGAACTGTCATAGCCAGAGCTACCTTCTCTAGGGCCTCTATTTCCGGATTTCGGGATACTAAAATCACACGTGCATAATATGTCTAGATTTATTACGTAAACAAACCGTGACCGAGGACGAGCTGAAGGTCCCCTGTTGAAGTGCTGAGGTGTACCTGATCTATTAGAACCATTTTGATTTGGGGGGAAAACTCGAGGTAAACCAAATTTTAAGTACGTATACATATTAGAGCCTAACGCCGATCTGAAAGTAATTGGGTTATTATTGTGTGAAGCAGGTAAACTGCGTACTTCGGTCCATATCTGGGATGTGAAAGAATTGATTGGACCGTTGTGTCGCGTAATTGAAAATTTCCATAAGGTAAAGGGCTTTTGTCCGTTGATCCTAAAGCGCTATCAGTGAAGTCGGAATTTAAATTTTGCCTGAAATTTACAGATTAGGGGTTATTTTCTTAATAAGTTGTAGTCACCTGTAAATTGACCATGCGTGAAGATCTTCGCTAGCAGCACCCGAGAATGGTCGAAAGTCGGGGTTTGATGGAACTGAGTATTTCCGCTCCATTTCATAGCTTTGTGATCCACCCCCTTGAGATGGGGTACGACTTCTTACCATATTTTACTTTTTCACTTATCTGAAAAAAGAAAAACTGTCATTAATCTGATGAAGCGTTTGATGGCAAGTTATGTAAACAGATCTAGGTGAATAACCTTGAAGGTATTCAGTATATCCTTGTAGGTCAATCATATTGAGTGAAAATCTGTAGAAATTTCTCCAAACATTGTATAGTTGATATTATGCAAAAATTATGCAAATTTCCTGCTGACATAATGTCAATTTTATTGTAACGGTTAATATTAATGTAACATTTATCTACTATTTATTGTATAACTGGAGCATGAGAATAAAATATTAAATTTATTTTCTTATTTGGGACACCTACTTAAAACAAATTAATTCCACTTTCTGTTTTTAGCTTAATATTATCGTAAATTTTTGGAAAATTTTCGACGACATATTTTTAAAAAAAATAAAAGTTGAATGTATCCGAATTTCGAAAAATGGGGTCGCAAACTTATTGTTACAGACTTACAGATATAAAATTGATATGGAAAAATGTGACATACTTTAACAATCTCAACGACTTCTGTAAACATTTTGGAAAAATTGGTTACGTTTTTTTGGAAACTACCACACCTCTTCAAATAAATAACGGTTTTTATTGGGTGCTGTAAATATTCAAGTGTTTTTCACTAATTTAAAATTCCTGTTTGCTAAGAATAATTGTATATTAAAAATTTCAAAATTTCACTTAAAGTAGTTATAAATGTTATGAGTGCTTGCATAAATGTATTATCTAGAACTAAAATGAATGCGAAGTTCAAGTATATCTCATCATTTTTAAATAACAGAAAATGCAACCAAAAATTTTCTCAGATAATTAACATTAAGTGAGTGTTTCATTATTATAATAAATACAGTTATTTAAACATTAAGACTGTTCGAACACAACTGTACAACGCGTCATCTGTTTAATGTTACATAATTTTTTTTTAACTCTATGCCATACTTCTATCAATTTAACCTTTTTTGGTTTTATGTTCAGTTACCGGAAAGTATGTTATACGAGTTTCGTTTCATTTCAAATGTTTTGTAGTTTTTATCCTGCGAAAATCGTGATTCTTGACATGTTCTTTTTTGCATAATGCATCACTTTTTCACAAGGTGAAGAAATGCATCCTAATGCATTCAGTTAGACAAAAATTCTACAAATTATATATATATATATATATATATATATATATATATATATATATATATATATATACAACGTGAACCAAAAAACGTACCCCTGCTTCAAGTGTATATGTTACACATAAATTACAGATAAATTTTTTCTCTAAAATGTATGGCTACAAAGTGACAGACCCTCAAAGTTGAATTTTGAAAATCGTTTTTCGCAAATAACTCAAAAACTATCCGCAATGAAAATGATTCCTTTGTTGACGAGGATTTTTCTTGTTTGATTGGATTTTTTTTTTATGATTGTGGACCTGAACAGGCTAAATAAGGTCTATCATGCTAAAGCACTCAGGAACACTTAGGAGGATGGATAGAGGGATAATGAATTGCCAATAGATGCCTATAAACAGCTACCTTAAATTTTCTCATATCATAAGTGAAAGGAAAACAGGAACTAGGGAGATCATTCCAGAGTTTAGAAGCCGAGTAGAAAAATGTGGATTGTGCCCGTTTGGTACGACAAGCAGAGATTTGTACTGCATACTGATGATGTGAATGAGCGAACCGAGTGTTTCTAGCAAAGATAGCCGGAGATGGTATCAAAGAATGTAATTCACCAGCACAATAGCCGTTGTAATAACGATAATACAAAGAAAGAACTGAAATCATCCTTCTATGCTCAAGGGACTGTATTTGATAAGTTAAGGACGGGTCATTTATAAGCCTAATCGCTCTCTTTTGAATACGATCAACGATATCGAGAGCGTATTGGGGAGCACTAACCCAAAGGTGAGAATTATATTCCAGATGAGGCCGAATTTGGGCCTTATACAGCAGAAGGAGTTGTCGAGAGGTAAAGTACTGCTTAGAACTGTACCAAAAGCCTATTTTACGAGCAGCTGTTTTGGTAGCTGACAGAAGATGGTCAACCCATGAGAGATTTAAAGATACAGTCATACCCAACAGAGTAATAGAGTCTGAAAACTTAAGAACTGAGCCATTCATACTTACAACAGGAAATGATCGATCTTTTTTGGCGGACACAAGGCAATACTGAGTTTTGTTAGCATTAAATTTAATTAGATTATTGCTTCCCATTCGAGAATACGTTGAATGTCTTTGTTGATTGAATTTGCCACTTCAGCTTTAATTTCTTCATTTGACATACAAGGTGAATTATCAGTATGAGTAGACTGAGATGAACTACAGTGAAGAGTGCTATCGTCAGCAAAGCAATGGATGGGGTTAGTTGTTGAAGAAATAAGGTCATTTATGTACAGCAGAAAAAGTATAGGTGTTATAACGGATCCCTGTGGTACGCCCGCGTTAATGTTAACTTCTTTTGAAAAAAAGCCATCAACTACGACACTTATTCGTCTTTTATCGAGGAAACTAGAAACCCAGTTGATGAGCGTATCATTTAACCCAAACGAGGTGAGTTTGGCAAGTAAACACTTATGCCAAACTTGGTCAAATGCCTTTGAGATATCTAAAGCGGCTACAACTGTTTCACAGGACTGCTCTACTGTATTGTTCCAAACTTGGGTCACATATGAAAGAAGATCGCCTGTTGAACGACTTTGCCTAAACCCATATTGGTGGTCACTAAGGAGTTTGTTAGTTTCAAGGAACGTGAGCAGTTGCTGATTGATGGCTTTTTCCATGATTTTAGACAAAATAGAAGTGATGGCAATTGGTCTGTAATTTGAGGGATCGGTCTTATCACCTTTTTTGGGAATAGGTTGAACATTTGCTAACTTCCATGATGAAGAAAATTCCCCAGAAGATATAGAGATCGTATAGAGCTTAGATAGGATTGGTACTAGTTCGGGGAAACATTTCTTTAAGACAATAGCTGGGATACCGTCTGGGCCAGTCGCCTTATTGAGATCAAGGCTACTGATGATCGATTCCAAGAGCTTGTACCGAAAATGAATTGGTTTCATAACGTATGAAGAAGAGTTAACTAGGGGCATATTTTCCAGAATCATTGAGACACGAGTTTGATGCAAACAAATCCACAAAAACGTTGGCTTTGTCTACAGAATCAGCAACTACCGATCCGTCAATAGATGTCAGGGGGGGGGGGGGAAATGAAGATGTTCGAAAGTTTTTACTAATGGCTTTTGCTAAAGACCAAAATTTACGACTGCCTAAAGGAGATGTAGCTAGTTCATTGCATTTTCGTTGTTCGAACAACTTTTTAGTTTTAGTGATGACACCTTTGCAGATATTTCTAGCACCAACGTATTCTACATGACTGTCAACCGATTTATTAGATTTCCATTTAATGTAACATTTATTTTTTTAAAGATATTGCATCAGAACAAGCCTTATTGAACCAGGGTTGGGAACGTGAATGACCTACACGGTACTGTTTTTTCGGAATGTATAACTCCATTCCCATGAGGATGACTTCAGATACTGAAAGAGCGATGTCCGAAGAAGAGGACGACTTAAAACAATATTCACGCCATGGAAAGGTTGCAAAGAAATCCCGTAAATCACTCCATCGAGCTGACTTAATACACCACAAGGTTCTATCGGTTTTGCGAACAACAGTGGAATTTGGTACAGTAGAAATGATTTTTATTAGACAATGGTCGGAAAGACCTAAAGGCGAAAGAACGGAAGTTTTATAAACAAGAAGGTTTGATGTAAGAAAGAGATCTAGAAGATGTGGGTACGGTTAGGGTTATCAGGGATTCTTGTGGGTTCAGAAATCATTTGTGTGAGATCACATGAAATAGCAAATATTTCTGCACCAGCGGGATTTGTAGTAGATGAAAATTGAAGCCAACTAGAGTTATGAACATTGAAATCGCGTACAAATGAGATATCGCAAGATGGAAACTGAGACAGGAGATAGTCAACTTTCATACTACGGTAATCGAAGAAGTCTTGAAAGTTGCTGTCATTAGGAGACCTATAAATGCAAAATTAGGACCAGAATGTTTAAACCAAATCACGTCAAAATTTTTATTTTCTAAGGAAGAAACCCTCTTGCAAGCAATTCTGTCCTTGATGTAGGCACATACGCCTCCTTTATATCGAAAGTTAGAGTGAAGATGGTATTGAGGAAATTTCAAGTCGGGTGACTCGGAGCTTCCAGAGGAGACTTGTGTTTCAGATAGAAACAATATATCAGGTTGTAATTGTTCAAGATGTTGGTGAATAGCATTAAGATTAGACCTTATACCGCGGATGTTGCAGTAGTGAATCAGAAAGTTGATACTTTCGATGACCGAGGTCGCTTGGGCCCTGCCCTCCCGGACATCCGAATGGGGCAGGATTTTACGTCCGGAATTTATAACCCTAGAAACCACAGCCATCTTATTTTTTAATTTGGGACTTTTAATCCGATAGGAAGACAGTGAGGGCGAGAAGGAAGAATAAGGATGAGAATAGATTAAGGATGATGGAAAAGGTAACCGGCAGCCCTTACCGAGCTCAGAAAATCGGAGATCCAATATTAAGGAGCCCATGGTAAGGGTGGTGGTACCTCTCCGGCTGGCATGGAGTATAGATTGTCTATGAATGGACTGGAAGTATTAGTTTTCACATTATTCCCGTATACTTTCTATTCCAACATTTTTTTGTGTGTGATTTTTCAGGTATTTTGGTGACTTTTTTGGGCCCGTTATTAAATTTTCTGAAAATTTGGTTCTCTTGGTTGAAGTTGATAAAGTGAACGGTTTACGAGTTATTTGCAATCAGGGTCAATTAAATACTACCGCACCAAAATTTAGTAAGTGGGCCGTGGACTAAAAGTCATAGTTGTCAAAGAGTTTATTAAGTTAAACAAAGTAGTAATTAACAAACAAATTAGTTGATTAAATGTTCGAATTGTTCACCGTTGACTGCTATGCATTCACGAATTCTTTTCATGATTGACTGGTGGACGTTGAAAAATAATTGCGGATCACCTCTTATTAAATTAGAGCAATCACAAATTCGTTGCTGGAGATGTTAGGCGTTTGTAATTGGCACCGAATACACCATGTCTTTTAAACGAGCCCAAAAATCCATAGCGTTTAGATCCGGTGACCATGCAGGCAAAGGAACCGGTCCTCCACGTCCAATCCAGTTTGAATTAAAAGTTCGATTCAATGACCGCTAGCAGTAAGTGCAAAATGAGGAGGCGCACCATCGTGCATTAAACACATCCGACCCCTAACATCCAGATGGACATCTAGTAACTCGGGTAAATCATTATCCAAAATTGGTGTATAAATTAGCATTTAAACGGTGTGGCAAAAAGAATAGACCAATTAAATTATTTGCTATCTCATGTGATCTCACACAACTGATTTCTTAACCCACAAGAATCCCTGATAACCCTAACCATACTCCACATCTTCTAGATCTCTTTCTTACATCAAACCCTCTTGTTTATAAAACCCCCGTTCTTTCACCTTTAGGTCTTTCCGACCATTGTCTAATAGAAATCATTTCTACTGTACCTAATTCCACTGTTGTTCGCAAAACCGATAGAACCTTGTGGTGTTTTAAGTCAGCTCGATGAAGTAATTTACTGGATTTCTTTGCAACCTTTCCATGGCGTGAATATTGTTTTAAGTCGTCCTCTTCTTTGGACATCGCTCTTTCAGTATCTGAAGTCATCCTCATGGGAATGGAGTTATACATTCCCAAAAAACAGTACCCAACCCTGGTTCAATAAGGCTTGTGCTGATGCAATATCTTTAAAAAATAAATATTACATTAAATGCAAATCTAATAAATCGGTCGACAGTCATGTAGAATACGTTGGTGCTAGAAATATCTGCATACGTGACATCACTAAAACTAAAAAGTTGTTCGAACAACGAAAATGAAATGAACTAGCTAGGCAGTCGTAAATTTTGGTCTTTAGCTAAAGCCATTAGTAAAAACTTTGGAACATCTTCATTTCCCCCCCTGACATCTATTGACGGATCGGTAGTTGCTGATTCTGTAGACAAAGCCAACGTTTTTGATTTGTTTGCATCAAACGCGTGTCCCAATGATTCTGGAAGATGTGCCCCTAGTCAACTCTTCTTCATACGCTATGAAACCAATTCATTTTCGGTACAAGCTCTTGGAATCGATCATCAGTAGGCTTGATCTCAATAAGGCGACTAGCCCAGACGGTGTCCCCGCTATTGTCTTAAAGAAATGTTCTCCCGAACTAGTACCAGTCTTATCTAAGCTCTATACGATCTCTATGTCTTCTGGGGAATTCCCTTCATGATGGAAGTTAGCAAATGTTCAACCTACTCCCAAAAAGGAGATAAGACTGATCCCTCAAACTACCGACCAATTGCCATCACTTCCATTTTGTCTAAAATCATGGAAAAGGCATCAATCAGCAACTGCTCACGTTCCTTGAAACTAACAAACTCCTTAGTGACCACCAATATGGGTATAGGCAAAGTCGTTCAACAGGTAATCTTCTTTCATATGTGACTCAAGTTCAGAACAATACAGTAGAGCAGTCAGCTGAAACAGTTGTAGTCGATTTAGATATCTCAAAGGAATTTGACCAAGTTTGGCATAAGTGTTTACTTGCCAAACTCACCTCGTTTGGGTTAAATGATACGCTCATCAACTGGGTTTCTAATTTCCTTGATAAAAGACGAATACTGTCGTAGTTGATGGCTTTTTTTCAAAAGAAGTTAGCATTAACGCGGGCGTGCCACAGGGATCCGTTATAGCGCCTACACTTTTTCTGTTGTACATAAATGACCTTATTTCTTCAACAACTAACTTCATCCATTGCTTTGCTGACGATAGCACTCTTCACTGTAGTTCATCTAAGTCTACTCAGTGATAATCCGCCTTCTATGTGAAATCAAGAAATTAAAGCTGAAATGGCACATTCAATCAACAAATACATTCAACGTATTCTCGAATGGGGAAGCAATAATCTAGTTAAATTTAATGCTAACAAAACTCAGTGTTGCCTTGTGTCCGGCAAAAAAGATCGACCATTTCCTGTTGTAAGTATGAATGGCTCAGTTCTTAAGTTTTCAGACTCTATTACTTTGTTTGGTATGACTATATCTTCAAATCTCTCATGGGTTGACCATCTTCTGTCAGCTACCAAAACAGCTGCTCGTAAAATAGGCTTTTGTACAGATCTAAGCAGTACTATACCTCTCGACAACTCCTTCTGCTGTATAAAGCCCAAATTCGGCCTCATCTGAATTATAATTCTCACCTCTGGGTTAGTGCTCCCCAATATGCTATCGATATCGTTGATCGTATCCAAAAGAGAGCGATTAGGCTTATAAATGACCCGTTCTTAACTTCTCACATACAGTCCCTTGAGCATAGAAGGATGGTTTTAGTTCTTTCTTTGTATTATCGTTATTACAACGGATATTGTGCTGCTGAATCATATTCTTTGATATCATCTCGAGCTATCTTTGCGAGAAACACTCGGTTCGCTCATTCACATCATCAGTATGCAGTACCAAACGGGCGCAATCCACATTTTTCTACACGGCTTCTAAACTTTGGAATGATCTCCCTAGTTCCTGTTTTCCTCTCACTTATGATATGAGAAAATTTAAGGTAGCTGTTCATAGGCATCTATTGGAAATTCATTATCCCTCTATCAATCCTCCTAAGTGTTCCTGAGTGCTTTAACACAATAGGCTAAATTTAGCCTGTTCAGGTCCACAATCATAAAAAACTCAAACGCAAACGTAAACACGACCACGAACACCAACACCAAAACCAACACGAACGCGAACGCGTACGCGAACACGAACACGAGCACGATCACGAACACGAACACGAACACGAACACGATCACGAACACGAACACGAACACGAACACGAACACGAACACGAAGACAAACAAACACACAGGCACGCACTCATACCACACGCACGCACACACACGCACAAGTGCCTATACCTGCCTTACGAGAAAGCCTTCGGCATTACAATCAATATACGAACGATTTTAGGTTAATCTAATATATGTACAATATTAGGTTAGATTAATACACGCAAAATTTTAGGTTAAGTCTATACACGCACAATATTAGGTTAGATTGATAAACACGAGGTTTTAGTTCAGGTCAATGCGCGAGCGCGAGCCTCTAAGCTAACTACCAATCTTTGCAGTAGAATTACCTCCAGAAACCGGTCCCGCCCTTCGCCGTTTTCAATAATACCGCAAGACGCGCAACAGACGCTCTCATTCCCGTGGGTGTCTTTCGAAAGACCGACCAGTATCTATTCCGTTCTGTTCCGTTTATTCTCATTATCATTTGAGCCAACTCGACTCAATCCGCCCGCAATTAATCCAAGACAACGA
This sequence comes from Vesta saturnalis, assembly GCA_036346205.1. Taxonomy (NCBI): domain Eukaryota; kingdom Metazoa; phylum Arthropoda; class Insecta; order Coleoptera; family Lampyridae; genus Vesta; species Vesta saturnalis. The sequence goes on along the minus strand of JARFJB010002021.1, from coordinate 7,782,817 downwards.
GGTTTACTGCTGCTTAAATATGTGGTCACCTGTATGTATGTTAATTATACAATACTACACTCACGCCAGTGAACGACGCGACGTAGGGGAATATTTCTGACGTAGTCCGTTACATTCTCCATTGGACAGAAAGGTATTCGAATGAAATTTTACAAATCCCGGGGTATAAATTAAACAGCGCATCGGGTATAATATCAGCATCTTTTAATTAATATTCTATACACACACACCTTACACAAAGTTACAAGAACACGCCTTCACCGACAAAGTAAAAACCGACGTGCAGTGAGCCTACAAATTGAAAGTAACAAGCCGCCCGCATTTAGACCATAGTTTAGTCACCCAGTTTCGTAAATTACGAACACATTACGTACAACAGCGAGTATTACATTTCAATCTCGCCTAAACTTTTGGTTTATCCTGTATCTGATAATCTTTAAACTAAACGTTCCTCAAGGTTTAAATACCTTATTGTTATTAACCACTAAAACCGGCCCTGCTTTAGAGGCACCCCAGATAGCTACTACTGTCGCTATCGAAACCAGAAGCGTCAAAGGCACCCAAGCGGTTAACGCTTTTACGCCCCCCAAGAATACACAACACGAAAGTATTCATACTTAATTTCAAAGAGTTTAATCACTCGTAAACACCCCAATTCTGTTTTTACTACAATTTCCGCTAATTACTAAATGTAATTAGAAGATACCTTAATCCACCGTAATTAAGATTATACTGTAAATAGTTAGTTAAGAAGTCCCGTAAATATTAGATTAGTTTTAATTTTCATTCGTAAAAGTTCGACCTAGAAAGCTGCATTTATACAATATAAAATAAGAATTCTTTTATAAAATATAAAACATAAACTAGTACCTTTAAAAGCATTGATCTTAGCGTCACAAATACCCGCCAAATATTATAAACACGGTTATAATAACTGTATAAAAATAGTTGCCTACTAATGGCTACCCGACAGGACTGGCCTTTATAATTTTATTTATTTTTAAATAAATAAAATTCCCTTTTATATTGCATTACATAAATTAAGCTAACCAATCGCCGCTCCCGCTAGTAGACAACGGCGTCCACCCAGAATATTGGGCCAACTCCCGATCGCCTACCTTCTGAAAGATAGTGGACGTTCCAGATCTTTAAAATCCGTTTCTTTGTGTATTTATTTTACCTAAATTATTTTTCTTTATTTCGTTGTGTGTTAGTTACTATTAAGTGTAAATATTTATTTTTTATAAAAAAAAATAGAAATAATACATGTATGAAACCTTTACGAGTCATAAAAACTGATTTAGCTACACCGAGGCAATTAAACTTAAATTGACAAAGTTTGCAAAATCAGCTTACAATGTATACAAAACAGTTTAATACTTTATTTGCCAAATTTCTGTACAATTTTGAATAAGTGATTAACTGAACTTACACTTTAAAATAACAAAAATATATTTATTATAAGTTTTGTTATGAACGAATAATTTCAAAGGTAAACATGTAATTAAAAATTATTATTAATTTTATTAAATACATAAATAAAAAGTTTACCTCGAGTAGGATTTGAACCTACGACCTGTACGATAGCGCAGTTGGTAGCGCGGTACTCTAGCAAAGTACAGGTCGTAGGTTCAAATCCTACTCGAGGTAAACTTTTTATTTATGTATTTAATAAAATTAATAATAATTTTTAACAAAAATATAGTTTTATAAAAATCATTAACTAAAACGTAACAAAACTGCAATAAAAGAAATACTAGAAAATGAAAGATCTTTGCCTGAACGACCTCTGGAGCGGACGGACATTCGACACCTCTCTCGATTAACCTAAGCCAGGTTCCTGCGGAGGGAATCATAATACAACCTCAAGATTAAGGTGAGGTCAAATTAAGGAAAATTGTCTCTGTTAGAACATCCTTCGAGTGCTTACGCTCCTCCCAAAAAAGAATTCCTTGCATACAGTGTAAACTGTATATTCAGGTTTATGTCTAATTTAATTAACTACTAAACTAGCTATCAAAATTAACTACGTTAACACAGCTCTTATTCTAATTTAGAAAGTGAGTTCTTGAATACTTTTGCTACCTTTCTTTACACTGACGGGTACACAAAATGGTTTAATTTATTTGCCTAATTTCTCAACAATTACGAACATGTTTAACTGAACTTTATCTTTAAAATAACAAAGTTATAACTTTATAATGAACATAAACTAAATGTTGAAATTAACAAAACGGTAATAAACAAAATACTGAATCAAAAAATATCTTAGTTTATACGGACAGTCGGTGTTTCTAGATTGATCCAGGAAAAAGAAGGAAAAGGAAAAGATCACGTATTTTATTCCCTCCCCAAGGGAGAGGGCAGGCTGCTTGAACTTTCCAAACTCCTTCGGCACAATCATGGATTTCCAACATATATACATTAAGTATGTATGCATGGTGGGATTAAGGATAGGTCAGGATAGGATGAAAAGAAACGGAGTTCTGATGGGGAAGATACTACCCTAGCATTCGCCTAAGTAGCCGCACATTGTGTGGTTATACGCAGTGACCATGCCGCTATATGTGTATGAGGAAAACCCCCCGAAAAAACCTTCCACAGGGTAGACGGTAACGGGAATCGAACCCATTACCTCCAGAATGCTAAGCAGATCGTGTCACCACAACTCTGCCAGCTAAATATTAATCCAGGCCAGATTACTGCAGAGGAAGACTATTAATTTCACCGAGAGAAGTATAATAAAACCTCAGGATTAATGTCAGGAGAAATTATGCTTATTGTCAAGTTAAAATAATTTTTAATTCCACAAATAGCACCTATAAATTGATTTCATTTATTACCATTATTTTAGTAATTAATGTAGTAATTTATTTTAATAAAATTTATGAAAATAATAAGAATATTAAAAAGTATCTTCAATTAAAATGAAAATAATAACTAATTTATTTTCAACATTTGACCCAATAACAAGGCCATTTTTACCATTAAACTGAATCGGAATAAGAATGGGTTAAATTACTTTACCAATTTCAATTTGAATTAGGCTTATGTTTAATTTAATTACGTACCTACGTTACCATAGCTTTTAGTCTAATTCGGAGATGGCAGTGAGTTCTTTAATACGTTGGTACCTTTTTTACACTGACAGGTACACGAAATGGTTTAATATATTTATTTCCTTAACTTTTCTACAATTCTGAATACGTGTTTAGCTGAACTTGAACTTCAAAATAACCAAAAGTATAGTTGTAAACTCAAACCTCAAATAAACGAAACAGCAATAAGGAAAATACTGGATCAGGAAATATTTTGGACTGGGCGTTCTATGGAGCAAACGGACATTCGGTGTCTCTGAACTGACCTAGGACAGATTGCTTAGGAAAAGACCATTAATCTCAATCGTAACAAAATATCAAGATTAAAGTTAGAGCAGATTAAAGTAAAGTTTCTTTAAATTTGTAGCCTGCGCCTTTGTCTAGTACAGGAAGGTTTGACTAAAGGTCTTGGAAATACGTGTTACTAAGCGATACCTTATACTTTTTTTTTATGTATCAAAGCAGAATTAATTACATGCCGCGTCGTTTCTTTGAATTATACAATGCCCAGTACTAAAAGAGTCTATTTAAGAGGCTTTATTTAACAAATAAACCTAAACCTATGAAACTTAAATATAACCTTTATAGACTTTGGGGAGCCATTGAGCAAAAAATATCTTAAGAGTCTCCTGCGTTAGGTCAGGAATAGGCTCCGAAGCAGAAAATACCTTAATTACTACCCCAGGGATGAAAAGTAAGCCAACAACGCAACGTTAATTACGCAGTTCACATTTATTTTTTATTTATTTTCCAAGTAACATTCCAAATGTCATTTGGATAATGACCCTTGAAAATCCAGGTAATTATAGAGAATCCAAGAATGTGATAAAAACCAATTAACGACGAGCCAGTCTAGCAATGGAGTACCCTCCTCGCTAGGGTAGTTTTTATTCCAAAGACCGGACATATCGTCTCATCTGTCCTACGTCATTCGTGCTTAAGGCACATTAGAGAAGGATTATTAGTAACTAATCTACTACACCAGTACCAATTTGCCTATAGAGCAGGACTATCAACAGAAATAGCATGTCGTCACCTTATAAGATGATTTGAGAATACCTTACATCACAAGGAGATTCTGGATGTATTCTTTGGCATAGAAGGAGCCTTTGATAACACGTCATTTAACTCGATTACATCAGGCCTGAGAAGTCGGGATCTAGAGTAGAGTCTAGTGGTGCATACAACAATGCTAGGGGAGACCTTGGTGACCCGGGTCACAGAGGTATGTCCGCCAGGGGGGTTTTATCGCCACTATTGTAGAGTAACATCATCGACGGGCTGCTGCAGAGAAGGATTTATATCTTTGGCTTATGCAGACGACCTAGTCATCTTAGTAGAAAGGAAATTTGTAAATACAGTAAGGGAGCGCATGCAAACCGCCCTTAATGTAACGTCTAAGAGGTCAGAAACGAAAGGCCTAAAAGTTGGTCCTCAAAAAAACAATAGTACCATTCACGTGCATAAGGTGACTAGAAAACCTTGGTCTTCTTCTTCTTGGCGGGAAACTTATCAATTTGTCGGTTGAAGTAAAATACCTGGAAGTCCTTATCGACTTCAAGCTTACCTGGAACCAACACCACATTAATAAAGTCATCATAAAAGCGTTATGAGACGCACCTAACTTGGGGATACTGGCTGTACACTAGGCGGGTCATATCAGCAATAACTTACGCGGCACTGGTATGGTGGCCAAAAACCGGCTAGGAAACACAACTAAAACCGTGCAAGGTACAGAGACTTACCCATTAGGAATTACGAAGGCAATAAATCAAATCCTAACACCGCAATGGAACCCCCGCTGAGCCTTCCTACCCATCAATTCATTATTGACGCAGAAGCAAATATAGGACTTCACAGGATTCAAAAACTTGTGTAACGAGACACGTAAATCGGAACACGAAAAGTTAGTTGAGAGCATTGGGGGTTCCATACTTGAAATGGGAGCGGGCCACATAATATCAAAGCCTCTTCAAGATAACGATTAAGCAATCGTGAATAGGGGAGTAAGCAAGGCTAAGACATTTCTGAGGGAAGCCTGGTCTAGTACTCCGACGGGTTAAAAACCGAGACAGATGCTGGAGTGGGCGTCTACTGCTCAAGCGAGGGAATCAGAATGTCGCTTGGAAAATACTCTAGCGTACTTCAAACAGTATATATATATATATATATATATATATATATATATATATATATATATATATATATATATGCAATACTGGAATGTGCGCACGAAAATAAAAGAAAGCACTATACATATAGGAGTATCTTTATACTATCTGACAGTCAGGCAGCCTTAACAGCTCTATTGAGACATATAGCGTCATAACAACTGGTATGGGAAGAATACAACGACCTGGAGGAAAGTAACACCGTCACCTTAGTATGGGCCCAGCCATTGGGGAGTCGAAGGAAACAAGGAATCGAGGGAACTCGCTAGACAGGGGGCACTAAAACCGTTTTACAACCAGAACGGAGTAAGTCCAAGTGTTGTCCACAGATACATCAAAGAATGGATGTCGAAGCAGCATAAGAACTACTGGATTAATAGATCAGAAGTAACACACAGCAAAGCCTTCGTAGATAGTGATTGTTCAAAAATCTTCAGAGCTATTACGGTTAAGTAGACAGAATCTTAGAACTCTAACGAGAGCATCAACAGGACACACGATTGTTAAAGTACACCTTGAGAGAAGAGGAAAACCCAACAGGAGCCCTCACCTGCAGATTCTGCAGTGAAAAACCTTAAGACGTTGTGTACATTTTGTGCAGCTGCGATGCGCAGTCTAAGAAAATAGCGCATGTTCGAATATCCGCAAATGGAACCGTAAGATTTCAGAACACTTCCAGTAAGAGACCTGCGTGATATGTTACAGGGGCTCAATATTCCAGAAGGGGTGTGAGACCAACTAGGGAAAATACAAAAAGCCTGAATGACTGCAGTGCCCTCGGAACAACAACAGTAGACAAGCTCTGACAGGAGGTGTTTTAAGGTTGATTCTCACTATCCACCTTGACTGCGGCAGGCAGCCTTCCATCAGATCTCCGTCAAAATATCAATCAATTCCATAAGCATTGTGTGTTTACACTATCCGTCTATCTGGCGGCTATCCGTCGGCTGTCGGTGATCGACATTGTAGAAAAAATATTTTTACTTGTGTGACAGTTCGTGATGGTAAATAAGAATACGCACATCTCGTCGGTGACCAGCAAACTGGCATTATATGGATGATGAAAAATTAATCATTTTAGTGTAACTATGAATGTTTGTTTAATTTGAGGCATAAAGACTACAGTGACAATAATTTTAAAGGTAAAATATGGAAAACGATCAGTGAGGAATTGGGAGTAGGTAAGCCTCGAAAACTTCAATACCTCATTTCATATTTATTAAATTTAAGTGTAAAGTATTTGGCTGAATACATCAAATTACACAATTTTAAATCGCTTACAATACGTTTTTTTGCAAACACTGCTACTGAATTGTCATATTTCCGGTATTTCGTAAGCTGTACTCTGGTCAGTACCGCCTTGAGCAGGAATATCCGTGAATTGAGCTTGATGTAATGTATTAGACTGAGAGGTGTTTACATTACTATCTCTTATATAATTGTCTAAAATAATTGTATCGGTATATTCGAGTTTTGATTCTAATATTCTACGATACACCTGAAATCTTTGAGCTAGTATACCGAAAGCATTCTCAACTACTCTCCGAGCTCGAGATAAACGGTGATTGAAATTTGCTTTTGTTTGATGTTTAATTTGTTATGTTGGATAAGGCCGTAGTAAATAGGTTTTTAAAGGGAATACCTCGTCGCCACCCATTACAAATGCCATCTCTGTATCGGTATTGGGGAGAGGTTTTCTTGATAGAATATTCATTCTATTACTGTGGAATCTGCGGTTTGAATTTGAATATGCAAAAATTCCCCCATCACTATTCATTCCATAAGCTCATGCATCAACAGCAATAAATTTATGTTCTGCATTCACAAGTGCCATAAGGACAATTGAAAATGTTTTCTTATAACTGAAATATAGGAATTCGCTATTATAGCGGGTGCTTCTATCAAGAGGTGTTTACCGTCTGTTTCCCCAAGATAATTGGGAAAATTCCATGTTCTCCAAAAATGATCTGCAATTCTCTTCTAATCATTTTCTTTAGGTGATGGCATTTGATCCTTCAACAGTTTACTGCTTACAGTATTGCAAACTTATTTGATTATAGACCAAACTATCGAATCACTCAATCTATAACTAAAAGCTAACGACCGCATCGTATCTCCTATAGTAAAGACATTGTGTTTGTAGAAACAAAGATGGTTCAGTCTGAGAGACTGTTTCCTCAGAGCTCTGAAAACTAAAAAGGCGGTCTCCGGGCAAGCGGCAATGAAGAAGAAAAAATGGAAATACGATAATGAGCTATCTGTCATGCTTGCAAGGTTTAGAAATAATATACAATATTTCACCGAAAATTAATCTCACGAGCTAACAGCTGTAGAGGGTAATGAAAACGAAAATGAAATTTCACAATCTCAAAATCGTATTAAAACCTTCAAGCCTCCGTTAGCACTCAACCAACTGGCACTAATGCAATAGATGCTTTTCTTACTGGTATTGGCGAAACCATAAAAACACTTCCTCTTGTGTACCAACATATGGCAAAAAGTAAAACATTCAATTTGTATTTGAGACACAATTACAACTTTTAGCTACAGCAAGGCCTCATCAACAGCAAGAATGCATGATTGGTATCAATGCCCAGTGACAAACCCAATACAATATGTTAATTACTTCGAAATGAGTGCTGCTATCCCTCCCATGCAGCAACAATATCCAGTTGTTATTCTTCCCTCACCTCTAGTGTAACGTCGTGTAGAAGTTCACATTCAGATTATGTACAGTTGTAATATACACATTTTTTAAATGAAGAGTCACTTAGAATATACGATATTTTTGCACTTGAACTTACTTTATTTTCTAAATCAACTTATCTCAAGCAAACTGCCAGTCAGCTGCTTGCCCAAACATAGTATTCCTATTTCTAAATAAGGGTTCAAGTTTTGATAGCAAATGATTTATAGTGTAAAAAATTCTCCCTCAGTTTTTCTTTCCAACAAACTTTTATGCACCCATTTCTTTCCTTGCTTTTATTTCAGACTTTTCCTTCTCCATATCTTTGTCAATAACCGCTAGCTCATCAAAAGAATAATTTTTAAGCATCATGAAGAAAAAGTGCTGTGAGTCTAAGATTTATGCATACACTGTCCAACACCGACTATCGTACGTTGTGAAGTGTAAATACAACATAAAATTCACGGTCATATGATGGGACGGTTGCCTGCCGCCGTCAAGATGGATAGTGAGAACTCTCTCTTTTACTATCTTTAGTCATTTCTAAATAACGGTGTCCTTGTTCTCCATACCGTGTACCGTCAAATTTATTGCTTGCTTCTTCTACGATATTTATCGAATTAAGCTAACTCCATTTATTCAATATCGTTCTTTTCAGAACGCCTACATCTCATTCACGCGTCTTATAAGGTAATGATGAATAATTTCTATACTTGTATGATTGAGTTTATTTTGTAGAATTTCATATGGAGATGGAAGCTGAATGTGTTCCTACAAACATAACACGACATAGTGGAAAACACTTCAGCCCTAAGGAGAAATGCCTCATTATGAATGTACTTAATTATTTCTTCAACAAAGCTTTATGCTATCAAAAAAGAAAACGCATCAAATGAAAAGGTGCACGACTCAATGATCGTCTTCATGTATATGACCAGAATATACAGTCAATTATTCGACGTAAGGTGCACAATTTTTTCACTGAAAACATTTCACCAACGATTAATAGTATACTTTCTTCCATTACTGGTGAATGCAGTGTATTCAATTTCGGTCGTCTCATGTACCGAAAAGTCGAATAAAGTCGAGTAAGTCTAGGTCAAGTCAGTAGTCGCAAGTACTTACCGCAAAAACATGTCGTTTATTGGAAGTATTCAGGCGTTTAATCCGCAAGAGTCTGATGCAGAGGCCTGCATTGAAAGGTTAGAACAACTGTTTAAGGCGATGCAATAATCACTGATTAAAAGAAAATACCTATTTTTTTAACCTTAATTGGCGGCGAAACATATAAATGTCTAAAAGATTTGTTAGCAACAAATACTTTAGCTAGTAAGTCATGTGCTGAACTTACAGAAGCTTTAAAAGGTCCATTTGGGACTAAACGTTTAGTCATTGCAGAACGTTACAAATTCTGGTCTTCTGAGCAGGAAACTGGTGAAGATCTAAGAAAGTTTTCTATTAGATTAAGAAACCTAGTCAAGCATTGCAAGTTTGGAGCTTTCTTATTAGATACACTTCGAGATAAATTAGTTTGTGGTTCCAGATCAAGCTCAATATTTAACTATAGATCCTTTACCATCATTCGATAATGCGATTAAAGCTGCAATGGCTATAGAGCTTACTGTTGGTGGCCACATCTTAACAATTTATAAGTTTATGTGAAGTTTGTCAAACTTTTCAGAATTTTACAGTCTAGCTATAAGAAATTAAATTCAATCTTCAAGTCAAAATGTCAGTGAACTGTCGAGGAACAAGCAGTGCAAGCATTGTTTAAGAATACACTGGGATGAAAGAAAATGTCCAGCTGTCAACTGGGTGTTTCGCATGCAATCGTACAGGGCATACATCTAAGTCAGTCTTATGTAAAAACAGAGTCCATAATGTAGTAGATGATGAAGTTCATGACGATGGTGAACTTAACGATGAGTCAGAAGATGATTTGTTAGAATTAGGTTGGTTGGGTCTAAACTCTATATCCAAGGAAAATGAAAGTTTACAGGTAAAATTGGTTGTTGACGAACAACAGCTCAAAATGGAAGTTGATTCTGGAGCTTGTAAGTATGTGGTGCATGTTGACGATTATAATGACTTGTTCGCACATGTAGAGTTAACTCCTGTTTAATGTTTTAAGTTACCTTTAATTACAGTAGATTTACAACTTTGTTAGGTCGCAACTGGCCAAATGTCATAAATGCAACTTGGAAAAATGTCTTAGTGGAGTCAAAACAGTCAAATCTAGTCAAAAGTAGTGAATGAAAGTCAAAGTAAGTCTAATAAAAACAAAAATATTTGTGTTGTCGCTAGTACATCTACATCTCCTGAAATTCGTGATTTAATTTCGGAACTCAAAATTCAGTTTGCATGTAATTTTCAAAATGACACTAATAATCGAATAAAAAAATTCAAAGCAGAGATAAACGTAAAAGATGATGTCAGGCCGATCTTTCATCGAGCTTATGAGATGGCATACTCTTTGAAACCTAAATATTAAGAGGAATTGTCAAAAATGGTAATATCTGCAATTTTAACTAAAATAAGTCATAGTAGATGGGTGAGTCTTATTGTCATCGTTTTTAACAAACCTTTTTATGTATGTTTAAAATTTACGTTCTTATTGGCAACTTAAGTGCATTTCGTGTAGCATGGGTTGCATACCTTATTGTCGTGGAAGTGTCCATATTAGTTCTTTTATAAATTATTTCAATTATTATTCACTGCACATCCTTTTCCGCGCTTTGAGTCATTTTCGGTCATTGCGCAGGGTTACTTTAAGCGTCCTTCATTTATTGCTTGAATTACGTGTTTAAGTAGAAGCCATTTTCGCTTTGTTTAATTTTTTATTTAGAGTGCCACATTTATATGGTGAGTTTTTAAATTTATTATACTGAAATTTGAGACATTTACATTTCAGGCAACTCAACTTTAGTTATACTCTTACCACTTATTTTACTTTGGGTTTAATTTTATTTTAACGTTAACGTTGCAAGATGATGCAATAGCCTTTGCTAATACGAAGTGGGATTTCAATTACCAAATTTTACTTTAAACCATACAAAATCAATTTAGTTTGGAGGTTTATAAAGAAATTTCTATATATTTGGAATTACCAGCATATCAATCTGATGTTTACTTCAACTTCCACCAAAATTGCGCAATAAATTTAGTGATGAGTCGAAATCATTTCCTTATCTGCTGAAGTGACACCCAAGATGTAAAAGAAATTACTCCAGGTATTTCATATTGTTAATTAATCCACATTATAGTTTAAGGCAGTTAATTAAGAATCACTAACATTAGTTTTTAAGAGATCATCATTATAATCAAATTAAGTATCGTAATAAAACTCATTGTTGTCATTATTTTTTACTTGTTATTTTCATGAGTTTTTTTGTAACTTTTCTATTTTTAAGGTTTATTTGTTCCTTAAAAACAAATTGTCGTCCGAGATTACATTATTTACTTTTAGGTTTAAAGCAAAACCTTTTTTTGTAAAGCGAAAATATCTAAGCAATTCTATTTTTGTTAATAAGCAAATCAAATGTTATTGTTATTGGGCTAGAAGTATTTAATCATAAGTGGGTGAATTACTGATAAGACACCTGTTCAAGATTACACGTTCCTAAAAAGAACTCAAATGACATTAGGATCTATGTAGATTTTAACTTAACTGAAAATAAAGTCATTAATAGTGAACACTGTGTATTACCATTGCCGGATGATATATTTGTAAGCCTAACTGGCAGTAAATTTTTACTGTTTTAGATCTAAAAGGGGCATTTCAACAACTTGAAATTAGTGAGTCTTCCAAGGAACTATTCACAATAAACACTCATTTGGGACTTTTTCGTTATAACACATTAACTTAGGGGATAAGTTCAGCACCAGGAATTTTCAAATCTGTTATGGAAACTATTTTATCTGGTTTGTCAAACGTTAAATGTTATTTAGATAACATCTTAGTTTATGGTTCTTCTATGCAAGTCTGGTGTTGAATTTGATTGGACAGACGAATATAAAAACGTATTTCAATTGAGTAAATACTTAATTACATTTGAAGGTGTCCTCACACATTTTAACCCATCCTTACGTATTTATGTCTCATGCGACGCAAGCGGGTATGGAGTAGGGGCTGGTCTAAGTCATCGTATTAATGATGAGGAAAAATCCGTAATATTTGCACGAAGCACCCTTTCTGAAGCTGGAAAACTTTACTCAAAACTGGAAAGAGAAAGTCTAGCAATATATATTTGGTAGAAATAACCAGTCACAGCCGCGTCTAGAATTACCCGTTGGGCTATTACTTTAGCAGCTTATGACTATGACATACAGTATAAAAAGGCAAAATTCTTAGCAAATGCTGACGGCTTATCACGCTTACCAATGTCTAGTGTCATTGAAATCACTAGTTCTTTACACTCCTTTAACTTAGTTGAAAATATTCCACTTCATTCGAGTGATATTTCAAGTGACTCTTAGAAATTTAACACTACTAAAAGTCATTGAATTTAAAAATTCTGGATGGCCTAATGCAGTTCAGGATGAAAAACTAAAACCATATTTCCACAGAAGAAACAAGTTATCTATTGAAAATAATTGTCTTTTGTTAGGTAGTAGAGTTATCATTCCCGAATCTCTACAAAATGAAGTTTTGGAACTTTTCCACGAACAATATACTAAAATGTTAATTAGAGCTTACTGTTGGTGGCCAGATATTAACAGTGATACTGAAAAATGTATAAGTTTATGTGAAGTTTGTCAAACTTTTCAAAATTTTACAAATAACAGTACTTTAGTGTTGCTATTTGTTCCTTAGCTGATGTTGATGTCGATGTTGAAGCTCTTTGATCTAGGAGGTTTATTTCTTTTGTTATAACTGGTCTTTTACTGTGGCGACTCAAGGTCATATCTTCATTAATAGAACCGGAAATACTTTCAGTGTTATCATGTTCTGCCATGTCTCACTTGTTTTTGGGATGAATATGTCTGAAGGTCCGAAATCAACATCGCTGAAAACATTACGGTCTATTGGCCAAATTTCCATTTTCTTGAAACTATTCATAGCAGTTGCTAACACAGCTGTCCTGGCATAAGCTTCTCCAAGGAGTTTAGAAACTTGGTATGTAGAAACTCAATCCCGGATTCGTCCTTAGCCATTTCTCATTAGCTTCAGTGTAATAGAGCTCCAGTGGCATAAATGCAGCCACTTCTAGGGGTTGAACCCGGTGGGTGGTATGCCCCGGAAGCCGTAACATGATCATTCCATTATTTCGTACCAGCTTTATGGCCTCAAGATTTTTAAAGTGAGTACTGTAGCCGTCTAAAACAAGCAAAACTTTATTAGTTCTTGTTGGTTTTACTGAATTGATAAAATATTTGAGCCAGGTATCATACAGTTCTTTATTGATGTATCCGGTGTCAGATATCTCTACCATGCAGTCAGAATGTGCTCCAACTTTGAGATTTGCATCGACAATTTTCTCTAGAAGGTCGAAGAACTGGGTAACAATATCTTTATTGAATCCGTTGCACCGAGCTATGAAAGTAGATTCTGGTTGCCGCAATGAAATGTTGGGATGACCACGCAAAAATGCGTAAAACCACTTTTTACCAGCCTGCTTTTTTTCTCTATTAAAATTGTTTGATGTTGTTTTGCTCCGCCAGTTCATACGCTGCATTACAGACATCTTTTATGGTGACCCCCATAAAACATCTTCTATAAGTCAATGATATGCGCTGCCAACCGCTCCTCAAACCCCAGTAAAAAGACGGTGGTTCTTCCGAAGATTTTACGCTCTTGGTTAGTCCAAATGCCGTTTGAACGTCGCTTTTGGGATAATGTACATGCGGAATATTTCATTTAAGCCATACTTTTTGTCCTTGTAAGCCTCTAACGCTTTCGTCATATCCGCTTCACCATTTACCATATTTTATGCCGTTTCTATTATTGGAAGACGTTGTGGAACAAAGTAAAACATTGGTAGCCTATGTTGGACCATGCATTTGACACTAATTGTATAATGTTAAACAAGTATTTTGATTATTGCAGCACTTCATATTGACACGAATTCCAACACTTAAAAACATAAACATAAGAAATAATTCTAGTTTCTTAAATTGGACCAGTCCAATTTAGGCAACATCATGGTGGTTCAATTTATGAAACCCCCAGTTATCTTCTAGAATCACATGTTTAACATTCCAATGTATTTGGGTTTTATCATTTTAACAGCGATATGAATAGGGTAAAACTTACTTGTTCTAATCAAAATAACAGCGCTGCTTGAATTTCCAACGTTTGCCACACAAACACTTACGGATTATTCATAAAAACTACATCTAAATAGCAAAAATCACCAAACACATCGTACGGAGAAAAACATGCATCAATGATCACGAATTCTCTTGTAATGACGCCTTTGTAACAAGAGTCAAAGAGGATTTAAAAAATATCGCTACCATGGCTCTTATTCATTCAAATATGGCCGTGGTCCAATTTAGGAGGCGGTTCAATATAGGCAACTTTCCCCTACACCCATGCATCGTGGGTTAACGTGGGGCACCCACTTAGTAAGGCATGGTGTGACACCACAATTGAAAGTGGTCGGCAGGTATTCGTTCAAGGGCACAGTACAAGCTTAAAATCACCAAGTGGTCTGGGACCCCGATTTGGCTTAGTTCATTCTGGTGGCAATAATGGTTTTATTTCTGGTGCGGAACTTACTTTCCTCTGTGCCGATGTGCACAATAAAATGTATGCAGACACTTACGAGAAGTGGTTTATCAACTCATTCCAAATATACCACCAAATTCAATTATCGTTATTGACAATGCTTCTTATCACAGCAGGGAGGTAGAGAAGATTCCAACAATGGCGTGGTGAAGAGAACAAATTGTAGATTGGTTGATTAGTAAGAAATAAATGCCCATTGAAGATAACATGTTGAAGCGAGACTTATTGGATACAGTAGCACAAGTGAGGCATCTATATGACGAGAATAAACTTGACGTTATGGCACAAGAAAGAGGTCATGAGGTTCTTTGTTTGTCTCCTTAGCACTGCGAATTAAACCCAATACGAATGGTGTGAGCACAAGTCAAACATCATATTAACAGGAATAACAAGACTTTTAAAGTGAAAGACATGTAGGAATTAATAAAACTTGGTTACGAAAAAGTGACGATTGAAAATTGGCAACATTATATGTCATGTAAAGATTGTTGAAGGTAAGATGTGGGTAGCTGACCTTCAATATGATATTGCAGAGTTTATAATCAACGTTACAGAATCATCGTCCGTAGACCTAGATATCGATTCAAGCGATTAACCTGTACTGAAAAATAAAAAAATTTACTAAAATAGGAGGTGTGGCTATTAAATCAAAATAAAATGTTTTACAGCGTCAGTCTCGTTATTTAATAGCCACACTTTCTATATTGTATTACAATGGAAATAAATGATGCAGCTATAATCAAACTTTAATATATATTGCCATGTAATGTACCCCTACTTTGCATACGCCTACATCGCTTTTCTAAAAAATGCAGTTCAAAGATTCGATTTGTATAGATTAAGAGTAGTCTTTTTGGGTATATTCATAAGTACATTGCAGATTAAACTAAATTTGTATTGAATTGCAAATATTTTTATTAATTTTGAGGTTAGAAATTGTGTCTCTCCTACCGTAGATTATTTCAGCACAATCCTTATCAAACTGGCTATTCAGATTTAACTTTTTAGTTTAATTAGTAGCTAACATATTCAACATCAACGTGAAATAGAAATGTTTTCTTCAGTTTAACATTACAAATGTGGAACAATTTGAAGAAGCCGTGCTTTTTTAGTTACATAATTACATTTACGCTTACACGTTCTCCAGCCTCCAGTAACAGTACTGCACTGCAATATCGTTTTCATGCGTGTTCGTTTGTCAATGTCAAATGTCAAAAGATAGTCAAAACTTTCGATAGGGCATGGGCAATGACTGCAGAGTCAGTCCGCACCTGTAGCAAAAAGACCAGCTGAAGTGGAGTTATGTGCCTACATATGTGAAAGAAATTTAGCTTTTCTTTCAATGGACGCATTGCCAGGTTTATGCGCAAATGTTTATCAAGACTCAAAGGTAGCGCGTGGAGTAAAACTAAAAAGAAAGAAAGCAACAAAAATTGTAACAGAAGTGACGACACCCTTTTTTCATAAAGAAATTGTTGAAGACCTACGAAAATCCTAGTTTTCCATTATAATAGATGAAACAAGTGATGTGAGTACAGAGAGTGCATTAATTGTCATTACTAGATATTGGAAAGATGGCAAGGTACAAGATCAAATTTTAGAATTGATTAAAGTAGATAGTGGAACAGCTGAAAGCATTTTCAATAAAGTAAAAAATATATTAGATGAAAATAAAATACCATACGGCAATTTTATTGTATTTGGAGCAGATGGAGCAGCTACCATGATGGGATGTCTCAATGGAGTTCAAGTAAAACTGGAAAGATAATACCTTATTAACATTTATATCCAAACAGTGAGTTGGGAACCACCTAGTGGAATGTTGAACTATACTAATTCAACGCTTGAATCGAGTGATGATTAATTACCAAAGAATTAAAGGGCAGTGTCTACGTATGTACAAAATCGTTATTTAACACTCGGTCAGGCACAACTGATCTATTAGGCATATTACGTGAACGGTTGTTTATCTTGGCCCTTACCAACATCATTCCTACTCCTTCATTGAAGTAACTTCACATCGTCTAGTGTTACTCACTCTCACGTGTTCAGTTAGTGATTTTATTTCTTTGTATACGGCTGACAGACAAAAAGATCTTGGGTCGTAATTTTATATTATGAAATATTTTATCATTACCTTTAATGTGTAGGCATTTTTTGACTTTGACTTCTCAGGCATATTGCGCCCGGTCATATCATGATATCAGAGAAGTCCAGAATAATTTTTTTACAAAGCAGTTATAAATAAAATTTTATGAATTTTTTATTATTTCCAGCATCAATATGTCGTGGAAAGCGTACGACTTGAATAAACCTCAAGATTTAGAAAAAATTTACCATTTGTTGGAGGCTTCTAATGAGGATGATGAGGAACTCAGAGATAATTTTGGTGAGGAAAGCGATATTGATGAAGATTGTGTAAAAAAACGAGAAGACGGTTCTGAGACCGAAAAAGAGGGTAGTAATGAGAGTGAAGATGAAAGCGAAGAAGATAACAACTTTTATTTACGAAGGGATAAAGTTACCAAATGGTATAAGACCTCTTAATTAAGTAGAGTTCGAAGAAGGCCTCATAACATACTGACTCACTTACCTGGAGTTATTGGAGCAGCGAAATCATCAAAAACTCCAGTCGAATGCTGGAATTTGTTTTTTACGGATGATATTCTAAATGATGTTGATGATGAAGTATACATACGAATCAGTATATAAATACAATCAAAGTATCATTTTCCAGAGAAAGAGATACGAAACATATTGATCTGGTTGAAACACGAGCATTCATAGGTTTGCTCTACTTGGCTGGTGTTTACAAGGCGAATAGACTATCCCTTGAAGAGCTTTGGGGAACGGATGACGATGGCATCGCTAAGTGCGGTGTCTCCGATTTGATGAGCGAGAAACAAGATCGGTCAGTAAAGAATTAGATCGTCTCGCTCCAATACGGGATGTTTTCAAACAATTTGTTGACAACTGTAAAACGAGTTACTCTATTGGTGAATATGTCACAATAAATGAAATGTTACCTGCTTTCCGCGGTAATTGTCCTTTTAGGCAATACCTATCTTCGAAACCGAGTAAATATGGAATAAAAATTTTCCCGCTCGTGGATGCCAAAATGTTTTATTTTTTCAACTTAGAAATTTATGCTGGAAAGCAAAATGAAGGGCCTTTTAACATAAGCAACAAGACAACTGATGTGGTGAAGAGTTTGAGCCACTGTTTGGTTTGGGAAGAAACATTACCGCGGATAACTGGCTTACCCAGGTGAACCTTGTAAACGAACTAAGGCAGAAAAAAATATCATATGTTGGGACAATTAGAAAAAACCGTAAAGAGTTGCCCAATGATTTTATTGTCACCAGAAATAGGCCAGTGCACTCCAGTAATTTTGGTTTCACCAGTGATGGTGATACTTTGGTATCCTACGTGCCAAGGAAAAACAAAAACTTCCTTCGTGTATCATCGTTGCATGAAGACCAAGCCATTGGTGCTTCCACTGGTGAAAAACAAAAACCGGCGATTATCAGTTTCTACAACTCCACAAAGTTAGGAGTAGATATGGTAGATAAAATGTGTGGATCGTATGATGTTTGTCAAAATATAAAACTTTGGCCCATGGTAATCTTATTTACGATATTGAACATCGGTTCAATAAATTCTCAGATCATATATGTGGGTAACGGGTTCACGGATTTGAAAAGAGGAGTCTTTATAAGACAACTAGCTAACCAACTTGTACTTGGGCAACTTGCTCAACGAAGTCTTAAATCGATTGGGATGCCAACAAATCTCCAACAAAGATTAAAACAATTTGTTCCTGTCCATGATCAACCCATGGAAAACGACGATGAACTTCGAACTCCAAAGAGACGCAGATGTGAGACATGTCATTCAATGGCCCATAAAAGAAGATTAAACCAGTATGAGTGTAAAAAATGCCGCAATGCTACATGCCTTTCGCATTCTATATTTATGTGTCCACCATGTTATACGAGAGGGGTAGAAGGAGAGAAATCTGATGATTCTGATGAATCTTTCCGATAGGCTACTTTAAAGTAAATAATATTCATTCTTTTTTTAATAATAAACATATTTTTAAATACTACTATAATACTGTTTTGACCCTTAAGATATTTCAATAAAATAATTATATTTTAAAATATTTTAATTTTGATATAATTGTAGGGTAAGTCCCGGAGAGATGGACCACCGGGAGAGACGGACTTGTTCATTATTTCCGATTCTATGCATGACAGCATTTCAGTTACCATTTGCACGCGGCTAGTTAGTCTAGCACTAACGGCGGTAATGTTTATGTTTAGTTGCATTGATTAGTTTTGAAGCAAATATTCTTTTAATTTTTTGGTAAGTCAAATATTTTTTTAAGTATGACCTTGACAAAAAGGTTACACCCCTTCATATAAGATATATCTTGCTGAAACTGTAAGTTTATGTTCGTAAAACATGTTTCTGTTTTTCTAACCTTAAAAGGCATTTAAATAGCCACTAGTTTCATGATTAAGACATGGTCCATCTCTCCCTTACAAATGGGTGAGATGGACCACTGGATCTCGGGAGAGATGGACCTCGTATTTTTTAAAGACAAGTGTACTTCCGGCAATAACATATGTAAGAGATATAAAAACCGTACATAAAAAATAAAGTAGGTTTTTATTTTGTTCCGAACAAAAATGCCAAGTGTGCATGTGAGAGAGAGAGATCGTCAGTTCGAGGTGAATGGTTGGAGGAAATCTTGATTAAAGTTGCTAAAGCTGTTGAAGACAAACTGATGGGAGTAAACGAGGCCGCCACTTTTACGGGATCCCTAAAACTACATTTAAGAGGCGACTTAAACAAAACTTGTTTGAGAAACGTGGAATGGGACCTCCGTCTATTTTGGGAAGAGGAACTGAGGCAAAAATCGTTTTGCATATTCAAAAGCTCCAAACACCTTGTAGGGATTCTGTTCGTAGTATGGCATATGAGTTAGCAGAACGATTGAAACGTCCTCATAGATTTAATAAGGAGACAAAAAAGGCTGGCTATGATTGGCTACAATCATTTATGGATAGAAATCCCAAATTATCAATTAGATAATCTGAAGGTGTATCGTTAGCCCGAGCAGAAGGCATATAATTTACTCGAAAATGTTTTGGAAGATAACGCATTATTTGAGAAACCCGGTAATATATTTAATATGGATGAGACCGGTCTCCAATTAAACAATAATCCGCCAGATGTTGTTGCAATAAAAGGTTCAAAAAATGTGACCACGATTACCTCTGGTGAGAGAAGGGATACCATTTCAGTTTTGACATGCTGCAATGGAGAAGGAGCATTTCTTCCATCTTACTGCATACTCAAGGGGAAGAACAAAAAATTAGGGTATGAAGACGGAATGGCACCTGGATCGGAAGTTGTTATGTCAGCAAAGTCTTCATATGTCAATTCTGAAATATTTTTCGATTGGTTAAAATCGCACTTTTATCCAAGAAAGCCGGAGTTCTTCTACTTGTCGATGGTCACACGTCGCATACCAGCTCTGTAGAAATGTTGGAGTTCGCAGAAGAGAATAAAATTATTTTGATGAGTTTCCCACCTCATACCACGCACTGGTTACAACCGCTAGATTTTTCATTCCTTAAGTCGCTTAAGAGCAATTTCAACATTGCTACGAATCATTTTATAAAGACGCACACGTCAAGGAAGATAACCAGACTGCAGTTCGGAACTTTGCTTTCCTCGTGCTGGTCAAAACCAGCCAACGTAGATAATGGAGTGCATGGGCTTAGAGTAGCTGGTATTATACATTTCGATCGAAACGCAATACCTAGCTATGCTTATCTAACTGAAGAAACTATTTCTAATTTGATCAAACATGAGCAGGAGACAGAAATTCAAAATGATCAACTTAATAATATTGCCGAAGTATTAGAACCCGATCAAACTGTTTCTAATTTGACCGAACAAGAGCAGGAGGCAGAAATTCAAAATGATCAAGTTAATAACACTATCAAAGTTGTAGAATCCGATTCCCTGAAAACACCTAGCACGACCCAAAATTCAGAAGTCACTCCGGGTAAAATGCTAAATTCCTGTACCAATCGTCCAAATAAAAAAACTTAAAAAAAAATCGTCAACAGTAGCCACTATTTTAAATTCTCCAGACCACATTTCTGTCAAAACAAAATGGAAGAGAAGGCGTTACAGGAAACCAAAAGAGCAGAGAGGCTAGAAAAGAAAAAGCTGAAGAGCCAAAATGTTACAAAAGAGACAAAGAAACCTGGTCCATCAACTTCAAAAGAGAAACCCTTAAAAAAGCAAAAAAAAACCTGGGAAAATTGACAAGGAAAATATAGATAAAAAAAAAGAAATATCTTCTGTCAACTTCATCCTAGTCAGAGGATAACGAGATTGTGTATGTTGAAGAAGATAATTATGGAATTCTTGACGACTGAATGAAAGCGAATGTATCGGTTGTGGTGAAATGTACTCCGAAACAAGTAGTTCTGCTGACTGGGTTAAATGTACCTCCTGTAGTTGTTGGTTCCATGAAAGCTGTTCTCGTTTTGAACACACATGTGAAAACTGCGCAAAAAGAAAAACTTAAATAATACAAAAAATGTTTGAACAGTTATTGACAATGTCTTTTTATTTTTCTTTTATGTTGTAAATTTTTAAGAATAAAAAAATTGTTTCTGCACTACTTCTTCCTATATTTACCATTAAATCCTATAGATCCATCTCTCCCAAGGATGTGGTCCAACTTACCCTGACTCTCAGGGTGAGATGGACTAGTAGTCATTTTTTTAAAAACATTTTATCTGTTTTCTGTTTAAAAATAGAGTGACCAGCCTTTACTACCGTACAGTATTTGACATTTTAAACTTATGTCCAAGTATTATTCGGGTACATAAACAGAGCTTCCGTATATTGACCAAATAAAAAAGGTGGTCCATCTCTCCGGGACTTACCCTATATTAACAAAATAATAATTTAAGGTATTGTAATATTGAAGCAAATTAATAAAATAATATATATTATATTTTTATAACTTGTGGGTTCCACAATAATAATAATTGTTGTTAAAATAATAATAGTAAACGATTCTGTACTGTAAAAAAATTATTGCATAAAAGATCGGTAAAATAAAGTAGTGCCTCCCAGGCTCAATGCGCCTGACCGTGTTCCAAATGCAGTTGCGCCCGACCGAGTGTTAAGGGCTCTTATAATGACGCTTCCTTATAAAGACGATCGACGTTTTAGCATTTTTATTATTATAATTACTCACAAAACTTGGTTTTAAGGCAAGCAGTATGTTCCGCCGATCGTCATTATAAAGAAGCGTTATTATAAGAGCCCTTATAATGACGATTTTGTACGTACGTAGACAATGCCTTATTTTTATATTATTTTTTTACAGTTAGTGAGACTGGGCAGATTAATTACCAGAGAATTATCTATTTTTTTACATGAGAAGGTGATGTTTTTTTATATTTTTCATAGAATATATATTTTCAAATAAACTCAAAAAAAAACCAAAAGTATTTTCTTGAACCACTAGCGTTTAATGAAAAAGGTGGCAGTGCAGTACAGGGTGGCCAACTAAGAATGCGAAGTACTGTATCTGGGAAACTATCCATCGTAGAGGCTTGCGCAAAAAAAAGTTTCTAAAACGGCCAATACAAAAACCTGGGAAATATTTTCAAGTTTCTAAAATGGCATAACTGCAATCTTGAATTTAAGAAAGTGATGTTTCTGTGAATTCTGCTGTATTAACCTAATAAAAGAATAACTGATCTGTGAAGTCGAGGTTAATCTGAACTTTTTTTGTTTGGTACTTTTTGACGTATGTCTAAAAATAAAGTGGTAGGGGGGTGTTCAAATCTTATAATATTTGAAGTTTTGTTAGTTTCACATGTCGTCGCTAGAGGGCTTTGTTCGACATTCCGACAGAAACGGTTAATTTTCGCTAAAAAATTAAATGCATTGGTATGACTTTTTTTCATGAACAAGCTAAATTATGCCTAAACAAGCTCGCGAAAACCGCATCTCGATACCTTGTTCCTAACCTAAAATATCGGCCAAAGAAAACTTTATACGAAAATCCCTTAAATTTTTATTTCTTTTAACTATATTTTTCTGGAATTGTTTCTATTATGTAAGTTGTGGCTCTAAAAAGAACCGATTTAAAGGATGAAGGTTTTTAATGCCCCCGTAAATGCTCGAAATGCTGACCATCATGCTATGTGCATTGCTGAAGCCTCTCATGACTAGACAAAACTGCAGCTTCAATTTCGGCTCTCGGTATGTTACGTATTGCGTTACGAATCCGGTTTTTCATGTCTTCTCTAGTAGTAGGTTGAGTCCGAAACACGATGTCGTTTAAGCGCCCCCATAAATAAAAATCGAGGCAAGTTAAGTCTGGCGATCGCGGAGGCCATGGAAACAGATTTCCTCTCCCAATCCACCGTTGTTGAAATACTGCATTAATATGCTCTCGCACATTAATAGCAAAATGTGCTGGGCAACCATCCAACTGCAAGAACAATTGTTGCGGTAATTGATTGGCCAAAATGTCAAAAAATACATTGCCATTTAGGGGTTGTTCGAAAAAATATGGCCCAATAATTCTGCCTCCCAGTATGCCACACCATACATTTAAGCTTCACCGTCCTTGGTGTTGAACTTCACCCAACCAATGGGAATTTTCTGCAGACGAATAATGCATATTGTGCAGATTAACTCTCTCTACTGAAGGTGGCTTCACCGGTCCAAAGAATTTGAAATAATAATTCGCCATTTTCGCGTATCATGCCTAACATCCAATAGCAATAGTCTAACCTTCGATCAAAGTCTTCATCTTTCAAGGCCTGATGCAAAACGACATGATATGGGTGCATTATTAAAGTAATTAAAAAAAGTTTAAACGAATACCTATATATTATGATGGCCGTTAGAACTTACCTATGCTCTTGTGCCAACATGAGGATTTCCTTCAATATAGCCCATTACACGGTTAATATTTTCTTGTGTTCTTCCAATTCTTTGCCGTTGAAACGTAGGCCGAAAACTACCACTGGCTCGTAAGCTCGCCACTAATCGGGGAAAAACTCTTACATCGCTAGGACGCCGATTTGGATATCGAGCGGCATAAACTCTTTTAGCTACTGCGGCATTCTGAAGACATTCAAAATAAACCGCAAGCATATCAACAGCTTCATTATTCGTAAAACGCATTTTGAAAGCACAAAAATTGCTCAAAGTAACGCGAAAGTATTGACAACTATTGACAATTAGAGGATTATGTATGTTTTGTTTAGGTATCTGTTTCCATTGCCTGCTTCTATTAATTGTATTTTTCGTATATATCCATAGTGAATATGCATTTAAATAAACAAAAAATAGGCCTTTCGTATTACTTTTAGCATTGCTTTTATTCTGGTGAATAAATTTACAAACATTTAAAATCGCAATTTCTAGGTAACCTATTCAGAGCCGAAATTGAAGCTGCAGTTTTGTCTACCCATAAGAGGCCTCACCAACGCACAGAGTGATGGTCGACATTTCGAGCATTTACGGGGGCATTAAAAACCTTCCACCTTTAGCTCCTTGTTCATAAAAAAAAGTCATACCAATGCATTTAATTTTTTTGCGACAATTAACCGTTTCTGTCGGAATGTCGAACAAAGTCCTCTAGCGACGACACGTGAAAGTAACAAGACTTCAATTATTTTAACATTTTTAGCCCAAGAAAAGCTCTTTTCAACGCGCCCAAGTTTGTTAAAATCGGATTAGCCGTTTCGAAGATACGGGGGGTGATTTAAGGAAACCTTTGAATACCCCCCACCACTTTATTTTTATAAATACGTCAAAAAGTGCCAAACAAAAAAAGTTCAGATTATCCTCGACTTCAAAGATCAGTTATTTTTTTATTAAGTTAATATAGCAGAATTCACAGAAACATCACTTTTTTAGATTCAAGATTGCAGTTACGCCCCCTAACGGCCATTTCAGAAACTTGAAAATATTTTCCAGGTTTTTGTATTGGCCGTTTTAGTAATAACGGCGCAAGCCTCTACGATGGATAGTTTCCCAGATGCAGTACCTCGCAGTCGTAGTTGGCCACCCTGTGCAATCAAGGTCAAAACAGTACAATTTTAACCTCGCAGTCAGTACAAACGAAAAAGACCCTAGGAACATCCCTGCGCGCTATAGCTTTGGCAAGGAAAGCCCTAGAGTAATATAGGAACAGTGCAATATTTATAACTTCTCAATTGCAACCTCATATTTATTAGTGTATGTAAAACCTCCCCGCTTGAGGAGAGCGAAGGCTCTAATGTAAGAGCAACGCTAATTTTCTGTAAATCATTATTTAAATTTTATTTGTAAGTTTGAAATACTTCATAAAGGTTACAAAGCATAAATAGTGCAAAATTGTTTAACTTTCCAGTTACTACTCTATATTTAATACTGTATGCAAAATATCTGGCATAAATCTCATTGTTGTTTGTTTTATAATACTTCATCAACCTATAATTTTTGCCATTTAAACCTTTCACACAAATTATCTCGTTAACCTACATCATTTCAATTAAGCAGGTAATTATAAACAAATCGGAGCATTTATAACAGGTGTTTATATTAAATTTAAATAATTCACTTTTACAAAACTAAAGCAATTTTTCCATTAAACCTAGAATAATCCGACCTACTGTTTACACGACACCATGAAAACAGGCGTGTCACAATAATTATTAGTGTTTAATTAACACAACGTATAACAAACTAATTTTTCTGTAATTATTTTAGTTACAAGTTGTTTTTTATTTAGAAAAGCAATATTACATAGTTTCGCAACGAATATGAGAAATTTTTTTTTAATAAATAAATGTTTACCGCAAATTAATTGAATTTATTATTATTTCTATTATTATTATTATTTACATACAAAAAAGTTTGCGATTGACTTGCACATTGGGTAAAAAAATTTCTGAATATAATTTGTTATGGTTTTATTCTCGAATTCAATTAATTCGATTCGTTTACTCTCATTTTGTTGTAATATACAGCTAGAACGGAAAGCGGTAATAGAAATGTTGTATAATAGCGCCGGGGATATAATTATTACTGTGAAATACATCTGTTTCCCTTTATCTTAGTGCGAAGTTCTTACTTAAAGAAAGACAGGTTATAATTTATACGTCTGCTTTATATTTTAAATGCAGGACTTAAGGCGAGATTTTAGCGGACCGCATGAGCAAATTCGCAACGAGCGAAGGGGAGTACAGGTGTATCACTCGTTACCCCTTCCAAATCATAATGCGCTCAAGCTCGGCTCGAGACGGAAGCATAAAGAAACAGATAGAATTACTACATAAGGTGGATGACGTACATTGAGCGATAATATCAGATTTCGCTGAATATAGTAAAGCCGCTTGTAAATAATAAACAAGGATATCTTTGACTTCCACAAATTCTTCTTTTATTTATAGATCAACTTGATTTTTTCAACACACGAAGGATAATAATTATAATACATCGTAACTAGGGAAGTACATACAGTTCAAGTTTGAATCGATTGTGACTTGCCTCCTCGATAGCTCAGATGGAAGAGCCCCACTCTAGCAAAGTTGAGGTCGTGGGTTCAAGTCCCACTCGAGTTGATCTTTTACTGTATGTACTTTGAAAGTTAATTTTAAATACAATACAATTAATGATTATTAAATTGAACTCTATTCGTTCACTAAACCATATTTATATATATATATATATATATATATATATATATATATATATATATATATATATATATTGACAAACTGTAAACTGGGATTTTTAAAATCGGTTATATTATTAACTAATAATAAATCTCATTTTTAGCATCCAATACGGTGTATTTATTTATGACAAAATCAGTTATTTATAAGTCGCTTCGATAACCAAATTACAGTCTTGACTTTTTTGACGCAGTGAGATCTGTCGGCTAAAAACGATCCTCTGAAATTAACCAAACTTTTCGCACTTCATTCGGGCACTGCTTACTGCTAGCTAATTCGTTTCTTATTGAAACCAATAACGACATACGTTTTTAAAATCTAAAACCATGCTTTACTAAAAGATGAGTCATAAGACACCTCTCGCCGGCCCGACTTTATAACAGCATTTTAATTCCATGTTTGACACAGGAATAATACAAACATTACATTTGTAATAAGTAATATTTAGTTTAATTATTTACCGTTCCAGATTAGTAAATAAAACTGGCGAAAGATACAGAAAATAGTACACTATTTTATAAGGAGCTAAAGTGACACTTTTTGTGGCGAATCTGTAGGTTTGACGGACGAACGTAATGAGTCCGGCAAATACAGATGAGCCACAAAAAGTCACTTTGCTCCACATAAAATATACTATTTTTTCTTCAGACGTTTATTACACTTAAATGTGAAATAAGGAAAAATAATTAGGTTGTGAAAATGAGGAATAGTTAGAATTACTTAGCGTGCTCTGGCAAGCAGCAGTAGACGTTGCTAGGTTTCGTTGAAAACTATGTATTAAACAAGATGAAAATTGTGAAGATTCTCCGTGTTATTGTAAGTATTTTAATAAACTATTTATGTAAATTAAAATATTACATTGTTAGGAGTATGATGGATTTGCAGAACTACACGCCGCCAGAAATTACTGAAGCGGCTAATACAGCAATAAATGATCTATTACCTACAAGATCGAGCAAAATCTATGCACGTGCTTTTCAGCAATTTATAAAATGGTGCGATGAAAAAAGTATTAAAAGCTACTCTGAAACCGTAATGTTAGCTTATTTCGCCGAATTACCAACAAAAATGAAAATGAAAAGCTCGACAATATGGTCCAATATTCGATGATAAAATCATTATTGAGCATTCGACATGGCGTAGATGTAAGCAAATACTTGAAACTTCGTGTATATCTAAAGAAGCAGAATGAAGGATACACCCCAATGCAGGCCAAAGTATTTACAAAAGACCAATTTAACAAATTTTTATCGGAAGCGTCGGACGAAAAATACTTGGCAATGAAGGTAAGTTTTAGAAATAGAATGAAAACAAGTCTTTATATTTTTTATTTTTTTAGATAGTTTTGATTATTGGAATCTCAGGGGCATGTCGTTGCGATAAATTGGTGAAGATGAAGGTAGACGACATTGAGAACCTAAAAATTCTGCTACATATTAAAATTCCAGATAGCAAAACAAAAAAAATTAAATCATTTACAGTTGTAGGGGAATCTTTCCTAAATTTATATAACAAATATGTTGCTTTGCGCCCACGAGATATGAATGATCGCCGATTTTTTTTTAAATATGGAAATGGAAAATGCTCAAGAGCGGTGATGGGAATCCAT
Organism: Vesta saturnalis; assembly: GCA_036346205.1. Classification (NCBI taxonomy): domain Eukaryota; kingdom Metazoa; phylum Arthropoda; class Insecta; order Coleoptera; family Lampyridae; genus Vesta; species Vesta saturnalis. The sequence continues at coordinate 7,754,740 of JARFJB010002021.1, read as the reverse complement.
AAAATAAGTAGTGTTCTTAGGGAAGTAGCTACTTTCTTAAAATTATCGAACTATACAGAATACACAAGGAATTGTCTAAAAAAACCTCAGTTATACTGTTGGTGGACGGCGGCGGAGATTTAATGTGCTTGAAGCGCCATGGTGGCTGGAAATCCAGCACTGTAGCTGAGCTAGTAACAAAAAAAGAGGCAGCCATAAAAATTTTTGCACATAGTGCAAGCGCTAGAGTACAGAAGTTCATTTAGAAGAGGAAGAATTAAAGACCGTTTCCTTAGAACGTAGCGAGACCTCCACTGTTACCTCTGACGGATTTTATTTTGGAGAAAATGTTAAGTTTTAATCATTGTACTTTTAATCTTTATAACTCTAAATAATAAATTTGTTGTCGTTGTTTTCCAAATTGGTTTGAGTTATTAACTTGCGTTACTTTTGCATCCGGTGCGAGGGGATGCAAAAGACTTTAGCTTAAATTTTACGAACCATGTCAACAAGCTAACTCGCGTGGCTTACTCAAAGCTTAAGTGTCTGTATCGGTTCAAATATGTACTAATATTAAATGGAAGCTGATCGACTCATTAATTTTGTCTAAAACTGACTTGTGATACTGTTTATGGCTTTTGTTTGAACAGTGGCAGGTTCGCATTTATAAAGAAAACTCCATATTAAAAATGGCTCTTAGGCGAAAACATCTTGGTTGTCTTATACATAAGGTTATAGAATTGGGAGAACCCGCATATTTAAATACGAAAATAAAATTTCGTAGTAATGTTCATGATCGATCTCTGCGAAATTCAGATCTGGTTGATATGCCGAAGGTTCTTTTTCCTATGCTGCACCATCAACGTACAATGACATTCTAAATATCTTAAAAGCGTTTGGAGTGAAAGTTTTCAAAAACAGATACAAAAATGTCTTATCTCTTTACATAAATAACTAATTCATGATATTACTCGGTTTACTTTTTTTTGTTGATTGCTTTCTCCAACGACCCTAAAAATGTTAGATGATTAGTGATTAAATCAGCTTATGAAGCATATTGTTAATTATATATTTTGATAGTTTTCGATGTTGGGATTAATAGCAACCGATGGCTGACACCCCTCCCATAATAAAGACACTATTATTATTATTATTTTTCATGTTACTCCTTAATGGGTGGATAAGATATACATACGGCCATTTTTAGGCAAGTATGGATACTGTGTGATTACATCTGATTGGTAAGTAGTTATCATTAGTTCAAATTCCTAACAGTTCGACACGTATCGATTTCTGGATTTGCTGGTAAGTGCTATGATGCAGTTCTAGTATTTTTATGTTTGCGTGAAGTTGTGGCACCTATAACGATGAGAATTATAATTACTTTTTCTTGTTCCCACGTGCGCTTCATGTCGTTTGCTAGGGGGAGATATTTTTCTACTTTTTCCTTAATTTTAGTTTTTATATTGGCGGGTGACGGGATAGTAATATCGATAAGGTAGGTGATTTTCTTTATCTTATTTTGGTACACTATGTCAGGTCGGTTGTGTTCTACTTGTTGATCTGTTAATATTGGTCGGTCCCAGTAGAATTTTACGCAGAGTGTGTCAACTATATTTTCCGGTATATACTTGTAGTACGGTATGTTAGTACTAGTAAAAGACTTTTCCCGTAGCTTAGCGTGAATAATTTTAGCTACGTTGTTATGTCTAGAAAGGTAATCTTTAGGCGCTAAGCTGACGCAGCCTGACAAAATATGCTCTACGTTTTCGTTACTATTGTTACACATTCTGCGGGAGGTGTTGTCGATGGTGTCACCCTTCATTATGTATTTCCTGTAGCTTTAGTGGGTATCACCTGGTCTTGTATTGCCAAGTCCTTCGGTTTCAGGGAATATCTCACTTGTTTGTAACCAGTTAAAGGATGCCTGCTTGTCAATGTGATCCTCATCGACCTGAACAATGTATCTCCCATGTAATTCTTTCTATCCCCACGTTCTTTCTTTGTCTTCATCTGAAACGATGTTGATTATTAGTCTAAAGTTATTGTTTGCCAGTTGTAGTGGCGATAGGTTTTTATCTATGTGCGAGATTGCCCTATGAAGTGGAGATGTTAGACATTTTTCTTGAAAGCAATTTCGTAATTGTTGTACTTCTCTATAATACACATTTCTGAAGTCAGTGAAGCCTCTTCCTCCTTTCTTTCGATTGAGATGAAATCTGTCAACTGAGCTATTAGAGTGTTTTGTGCGATATTTTGTGCAAATTTTTCTAATTTTTCTGTTTAGTGCCTCCAGATCAGTAGGGCTCCATTTTATGATGCCAAAGCTGTAACTTATATAACAGGAGCAGCGTATGTATTAACCGCAGTGACAGTGTTTTACCTGATAAATTTGATTTTAGTACAGCTTTTAATCTATCTAGGAATTTCTCTGTAAGGTGATCTTTGGTTGAGCTTTTGTCTATTCCTCTCGATTGTTTTATGCCTAGGTATTGATAAGTCGTTCTTTACAACCTCTGCTATTCTTCTGGAATCCCTTCTGCTCTTCAGTAATTAATGAACAGATTTCAAGGTATGCGTATATTTTGTTTGCCAGAATTGACGTTAATGTTTTGTACATGGTTGACAGGCAAGTTATTGGTCTGAACTTACTAGGATCTTGCCAAGGGCCCGTTGTTTTCGGAATTAAATGTGTTATTTCAGTTGTCATAAAATCTGGTATCTGCTGAGGGTCTCTCAGAGCCTCGTAGAAAAGTGTCGCCATTGCACGATGTGTAGTAGTAAATCTCTTTAGCCAAAAGTTGTGGATGTGGTCGGCTCCCGGTGACTTCCAATTCATGTATTTTCTTAGGGCTCTTTTGACGTCTTCTTCTTGGATAGTGATGGGTATCATAAGATGTACTCTCTCCGTTCGCCTGTTTCCTATTTTTATCCAAGACGCACGACCGTTGTGTTCTTTTTCCTCCTCCCAAACGGTTTTCCAGAAACTCTGAATATCCTCATTAGTGGGTTTCTGTTCTTGACTGATGGCAGATTTCCGAATATTTCTATTTTATCTGTTTTTCGTTATTCTGAAATAAAGTTCTCTGTGATTTCCTCCTATAGCTAATCTTACATTTTTTTAAACGAGAAGCAATGGTTATCAGTTTTTGTTTGAGAAAGTCAGTTATTTCGTCCAAACTGTTATTGTCCTGATTTCTATTTTTCCTAACTATTTCTTCTGCTTTAAACTTTAGATGTGAATTCTGCGGTTGCCTTTTTGCTTGTGTTGGTCTGCCTATATCTGCTCGAATGTTTTTAATTTTTAATTCGAGACGTCTTTGCCAATGAGGGTAGGTAAGAAAAAAAAATAAAAGAAACAAAAGGAAGAAAAAATGTACATGTATATATGTACATTTGAGATTCATACAGTAAGTATACGATCTATTATTTATATCTATTTATTATGTCGTGACAGTAGACAAATAACTGTCTGGTAGTAGGACGTTACCATTAGTAGGGAATGCTACATCGTCCGGGGCACGATTTGGCCAAGGAAACAATACAATTGCCTCGGATCGAACTGGCTACAAGGGGCGGTCAAGACAGGCCCCGTTGCTGACGACTGTGCAAGGAATGAATGGCGAGTCGGTACGTGGAATGTTAGAGGTATCCATGGTAAAAAATTTAAAATTGCGAATGTAATGTACGAAAGACACCTTGATATTCTGTGTGTATCGGAGACAAAGGCAAAGGAAAGGATGCTATGGAGATGGAGGATATCAGCCTAGCACTATGGTCAGGAGTTGAGACGGAAGTGCATGGCGCAAACGGAGTTGGGATGATCATAAGTGAAAGAGCGAAAAGATGTGTTAAACAGTACGAATTGGTATCTCCCCGGGAAATATGGGTTAGAATGAAAGTGGAGTTTCGAAGAATTTTTTTTATTGCAAGCTATGCATCGGTGAATGTAGAAAGAGACCAGGAGCATGAGAACTTCTGGAATGAAGTAGAGAACGTGTTAAACGTATGTAAGCTAAACGAAAGAGTGATTATAGTGGCGGATATGAACGGATGGGTGGGTGTACAGAGAGAACATAGTGAACTCGTTCTAGGAAGGTTCGGAGACCGAAGAGTCAATGAGAACAGTGAACACCTGCTAAACATCTGTGTGGAGAGAAGCCTGTTTGTATCCAATACGTGGTTTAAACATAAAAATGTGCACATGTATACATGGCAAAGAGGTGAATCCAAAAGTATGATAGACTTGATAGTGTATGATGAACGGCTTAGAAACCTGGTGAAAGACACAAAGGTAATGCGCGGGTCGGCGTGTGGATCTGACCACTTTTTGGTTGTATCGAGAGCGTGTTTAGGGCAAAAGTGGATCTGGAGAAGGAAAGCAAACGTAGTGCGAACGTCCAGAATTAGGGTTGACAAACTAGTGGATAATGGTCCGAGAATGAAATATGCAGATGCTGTGAGTAAAGAGTTGAATGTGAATGAAACAGTGTGAAACGAACAAATAAAAGACACTGACGTTGAAAGTGCATGGATAAGCTTGAAAAACTCTGTTGTCAATTGTGCCGTGCGAGTATGTTGAAGGGTGACTGTAGGTAGACAGAAAAAATGTGCTTGGTGGAATGGGTCGGTAAAAAAGGCAGTATGTAAGAAAAAAGATGCGTACATGGCAATGATTGCTGCAAAAAATGAGACTGGGAAGAAGCGATTGTATGAGGTGTACAGATTAAGAAACAAAGAAGCGAAGGAGGCAGTGAGAATAAGTAAAGAGGAAGTGATGGCTGTGGAAGGAGAGAAAATGCAGAATGATTTTGAGGGAAACAAAAAACTCTTTTGGAAATGGGTGAGAAATACAAAACGTGGCCCAAAACAGAACGCTGCAGGAGTGATGAATGCTAGAAATGAAATAGTATGGGACGATTGTGAAGTGAGGAAATGCTGGCAAGAATATTTCGGAAAGCTGTAAAGTAGTGAGGAAAGTAAAACTGAATGGTTAAATAAGGAGAATATAGAAGAAATGGTGGATGAAACTGAGAAGGATATTGGAATAAATGAGGTAGAGGAAACGGTAGGAAGGTTGAAAAACGGCAAAGGAGCAGGCGTAGATGAAATCACTGGTGCAATGCTCAAGTATGGTGGTGCAAAGCTTATACGAAGATTGTGTGAATTATTCAATGTATGCCTTATGTGTGGAAAAGTGCCGAGTGATTGGAACAGCGCGATCATTGTACCATTGTATAAAGGTAAGGGGAACAAGAGTGATTGTAAGAACTACAGAGGAATAAGCTTGCTCAGCGTGCCTGGTAAAGTGTTTGGAAGAATACTGATTGATTGAGTACGAGAAACTACACAAACTAAGATGTGGGATGTGCAAGGTGGCTTCATGCCAGGGAGAGGATGTGTCGATCAGATGGTTGCTCTCCAACAGGTGATCGAAAAGTGTTTAAAGGTAAAAAGGAAGTTGTGTTGTGCGTTTGTAGATCTGGAGAAAGCATGTGACAGAGTGAATAGGGAGAAGCTGTGGGAAATATTAAATGAATATGGCGTAAATAAAGATCTAATAAATGGAATAAGGGCAGTATACAACGGTAGTCGGGCATGTGTTAGGGTGAGAGGAGGTGTGAGTGAATACTTTAATATTGAGCAAGGAGTGCGACAAGGCTGTGTGATGTCACCGTGGTTGTTCAATGTATACATGGCTAAATGTCTTAGACAAGCATGTACCGATACAAATGGTGTAATGGTTGGTGACGTAAATGTACGACTTCTAGTGTATGCAGATGACACAGTCTTATTAATTGACAGTGCGGATGAGCTGAAAACCGCTCTGAGAAAGTTTGATACAGTCTGAGAGAGCATGGACCTAAACGTAAACGTGAACAAAACTAAGATTGTGGTGGTCAATCGGGAAAGTGGAAAGGAGAGTAGAGTATTTACTCTGCAAGATGAAATTGTGGAGCAAGTGGACGAGCTGGTATATCTCGGCAGAATGTTTACTGCAGATGGTACAACTGAGAGCGAGATTGGACGAAGGATCAATGCTGGAAGGAAAGTGATTGGAAGTATGTGGACGATAATGAGAAATGAAATCATGAGCTTAGCTGCGAAACGAGTAATCTATAATGGCGTATTCGTCCCATCAGTACTGTATGGAAGTGAGACATGGGTATCTCAAAAGAAGCACGAAAGAAAAATAAATGCCGTGGGTATGAGATTCCTGAGAAGCGCATGTGGTAAAACGAGAAGGGGCAAGATAAAAAATAAATGCATAATGACGGAGTGTGGTGAGGAAAAGACGATGATGGATAGATATAAAAGTTGTACATTATGTTGGTTTGGTTACATTGAGAGAATGAACAACGCAAGATTAACGAAACAAATATATGTGGGTGAGGTTAGGGGAAAGGCCGGACCTGGTAGGCTGCGTAAAACTTGTCTGAATTTTATTTTAAAAATAAAAGGGCATGTCAGAGGCTATGTATGAATCTTGCAGAAGCTAGGGAGGTATGCGGAGATAGGAAATCATGCAGAAAGATTGTGAATGAAAAATAAATAAGAGGCAGGGATTGTTTTGCCTACCCCACAAGGGAATGGCGTGAAGGTTCAGTATTTTCTCCTGCCCTGTTTGTAACCGTGTAGAGCAAGTGTAGTTATTGCAGCTGTGTATATGTGTGCGTTGAGCTCGATTAGTGTCATGCATGCTGGTAGTTCTGTCGTTAATATGTTGTTGACATGATTAATCATCTCACTTGTTCTTTTATCTGCCCGTAACTTAATTAGCCTATTATTATTATTATTATTATTATTATTATTATTATTATTATTATTATTATTATTTCTATGTTAGGGATGTCCGTATCATCAAACCTTTCATGGGTTGACCACCTTTTGTCGACTAGCAAAACAGCTGTCCGTAAACTGGTCCATCGCAACAACTCCTTTTACTGTATAAGGCTCAAATTCGACATCATCTGAAATACAATTCCCACCTCCCTTGATATGGTAAACCGCATCCAAAAAAGAGCTGTAAGAGTTATAAATGAGCCGTCTCTAACTTACCTACAGTCCCTTGAGTACAGAAGAATAGTGTCGGTTCTTTCCTTGTATCGGTATTACAATGGCAAGTGTGCCCCGAAATACACTTCTCAATACCTTCGCAGGCCATCTTCTCTAGGAACACTGGGTTTTCCCATTCATACCATAATTACGCACTTAAAATTCCATCTTGTCACACTAAACGGGCTTAATCTACATTTTTGCACACGGCGTCCAAATTTTGGAATGCACTGCCCAATTCCATATATAAACATATCTCGGTACCCTAGCTATATCCTAACACCCTCCCAGTGTTCCTGAGTGCTTTAGCACGTTAGGCAAATCTTAGACTGTTAAGAAATACTGTTAGTAAAAAAAATTACCATGCTCTGATATAAGATTGTCGTGATTTGCCTAACGCTTTAGCCCAAAAATGTTATGAAAAATACGAGCAACAGATGTCAGTGTAGCGTAGCAGAGCCGAAATTAGTACCAAATTACGACAGATAAATAATTTCGATACATGTGTTAGTTGACTGTGCTAATGTTATGTTAAGCAGTTACACCTCTTAATTATCGTTAATGATAGGCGCACCAATTTTTTTGCGGTAACAAATTAGCACCAAATTCTAAATTTAGGCGCGTAGATACTTTAATATTTAGGAATATTTTATATCTGAGAAAAAAATCAGTGTCCAAAATCTTTGGCTAACCTCCTTTGGGTACATTGATTGCGCCGTAATAAATAAAAGATAAAGGAAAAAGAATAAATATTTTCTAGAAACAACAAAACATTTTTGTGGATTCCAATCAAACAATAAAAACCAAACACTTGAAAACCGAAACTAAAAATGTATGGTAGAGTCCCATTTGATAGCACGAAGGCGTCTGTTTATTAAGAACATTTAGAGCAAACAAAATAATAAAGCAATTGTAAAAATGTGTCACTTTTTTTCTAGTAAATTGTACTTCAAACTAATTTTAGTGCTAAAAGTGTTAACTTTCTAAGCCTGAACTTAATTTCTAGACATGACATTTATTTTTTCTAAATGAAATTGTAAACAGTCTAGAAATCATAATAAATACTTATGAATATTCCAGTACCTATTTGTACTATTATTCCAAATGGCGTTAAGAGAAAATTAATTACTTTACATGCTCCAAAACTGATTATATCTTAACTATCCATTTATATTAACAAACACGAATATAATAGAACATTTACTCATACTCAAAAGTGAAATCAAACAATTTGAGGTCACTTAACATGCACAATCCCTTTTTCCAATTCAAATTCTCATTGATGAAATTTCCGTCAAATTTAATCAAATTATTTTCAATTAATATAATAAAAGCAGTAAACCGTAACACTTTATTGTTTCAATTTATTATTCGAATCAGTTGCACGTTTTGCATTTTACTTGTAAAGTAACTTTTACAGTCAGTAACCTTTCCAAGGACTTCACTTCTTGTTTATGACCTTTTGATTCCTTAAGATTCTCAACTCGTGCCTTTATTAAGAAAAAAAAATAATAACATGAATCGTTTTCTCGGTTGAAGTTTTGAAGAAGCGTAAACATGTATTAGCTGTTAAAAAAAAGTAATTAAGACAACAATGAATAAGCAACCAATGACTTAACTATGTTACAATGATGAAAGAATGGCACAATTGCACAACATGAACGTAATTGCTCTTTGTAACTCGAAACGAGCACTTATTTTAATTAAATAGTAAGTAACACAAATTTTGTAGGTTTTTAGTTTCAGTTAATAACTAGATGATCTTGAACCTGAAAATTACTGAAGATGAACACGTAGGTTGATTACCCGATCTGTTCACTGAAAATTGAACTACAGCGACAAACAATACTTTATGCTTGATCATCTAAGAATAGGCAGATGCTCGTATCTTAGTCTCTATAATAACCAACTGAAATGTACAAAACCATTAAAATATTCAGCAATAAAGCAACCCTGTCAAATTATGTCATTAATCTAAGAATGTAAATGTTTTGATGAAAAAGAAAAGAAATTACTCTAATGGTAACGGAATGCACACGATGCTAATTAAAAACAGATTAAGTAGGTATATTAAATGAAGCAGAGTTTGTAATTAAATTTTAGAACAAACAGAGGTCAAGGCAACAATAACAAATAAAACACCAAATCTAAATGGACTTATAATGGAGATTTTAACGATGGATGAGCAAAGGAAATAGAGCTTTATAAGGATTAGAGAAGAGGCTTAAAAATAGGAAGTTGAATGCATGTCTGTGAAGCTGAAGTCTCCCACATCAAAATTTGGCTATTTCTGTACGACATTCGTTTGTTTTGCCGTTATCGGCATTTTTTAAGTTTATTTTTTTATTGGCTAACTCGATATTCAAAATAGGTACCGCTAACTTCACAAACTGCAGCCATAGTAAAAACCTCATATTTTTGTATGCAATCTATTTATCGTTTGTTTACGTTTATTTAACCACTATTGACGTTTGTTTATGCCCCCTTCTTAGTCCATTTGCTGAGCATGGTTCTGTATGTCACTCATTTACCAGAGAATCACCCAATTAGAGGTTGTTGGTAATGGTCTAGTGATGGTAAAAAACTTGGGAGTCAGTCTCAGAGAGTGGCCATTTTGGAGAACCGACGCCATCTTTAATTTCAGTATCTCAATATATAGTGAATTTTGAAAATGCATCAGGTAGACATGTAAGGTGTTATTTTATATGTTTTTGAGGGTGCTGAAGACGTTACGCATAGTATAAACACTGGAAAGTGGTTAATCAGCACCAGAAATTAGGGGGAGCAGCGGATCTATGAAAAATGTGGGTTTATTTGTGCTGGGACTTACAAATATGTATACTAATATTGCAACGTAAATTTTTACCTCTGCTGTTTAAAATTTTAGATATAAGGAGTCATAATATATTGTTTTTTGTTATAGATTAGTCATATCCTATATTTAGTTATTTTATGTTGCTTCGTGTTTTATGAAACAATGTATATCTGAATAGTACAGAAATAAAAGATGTTGATTAGTATCTGTCTTACTAAATAAACTAGTAACCACTTTTCAGTATTTATTCCATCGGGAACGTGTTCAGCACCCTAAAAAACATATAAAATGACACCTCACATGCCTATGCTGTGAATTTTCAATTCGCATCAAAGATGGCGTCCATTTTCCAAATGGCCACTCGCACAGACTATCACCCAAGTTTTTTTCAGCCACTACACTATTACCAACAATATCCAAATGGGTGAATCTCTGGTAAATGAATGACATACAGAAGTATGCTCAGGTAATGGACTGTGTATATATTGCTTATAGCCTGCATTGCTTGTATATATACTGCGTGACATTAGCTAAACAATTTTCATATTTTCAGCGCATATGACACATTCTAAGATGTATAAGTTGTGTAAAATCAAGTTCAGGTCAATATGCAACAAGAATACCCTATTTGTAAGTCCCAGCGCAAATAAACCCACATTTTTCATAGATCCGCTGCTCCCCCTAATTTGTGGTGCTGATTACGCCACTGGTAACCACTTTCCAGTGTTTATACTATGCCTAACGTCTTCAGTACCCTCAAAAACATATAAAATAACACCTTACATGTCTACCTGATGCATTTTCGTAATTCACTATATATTGAGATACTGAAATCAAAGATGGCGTCGGTTCTCCAAAATGGCCACTCTCTGAGACTGACACCCAAGTTTTTTACCATCACTAGACCATTACCAACAACCTCCAATTGGGTGATTCTCTGGTAAATGAGTGACATACAGAAGTATGCTCAGCTGTTGTATTATCTATGCTACCCCGATATTCTAAATGGGTACCGAGAGTTGCACAGTAGCGGCAGCCATGGTAGAAAACTTCGTGTTTTTGTCGTTTGTTTAGGTTTGTTTGGCCATTTTCGACGATTGTTTAGGCTTTCTTCTATGCTAACTCGAGATTCAAAATGGGTGCCACCAGATTCACGGTAACGGCAGCGATCGTACAAAATTTCTTATTTTTGTATTCAATTCGTTTGGCTATGGTTTATTTACGTTCATTTAGCTTCGACGTTTCTTTAGGCCTCCTTCTATGCTACCCCGATATTCAAAATGGGTGCTGCCAGCTTCACGGTAGTGGGAGCCATAGTACAAAACTTCAGATTTAGCCAGTTTCGACGTTTGTTTAAGCTTCCTTCTACTCTAAATCAATATTTAAAGTGGGCGCAAGTTGCTTCGAAGTAGAGGCAGCCATAGCCCTATATTTTGTATACAATTCGTTTGTTTACGTCCATTTAGCCATTTTCGACCTCACATTTTTGTATACAATTCGTTGTTTATCGTTTCGCGACGTTTTTTTAGGCCCTCTTCTAGGCTAACTCGATATTCAAAATGGGAGCCACCAGATATAAGGTAACAGCAGCCATAGTGCAAAGTTTCATATTTTTGTCATCAATTCGTTTATTTTTTGTTTACGTTTATTTAGTCATTATTGACGTTTGTTTAGGCCTCCTTCCATGGCTAACACGATATTTATAATGGATGCTCCCAACTTCGCGGTAGTGGGAGCCATAGTAGATAACCTCATATTCTTGTATGCAATTCGTTTGTTTATTATTGGTTCAGGTTTATTTAGCTATTTTCGACGTTTCTTTACGCTGTCTTCTAGGCTAACTCAATATTTAAAATGGGTGCCATACGATTTACGGTAACGGCAACCACAGTACAATAATTCATTCAATTCGTTTGCTTGTCCTTTGTTTACTTTTATTTAGCCATTATCGACGTTTGGTTAGGCATCCTCCTATGCTATCCTGATATTCAAAATGGACCCATAGTAGAAAACCTCATATTCTTGTATGCAATTCGTTTGTTTATTGTTGGTTTAGGTTTATGTATCTATTTTCGACGTTTGCTTAAGCTTTCTTCTAGGCTAACTCGATATTCAAAATGTTTGTTTACGTTTATGTAGCCATTATTTTTAGGTCTCCTTCTATGCTAACTCGATATTTAAAATGGATGCCGTCAGCTTGATGATAGTTTTTTTTTTATGATTGTGGACCTGAACAGGCTAAATTTGGCCTATCGTGCTAAAGCACTCAGGAACACTTAGGAGGATGGATAGAGGGATAATGAATTGCCTATGAACAGCTACCTTAAATTTTCTCATATCATAAGTGGGAGGAAGACAGGAACTAGGGAGATCATTCCAGAGTTTAGAAGCCGTGTAGAAAAATGTGTATTTCGCCCGTTTGGTACGACAAGTGGAGATTTGTACTGCATAATGATGATGTGAATGAACGAACCGAGTGTTGCTCGAAAAGATAGCCCGAGATGGTATCAAAGAATATAATTCAGCAGCACAATAGCCGTTGTAATGATGATAATACAAAGAAAGAACTGAAACCTTTCTTCTATGTGAGAAGTTAAGGACGGGTCGTTTATAAGCCAAATCGCTCTCTTTTGAATACGATCAACGATATCGAGAGCGTATTGGGGAGCACTTACCCAGAGGTGAGAATTATATTCCATATGAGGCCGAATTTGGGCCTTATACAGCAGAAGGAGTTGTCGAGAGGTAAAATGCTGCTTAGATCTGTACAAAAGCATATTTTACGAGCAGCTGTTTTGGTAGCTGACAGAAGATGGTCAACCCATGAGAGATTTGTAGATACAGTCATACCCAACACAGTAATAGAGTCTGAAAACTTAAGAACTGAGCCATTCATACTTACAACAGGAAATGGTCGAAATTTTTAGCGGACACAAGGCAACAGTGAGTTTTGTTAGCATTAAATTTAACTAGATTATTGCTTCTCCGTTCGAGAATACGTTGAATATCTTTGTTGATTGAATTTGCCATTTCAGCTTTAATTTCTTGATTTGACATAGAAGGTGGATTATCACTGAGTAGACTGAGATGAACTACAGTGAAAAGTGCTATCGTCAGCAAAGCAATAGATGGGGTTAGTTGTTAAAGTAATTGTGGTACGCCTGCGTTAATGCTAACTTCTTTTGAAAAAAAGCCATCAACTACGACACGTATTCGTCTTTTATCAAGGAAACTAGAAACCCAGTTGATGAGCGTATCATTTAACCCAAACGAAGTAAGTTTGGCAAGTAAACACTTATGCCAAACTTGGTCAAATGTCTTTGAGGTATCTAAAGCGACTACAACTGTTTCACCGGACTGCTCTACTGTATTGTTCCAAACTTGGGTCACATATGAAAGAAGATCACCTGTTGAACGACTTTGCCTAAACCCATATTGGTGGCACTAAGGAGTTTGTTAGTTTCAAGGAACGTCAGCTGTTGCTGATTGATGGCTTTTTCCATGATTTTAGACAAAATGGAAGTGATGGCAATTGGTCGGTAGTTAGAGGGATCGGTCTTATCGCCTTTTTTGGGAATAGGTTGAACATTTGCTAACTTCGATAAAGAAGGAATTCCCCAGAAGACATAGAGATCGTATAAAGCTTAGATAGGACTGATACTAGTTCAGGGGAACATTTGTTTAAGACAATAGCTGGGATACCGTCTGGACCAGCCGCCTTATTGAGATCAAGCCTATTGATGATCGATTCCAAGAGCTTGTACCGAAAATGAATTGGTTTCATAGCGTATGAAGAAGAATTGACTAGGGGCACATGTTTTCCAGAATCATTGAGACACGAGTTTGATGCACACAAATCCACAAAAACATTGGCTTTGTCTACAGAATCAGCAACTACCGATCCGTCAATAGATGTCAGGGGGGGAAATGAAGATGTTCTAACGTTTTTACTAATGGCTTTAATTAAAGACCAAAATTTACGACTGCCTAAAGGAGATGTAGCTAGTTCATTGCATTTTCGTCGTTCGAACAACTTTTTAGTTTTAGTGATGCTACTTTTGCAGATATTTCTAGCACCTACGTATTCTACATGACTGTCGACGGATTTATTAGATTTCCATTTAATGTAATATTTATTTTTTGAAGATATTGCATCAGCACAATCCTTATTGAACCAGGGTTGGGAACGTGAACGGACCTATACGGTACTGTTTTTTGGGAATGTATAACTCCATTCCCATGAGGATGACTTCAGGTACTGAAAGAGCGATGTCCGAAGAAGAGGACGACTTAAAACAATATTCACGCCATGGAAAGGTTACAACGAAATCCCGTAAATCACTCCATCGAGCTGACTTAAAACACCACAAGGCTCTATTGGTTTTGCGAACAACAATTGAATTAGGTACAGTAGAAATGGTTTCTATTAGGCAATGGTGGGAAAGACCTAAAGGCGAAAGAACGGAAGTTTTATAAACAAGAGGGTTTGAAGTAAAAAAGAGATCTATAAGATGTGGAGTACGGTTAGGGTTATCAGGGATTCTTGTGGGTTCAGAAATCATTTGTGTAAGATCACATGAAATAGCAAATGTTTCTGCACTATGACCAGCAGGATTTGTAGTAGATAAAAACTGAAGCCAATTAGAGTTATGAACATTGAAATCGCCTACAATTGAGATATCTCAAGATGTAAACTGAGACAGGAGATAGTCAACTTTCATACTAAGGTAATCGAAGAAGTCTTGAAAGTTACTGTCATTAGGAGACCTATAAATGCAATAGTAGAATTTCACAAAATTAGGATCAGAATGTTTAAACCAAATCACGTCAAAATGTTTATTTCCTAAGGAAGCAACCCTCTTGCAAACAATTCTGACCTTCATGTAGGACATACGCCTCCTTTATATCGAAAGTTAGAGCGAAGGTGGTATTGAGGAAATTGCAAGTCGGGTGACTCGGAGCTTTCAGAGGAGACTTGTGTTTCAGATAGAAACAAAATATCATGTTGTAATTGTTCAAGATGTTGGTGAATAACATTAAGATGAGATCTGATACCACGGATGTTGCAGTAGTGAATCAGAAAGTTAATACTTTCGATGATCGAGGTCGCTTGGGCCCTGCCCCCCCCCCCCCGGACATCCGAATGGAGCAGGATTTTACGTCCGGCATTTATTACCCTAGAAACCACAGCCATCTTATTTTTTAATTTGGGAGTTTTAATCCGATAGGAAGACAGTGAGGGCGAGAAGGAAGAATAAGGATGAGAATAGATTAAGGATGAAGGAAAAGGTAACCGGCAGCCTTTACCGAGCTCAGAAAATCGGAGACCCAATATTAAGGAGCCCATGGTAAGGGTGATGGTACCTACCCGGCTGGCATAGTAGGAAACCTCATATTTTTGTATGTAATTTGTTTTTTTTTATTCTTTGTTTAGTTTTGTTTAGCCATTATCAATATTTCTTCAGGCTTTCTTCTTCAAGAACTTACAAGTAGTGACAGTAAAGACAACATTAATACTGTATACATTTGCGTTTAAGCATGTAGACTAATGGAGGGATGGAATCCATGTCAGAACTACAAAGGCTGAGCCAGTAACACTTACTTAGGAAAATCGGAAAACAATAAAGATTTTATACCTACGTTTAATGTGTTCATAGGATTTTTTCGAAAATAAGAGATTCAAAATAAACATTTTTTGTAACATACCGCGGAATATACTTTTTTTATTTTTATCAAAACCCTATTTAAAAATTAATTATTCCCCATGCTCTTTGGTGTCCCTTTGTGTGGTCTCATGTATCCCAGTAGCAAGCAGTCGATAGGGCCAATATCAAATTAGAAAAAGACGATTAGGATTGGTGTAAGATGTCCTTTATATCCTTATAATACGTTCACAATGAAAATTGGCAGCACTGTAAAAGCAATAACAATAATTTATGCTAGATGGACATTTAAACCTTCATATCAGATAGAGGTTAATAGACTTATAAATCTTGTTTAATTACTTTTTACGCTTAGTTGGCTTCGTATTACAAACAAAACAAAATCACATAGAACATAATTAATTTATAATTTTAATTTACTTTTAATATAATTAATCTATACGCCGGAATTTTTATGTATTTGAAACATGGAGCTGCTTCATAAATTTTAATAAAAACCAAATAGTGCGCCTAATAAACCCCCCTTCTCAAACGCTGGATTTTTTTTCTAATCAGTTCCAGAAGCAATCAAATCAAGATTAAACACGAAATTTTAAATACCTACGATGTATAGTTCTGCAGTAATTGTGGATACTAACACACACGCGCGCGCGCGTGCACTCACACCCACTCACGCACTCACGCAAGCACTCACGTACGTACGCATACTCACTCACACACACACAAACACACACACACACACACACATACACACACATACACACACACACCCACAAACACACGCACAAGATGGATTTTCCCAAAATCTAATCAATTCCAAAAGAATTAAAATCAAGCTTAAACACGAAATTTTAAGTACTTACGTTTCATTGTTCTGGAGTTATCGTGGATGCTAACACACACACGCACACGCGCGCACACACGCACTCACGCAAGCACGCATGTACGTACGTACTCGCACACGCAAGCACTCGTACTCACAAACACACACATACACACACAAATACACACAAACGCACACACACAAGCACACACACGCACGCACCCACACTCGAGCACACACATACACACACAAACACACACACACACACACACACACACACACACTATCTCTAAAGAAAGAAAATCTGTATTCAGATTAATGATTTAAGAATTGGAAAGCTACTGAACATAGGGTGTCCGCAAGGCTCATGGAACTTGGGTACTGGAACATCCAGCATCAGTCTATGTGTGTAAATATTTTTGCAGAATTGGTTAATATAGTCAGATTACTTACTCTTTTAATAAGTATGATAGACCTCCCCTAACAGTATTAATGATGTTATTTGTTGTTTCTTGGTAAGGGTAATGTGTTAATTACTTCACGTTCTATTTCAAACCTGCCCATCTCCATTGCAGTTAGCTTGACAACCCGCTTGCCTTAGTAAGCATTCACGATGCCTAGTACGGTTTGATCGGGGCCAGTTCGTATTTTTGCGGTAATATAATTTTGACGCTCACCAATAAGAGATTGTTTTTGTGGAATTATAAGTTTAGACGCCTAGTGTGATTTGATCGTATAATATTTATTTTATAACTTTTACATGTGGCACATTACAGAAAGATGCTAAATACAAAAATCAATGTGTAAGTACTGCGATCGTCAGACCTATGTACAACATCTAATTTCAGAAATAGCTAACAAGCAACCCTACCGCTAACAACATTCAAATAGACTTCTTTTTGTCAGCAATTAGAATATATTGTTAAATAAAGAATTTTCAGAAATTTAAACATTACATACTGAAAATTGCGTCATATTTTGTACTTACTGTACAACTTTGAGGTTTAGCAATAAAACCGTGTACGACCTTTTTGAAGAATTATGATCCATTCATTATAAATGGTAGTAATTAAAGATTTGGAAGAAACGCGAATCGTAGGAGAACAAATAAATATGTATTGCTTTAAAATCTGTCATTAAAAATGTTTAGCTTTTTATGGCATATAAATTTATTTAAATTTTTATATTAGAACACGATTATATCCCATAAAAAATTGAATACCTTTAATTGCCAATATAAATCCTGAAAGCTTTCGTGTTCATATAATTAACAGTTTTTTTATTGCCTTATCAAGTATTACTCTAAAATATGTAAACGTACACTTTTATTGCTTTAAATGCCTTTAAACCTATATTGTCAAACCCTCCTAATAAAGAAGTTCACTACAACTATTGATCAATTATGGAATCTAGAAGGATATCGAGTATCTGATGGTAAATAATGCCATCAATTAAATTAAGAAAATGTCATTGATTTGGATATTGGTCACACTTAAAATGTTAATGTATTTCTATACTACTTTTTGCAGTTATTGGGAAAATTTAGTAAAGGAGTGTTTCTGTGTCAATTTTTGATGAATTGACATTTTGGTACAACTTCATTACTGTTTAGTAAAGATTAACCGTGTTTGAAAAAAACCAAATCAAATTCGGTTCATTGGTTTGGGAGCTACGATGCCACTGACAGATACACACGTTAAATTTATAACACCCCTGCGTTTGCGTTGGGGGTTAAAAATTAACAATCAAGTTACAGAGTTTATAACACAAAAATATTTAGGTAAGTTTATAATGCATTTAATAATGTCAAAAAAATGTAAATTTTAATGGCAAAGCTTAAATTGGGAAGAGTGGAGAGACCAATTTCGATAGAAATTTAATGGTTTTTACGGAATTGAGCGAGATACAATTTTTATTATGCACAATCAGCACTTTTATATAACATAAGTGAAGGTTAAAAAGGTTGAATTGTTTATACAAAAATTGAGGCCATTGATTATTAATAGCATTTCACATTAAAAATTATTAATTTATTTATTATTTATGGTTATTATTACAAATTAGTTTGAACTGTATTTTCTCCCTCTCTCTTAATTGTCAATTTTATAATTCCAATGTAAGATAGTTAAAATGTGATACGAAGAAAAATGTGAATAAAAATTGAGTCAAGGGTCTGACCCAGTATTTTACCCACATTCTAACATAGTCGTTACAGTTTAAAACTATTTAGCAGTAAAATAAAATTTTGGCATTAATTGGATCAATAGCTTCAATAATATTTGCATATAAAGTTTTTATCTAGAGTACGAATTATTTCCGGAATATATTTTGAATTCCGAGTTTTTATAAATCTTTTTAAAAAACGACGACCGACAAAAAGAAAGTATCCCAAAATTAACGGTCGCTATTGACGAGTGAAAATTTTTGATCAAAAATCTACGGTTGCTATTGCTGGGGGGATTTTCAAAAATAATACTTTAATTAACCTGTGTATATGACAAATATCTTTATAGAAATTACCACTATTCTAATCTATTTATGTATTTACAAAATCCTATTTGTGCAAATGACAAATTTATGATGCACACACTTTTTTGAGACGCTGTATACGCTAAACCTTCTTTAGCTTTTTAATCTTTAATATAACAAAAATATATTGCTAAAATTTTGGTACTAATTAGTTCAATATTTTCAGACTATAAAGATTTATAAAGTAATTTTTTTTCAGTAACGCATATATATATATATATATATATATATATATATATATATATATATATATATATATACATATAATTGACCCGCTGGTTTACTTGTTTTTGTCATGTTACCATCTATTTCCGTGCAGCAGTCTACGTATAACAAACGTCATAAAAATTTGGCGCCCAACATAGGGCCTTCCTATATTGTAAATAAATCTTCTAATCCCTTTACTGATTATAGTTTTGGTTTTTATCTATGCCTTCTTCCTGCCAACATTTTTAAAGAAATAGTGGTAGTCATCTGAAGCAATCCGAACATGTATGTGGAAAACTTTCATTGTTCAACTAATTGGGTTAAGAAATCCTATTTCTTTGTTATATACTAATGATCCTCGTAGTATATCGGTTTCTAAGATTTCGTCCTTGTGGTTACACGCTGAAACGGTGAACATTTTCGTACTTCTCCTTTGTGTGCTGAGGAATTATCTACCTACTGTTTCTTTTTACGTGCTGAACTGTTTACTTATACGCTTGAATTACTCTGTTCAAGCTTTCCTTTATTTACTCGCAAAAGATTCGGTTACTTCTGGCAAGATGTCGACCTTCTGAAGGAGGGATTCCAACCGATCAACTATAACAAATTTGTGGTTAAACAAATTAAACATTGCACTATGGCTGCATCTGACTGCATTTATCTTTTTGTAGCTGCTATAAAGCGCCTGTTGCCTCGCTTAACATTTACAGTGTCGGAAGGTGAACACCTAAAACTTATTATTCAGGCTTCACAGTGATAATTTTAGATCACCTCCATTGAGGTGCTCAACTCGCTTATTTGTAGAGGATTTGATTGTGCTACTCTACCACTACTATTCCCTGATACTTATAACGCTGCTAGAATTATATTCCGGCTAGTCATTATTTCCCTTAGTGTTGTAAGAGTGTTTTGGGTTACCAGGATTATTATCAGTATTTGTACACCAAAACTTTTTTGCATTTCTTCAAATAGGATTTACCTGACGCCATTTTTGGCGAATCGTATAATATAATGATCACAGTGCTCGTTTATAGAATAATTTTCGAATTATTTCGAATGGAGAATAAATTGCGATAAAAATATTACGAACGGCTAGGCATTTACCGTTGGTACCGAGTTTACTACTGTGTAACAATTGTAAATCGACATACGGAAGATACCATGGAGTAACGCTAGTATACGGATTCGCGTTATATCGTAAAGTAACTTAGTAAAACTACTGTCGTACACAAACATGTGTATGCATATTAATAGCATTTTGGTCACGTTCTGCGTTTTGGGCATTCGGCGGAATATCCTAAATCCCCTTCAACTTTTAGGTCTTTATCAGCGTAATAGACCAAATCTGAAATTCGGCAGAATAGTCGTCGATGCTTTAGTCAATTTTGGTACTTTGGGCCATTAAAATATAATACCGGCGCTTTGCGAACTGGGCGGAATGCCCAGGTTCAAGGTTTCGTTTATTTAAGTCTGGTGTCCTCTAGTTTTACGATGGTATCAAACCTAATGAACTAAACCCTTTAAGGATGAGCGAAATAATGTATTGTATAAATTTGCAAATAGGATTGGGACTAGACTATTGCAACGTCACTTCCTATATGGAATGTCACTGGTGCTATCAATTGTAATTGCGTGAAATTTGAATTTTAGCGAAAATACGTCATTATTGTAGAATGACATAAGTGGAGGTTATACATGGAGTAGATAAATGGTTAGTAGGGTACTGTACACAAGAATTTGCATATAAATGGAATATTTCAATATCAAAAGTCATTAACGCAAAATGTCGTAAAACGTACAAACATTTAATTGTCCATTTTTAAAAACAAGGAAATTTTCATAATACAAAAGTACGTCCTAATGTAGTTTTAAGAATTTTTATTAAAAACTGTCATACCGTAATAAAGTGGATCAAAGCTGTTTAATTTGGTGTCTGTTTGTGTTCATACAGTTATACTATGTGTTCAAACCTAAAATAATTTGTAATGAATTAAACCTTTTAAGGATGAAAGAAATAATGAATGGTCGTTTGGAGAGTGAAAGCATGGAAAAGAACATCCACCTTGCATATTTTGTGCACCTCGTACTGTAGCTTCACAAAATGGCACCAGTACTATCGATTCTAATTTGGTAGGCTTAGAACTTTTTTCCATACGTCATAAAAGATCTGTATGAAAGAAGCTAAAGGGTCTTTCGTTGATAACCTCGATAGTAATATGTTGGCTAAGGAACGCGCATTTATTTTTAAGTATTTTGTTGCTAACATAAAACTATAAAAAAATTAGTCACGGTAGTTCAAAACCAATAAACTACAGAAACTGCACGAGCTTTATAAAGTATATTTCTGTTTAGGTTCTACACTATTGTGACTAGTAAAGGTGTGTCCAGATGTAATAAAATATAGCAGTACAAATGTGCGTTTTAATAAGAACAAGTAAAGACAATTTAAGTGCAAATAAGGTCAGCTTGATAACAAAAAGAGAGGTGTAAGTCTTAAACCGGTATACAATGTACAAGAGTGCAAAAAGTTCTTTATTTCTTAATATACATTCAATTTATATTACCCACCAAACTAATCCAAACTTAATTTTGATGTGTGTTTTAGTGAATCAGCTGGAAATAATATCTCCATTGGTAAGCTGGCTGTTTTTCAAAATTTAAATTGTTAGTATGTTAATGCAACTAGAATTCATAACGCTACTGAAGTTTAATGGTAATGTTCTTTAAATTAATAGTCATATGTGTGGTTCTGGTACAAAATCAAAATTTCAAATTAAGTGTTTCAAGACGTACAGTTTAGTAAACATATCTTAGAATAGATAGTATTCTATTATCAGCTACCGAACTTTAATATGTTAAAGGTAGACTAACGTACAGTTTTATCCCGTCTCCTGACAATCAAATTAGTATTTGCTTTGATGAAGTTTTTAGGTTGCAAAATTTATTGAAGCATTAGATATTAATTATAATGTTTCCAAAGAACTTGATTAAGTTGCTTATGGTGTCGTCCAACGTTCTTTTTTGCTCTAATTATCGAACTATCTAATACTGATATAATGTTTTTTAAGGGCAAATATCTGTTTTATAGTTCTAAATTGAACTGCTTGCCATATACTGTGAACCAAGGCGGTCACCAAATAATATTAAATTTAATATTCTTGTTCTCTTCTTTGAGGTTCGCCCGGTGGTTGGTATTGACAGATGTATAGGCGCAATATTGCCAAATTTTCTTCTATTATTGCTCCTTTTAATATTTTTGCCCTTAAGAAAGCAATTTTTCAATAGCTTTGCTTGTCGGAAACATTTTACCATCTCTAGTTCTTATGTTTTTTCCTTCACTACTCAGGATTGCTACATTAGTTGTCTTTCTAGAACTAAACGCAGTTGCTGTACCACAGGGAAAGAATGTTTCGCGCTAGTTTACCCGATTGAAAACACATAGCCTTTACGTGGAGAACACTAAATTCACGGCCATCACAAATCATCACACTTTATAATGGTTCAGCTAGTTACAAAATCTTTCTAGCCGCTTTGGTCATTGGTCCATTCGTTTACAGTGGTTTGACTTTGACATTATTCACTACCGTTTGGTACTCGATGCACTACTTTGTTGTGTTCTTAAACTTGATTCATTTGTTAAAAACTTCTTTACCTCTATTAATCCTCGGATTTCTGGAAAATGGTTTAGTTTGGTCGGCAGTACAAGACGCTTTGTTGTACAAATCTGTATGTTCAACAACAGTAATTTGGACCTACGAACCACAGTGCGAGCTATTCAGCTCAGTTATGGCTCAGCTATATCTAAGTAGGTATCTATTTCTGTTGCCATTCTTACGTTTTCGGTTGTGGCTAATACAATTAGCAAAGGTGTTTGTCTTGTTCTCTTATAGTGTCCTACTACTTCTGTACCTTTCTGAACCCCCAAAGCGCATATTTTTAGCTTATGACTGTTCACAATATCTTATTTTGGATAACTGCATTGAAACCAACAATTTAAAAAAGTTTTTAAAATCTACCCCACGATTACCTCACGATGGTACTGATTATTGCCATTCCTGATATTAACTTTGCGGAACGCATTAATAGGATCGTTCAGATTGTAATTGCCGCTTACGTCAAAGGGAATCAAGGGGAGTGGGACCTAGACTTAGCAAAAATCAGTAGTGCGATTTGAACCTGTAAGTAGCAAATCCCAGGGTATACACCTTTTTGGTAGAGAATTTGTGCTATCGGATAACCATTTTGCTAAACCATCGTATGCTAGCGATAGCTAAGCGTTTCTAAAACACAAGATACGATATACAACAGTATTCGTCAGAATTATTTCTACTTATAAACGTAATAGCCATTTTCATTGTCTATGACGTTGTTCTACTACCCTGCCTAAAAGAAACAGCCTGACGAAGAAATTAGGTTTTGTCTGCTTCCAACAAGCATTCCCTCTTAAGTATATCGGTCATTACGTTGTACATTTCTTCCTTGACGTACAAGACCGAAAAGAAATTTGTGTATTGCGTTTCGAAGACTAAGAACTTGATCATATTACTCTTCAGGCTACATTTAGTTTATTAAAAAAAAAGAACACAAATAACACAAGGAAGGCAAAGAACGTAAGTAACGTAAGAAAAGCAAGGAAGGCAGAGAACGTAAAGAAATCAAATAACATAATGAGCGCAAAACAAGCAAAAGACGCAAAGGTTTTTAAAGGGCGCAAGTATCACGAAGCACGAAATACGCAACGAACGAAAGGAGCTCAAGGACCTCAAGCAACGAATGGTTCGCAATGAATGCAAGAAAGGCAAAACACGCAAAGAACACAAATGAGGCAAAAGACGCAATGAATGCAAAGAATGCACAGAACGCAATGAACGAAAGAACGCAAGAACTCAAAAAACGCAAAAACACAGATAACGCATAGGTTACAAAAAGAAAAAGGAACGCAAAGGCCGCAATGAACGAAAAGAAATTTTTTTTCTTGTTGAGCATTTTCTGTAAGATCATTGTTCTAAAATTCCAACATCAACGACATACATAACACAAAGGATGCACAAAACGCAAAAAAAACGCGAAAAACGCAAAGAGCGCAAAGAACGTAAGGAACGCAAATAACATAAAGGGCGCAAAACACGCAAAAGACCAAAAAGACGCAAAAGGAAATAAAGTTCGCAAAGATTACGAAGGACGCGAAGGACACAACGTACGTAAAGAACGCAAAGAACGAAGAGAACTCAAAGAATTCAAGCAACGCATGGACCGCAAGGAATGCAAGAAATACAAAAAATGCAATGAACGCAAATGGCGCAAATGACGCAAAAGACGTACTGGACACAAAAAATTCAAAACACAACGAACGCAAAGAGCGCAAAACGCAATGAACACAAATAACTAAAACCACCCCAAGAAGGAAAGAATGCAAGAACGCAATGAACTCAAAGACCGCAAAGAACGAACATAACACAACTAACGCAAGTTCTGTTCTTATTGCGCATTTTCAGTAAGATTACTGTTCTAAAATTTCAACGAGAAAAATTAAAAAGAACACAAATAATGCAAAGAATGCAAAAAAACGTAAAAACGCAAGGAACGAAAATAGCACAAAAACGCAGGAAATTCAAAGGGCACAAATGAGCAAAGGGTGCAAATGACACAAGGGACGCAAGGATCACAAAAGACTGGAAGGACGCAAAGAGCTCAATGAATGAAAAGAGTTCAAGGAACTTATGCACCACATGGATTGCAAAAAACGCAAAGAATGCAATAAACACAACTGGTGCAAGAGACACAAAGGATGCAAAAGATGCAATTGACGCAACTACCGCAAGGAACGCAATAAACAATGTAAAAAACGCAATAAACGCAAGTGATATAAAGGGAGCAAAGCACACAAAGGACAGACAGGGCGCAAATTGTGCAAAGGACACAATGGACGAAAAGATCACAAAGGATTCAAATAACTCAAAGAACCAAAAAACACAGAAAAACCAAAAAAACACAAAGGAGCGTGATGAACGTAACCAATGCAAGAACCGTAAGTAACATAAAGGGCGCAAAACACGTCAAAGGACTGAAAAGACGCAAATGGTGCAAAAGACAAAGGATGCAAGGATCACGAAGCACGCGAAGGAACCAATGAACGCAAAGAACGAAAAGAACTCAAGGAACTCAAGAAACGGAAAAACGCAAAAACCCAATGAACTCAAATGGCGCAAATGACACAAAATACTTGATTGGCGCAAAGAATGCAAAAACTGCAAAGAACGCAAAAACGCAATAAACGCTAAGAACGCCATGAACGAAACAACGTAAAAAACACAAAGAACGTAAATAACGAAAATACTGCAAAAAACGCAATTAATGCAAAGGACCCCAAACACAAAAGATGCAAGAACGCAAAAAAACGCAAATAACGCAAAGAACTCGAAGAACAAAAGTACACAAGAACGCAAAAAACGCAAAGAACTCAAAGACCACAATGAACAAAAAGAACACAGCGAAAGCAAAGAACGTAAAGAAGGCAAAATGCGCACACAACATAAAGAACGCAAAGAACGCAAGGGACTCTAAAACGCAAATAACTCAAGAAACGTAAGGAACACAAGATACGCAAGGAATGTAAAGCACGCAAATAACGTCAATAGCACAAAACATGAATGGGGCTCAAAAAACGCATAGAGTGAAAGGCAAGAAGATCCCAAAGATCGCAAAGGACGTGAATGACAAAAAGAAGACAAAAACGCAAAAAAACGAAAAAACCCAACGATAAACAGAGGGGATGAAAGGACCGAAACGAACGCCAAATGACGCAAGGGTCACGAAGGACGCAAGGACTTCGAGACGAGAAAGATACAAAGAAGGAAAAAACTCAATGAACGTAAAAACGCAAAAACGACACAAAGGACGTAAATGACATAAAAGACGGAAAGAATACAAAGGACGCAATGTACACCAAGGACGCAAAGAACACGAAGAAGGCAAAAACAAAGGACTAAATCTCTTAAAGAACGCAAATCAAACAACGTAATGAACCTAAAATACACAGCGGAGGCAAAAAACGGTAAAAAGGGCAAAAAACGCACAGAACAAAGAAAACACAAAAACCGCAAAGAACACAAAGGACGGACACACGCACGCATGCACGCACACGTACACGCACATACACACGCACACGCACTCGCACACACACATGCACACACAGGAACACAAAGACACACACAGACACGCACACACACACACAGACACACACAGCCACACAGACACACAGACACACAGATACACATATACAGTCACCCAGACACACAGACACACAGACACACAGACACACAGACACACAGACACACAGGCACACAAACACACAGACACACAGACACAGACACACAGACACACAAACACACAGACACACAGACACACAGATACACAGACACACAGACACACAGACACACAGTCACACAGACACACAGACACACAGACACACAGACACAGACACAGACACACAGACACACAGACACACACACAGACACACAGACACACAGACACACAGACACACAGACACACAGACACACAGCCACACAGACACACAGACACACAGACACACAGACACACAGACACGCAGACACACGGACACACAGACACACAAACACACAGACACACAGACACACAGACACACAGACACAGACACACAGACACACAAACACACAGACACACAGACACACAGATACACAGACACACAGACACACAGTCACACAGACACACAGACACACAGACACAGACACACAGACACACAGACACACAGACACACAGACACACAGCCACACAGACACACAGACACACAGACACACAGACACACAGACACACAGACACACAGACACGCAGACACACGGACACACAGACACACAGACACACAGACACACAGACACACAGACACACAGACACACAGACACACAGACACACAGACACACAGACACACAGACGCACAGACACACAGACACACAGACACACAGACACACCGACGTACCGACGTACAGATGCACAGCCGCACAAACGCACGGACACGCAGACACACAGACACCCAGAGACACAAACACACGACACACACGACACACACGACACACACGACACACACGACACACACGACACACACGACACACGACACACACACACGACACCACACG
>JARFJB010002021.1:7637500-7725000 GCA_036346205.1 Vesta saturnalis | reverse complement strand
CACAACACAACCACAACACACACATACACAACATCACATACACATAACAACATACACATCAACATCCATACCATACAACACATACACAACACACACACACATACACACACACACATCACACACAACACAACACACACACACAACACAACACAACACAACACACAACAACACAACACAACACAACACAACACACAAACAAACACCACAAAAAACCACAAAACCCCCAACACCCAACAAACACCAAAACAAAACAAACAACACCACCAAAAAAAAACAAACAACACAACCAAAACAACAACAACAAAAAAAAACAAACAAAAACACAAAAAACACACAACACAACACACACACACACAACACAACACACACAACAACACACAAACACACAACACAACACACACAACACTACACACACAACACACACATACACATACACATACACACACACATACACACAACAACACAACACAACAACACAACACAACACAACACACACACAATAACAACACCACACACAACACACACACACACACACACACAACACACCACACACAACAACAACACACAACAAACAAACAACACACACACACACAACACACACATACACAAACCACACACACAAACACAACAACACAACAACACATACATACACACAACACATACACAACAAACACAACACATACACAACAAACACAACAAACAACAACAACAACACACAACATACACAACACACACAACACAACACATACAACAACACATACACACACACTACACATACAATACATACACATAACATAACACAACACAACACATACAATAACAACACATAAACAAACACAAACAACACATACACATACACAACACAAACACAAACACAACACACATACACAACACACAACACACACAACACCAACCAACACACAACACATACACATAACATACACAACACACAACACAACACACACACACAACACATACACACACATACACACAACAACACAACATAACATAACACACACACACACAACAACACATACACATACAACAAACAAACCAACAAAAAACAACAAAAACAAAAACAAACAAAATAAATAAAAAAACAACAACCATACCAACAACAACATACACAACAACATACACAACACACTACACTACACATACACATACAACACAAACACATACACAACACATACAACAACACAACACAACACATACACACACAAACATACACACACAAACAACAACACATACACACACATACATACACATACATACACTACACATACACATACACATACACATACACATACACATACATACACACATCACATACATCATCACATACACATACACACATACACATACATACACATACACATACACATACACAACACATACATCACATACACATACACTACACACACATACACATACCATACACATACACACATACACTACATACATACACATACACATACACTACATACATACATCATACACATACACATACATCACATACACATCACACATACACATACATCACATACACATACACATACACATCACACATACACATACACATCACATACCACACTACACATACACATACACATCACACACATCACACACCATCACATACACACACACATACACAACACATCACACATCACACATACACATACACACACATACACATACATACCATATACACACACACATACACATACACACACACACATACACATACACATACACACACATACACATACACATCACACACACACACATACACACACATACACATACACATACACATCAACATACACATACCACACATCACATACACATACACACACACACACTACACATACACACACATACACATACACATACACACACACACACATACACATACACATACATACATACACACACACACATACACATACACATACACATACAACACATACACAACATACACATACACATCACACATACACATACACATACACATCACATACACATACACACATACACATACACACACACACAACACATACACAACACATACACATACCACATACCATACATACACATACATACACATACACATACATACACATACACATACACATCATCACATACATACACATACACATACACATACACATACACATACACAACATCACATACACATACACATACACATACACATACAAATTTTCTGTGAAGGTTTTTTTTAAACGTAACTAATGTCCACAATTTTTTTAGCATAAAATCAAGTTATGAATGAATGAATGAACTTTTTTTTCACTCTAACGACAGATTTTAGAATACTGTGCATAATTTTGGTCCAAACCACATAAGAATAAATTGTAATACGTTAGGTTTGAAAAGTCATTAAATTTGAAATATAAGATCAACTTTTTTAAGGAATAGTTAAATAATATATTAAGATTATTTTTTATTCCTATTATCTAATTATAGTTCGGTATTGATTAAACTCGTACTGTAGCAGTTTAAGGAAACAATAATATTGTTTAATCAAGGTTATACATCATTTTGTAATACTTATACACATACACATTACTCATAATCACCAATACTATTAAACACAACACCTTTTATAAATCCTTATAAAGAAACGAATTGCTATTTAGCAATGTAAAACTAAATAACCCACCCTCGTGTAGGTGTTGTAATTATGCAACGTCCGTTAACCATAATTAAAATCACGCATTTAGTTATGATTATGATGTTTTCAAAAAAATAATGGTAAACAGGATTTTGTTGCACAAATATGCACCAATTATATGTAGTTGAAATAACAGTGTTATGTAAAATTTGCAGGAAACGTATATTTTATTATCTTTGTTTAAACTTAACTGTATTTTAATTAAAAGTTGTGCATTCCACAATTTGTTTTGTTGCCTAATTTGCTCCACATTCTTGTTTTAAAAAAAATCTTTTAATGCAAACAATTAAAATAAGGTTACAATTTGATATAATTATGTTTTTCCCAGGCTATTTGGATTGTTATTAAAACGATTGTATTGTTTTATAAATGGAAGAATGAGGTGATACAAATTTTTGTTTCAAAAATGTTACTACTACTTCTTCTTGTAATGGTCAAGTTGGAATTACAGATCAACAATTATTGTAAGCTGTGACCTTTAACCATTTCCTTTTTAAACTTCATGTAATAGAAGTTAGAATGTGTAAATGAGACTCTAAGGTTTTGAAAACGTAAATTTCACAAAGCTTTACGCTTTTGCGCAATGTTCAAGAGTCAACACTTGCACTAACATTATAAATTCAAGTTTCCTGTAATATATTCGCAAACCCATTTGTTTACATTAATTTTAATCTATATGTTTCCTTCTTTGAAAACGTATAATATTAGATCATTTTCATATTGGACAAATCCGCAAAGACCGTTAATGATCTAAAATGTTATATGTGAGTCTATGATCTCAGGGCTCAAATAATTCATTAAGGTTCTTCGTTATGGCGTATTACATAACACTGCTTGATGTAAAATTATGCAGTGCACACACTAGTTATACAAAATTATGAGCTCTATATCAATGAAAAGGATCCCATTATACCAATTCAAAGAACTCAAGGAACGCACGAAACGTAAGGAACAAAAGGAATGTAAGGAACTCAAAAAACGCAAAAAACACAAACACAAATGGTTCAAAAAACGCAACTGACTTAAAACACGCAATGGGTGTAAAGGACACGAAGGACAAACCCAAAGACCCCAAAGAACGCAACGGATACAATAAACGCGCAGAAGGCAAAACACGCAAAGAACTCACAGAAAGCAAAGAAAGCAAGGTACGCAAAGACCGCAAAAAGCTCAAATAACGAAAAGAACACAACGAACACAAAAAACTCAAAGAAGATAAAGAACATAAAGAACGCAAATAACTTAAAAAACACAAAAACGCAGTAGCAAAATAATTCATAATTGGTAAGTAAAATAATTTATACTGTTATTAAGGCGTAAAGCATAATTTAAGCGGCTCAAAATAAGGTATAATTGGTGCATACGAAAAAGTAGCTTCAAACAGAAATTCACGACCTAATACCTCAGTTCTTATTGAGGCGCACAATTTAATTTCAACAGGACAAAACGATGGATAATCATTGTTAATGAATCTGGTGTCTCCGCAAAGTTATCGACGCCGATGAATTTTAACAATTTAATTGCTATTCAGGCGCAAAAGATAATTTCAACACCGCAAAATGATGCATTATTTGCACAAAAAAATTAATTTAACATACCCATTGAGCGCATAATTACTGCACAAGAAAATATTAATTTACACAAAAGATTGCGGATTCGTGAAGTTAGACGTGTCGTTATAATAATTCATTTCCTAAAAACAATTTCAACGGCGCAAAACAAGACATAATTTTGGTTACGAAAATGGAGATTTCGATTTAGAAATTCTCGGCTCTATAACTTTGCAACAATTTATTTTCTACTGGCACGAAAAATGTAATTTATACGGTATAACGGAAAAAGGTAGCGCACAATCACAGTAGAAGAAAACAAGAATTTATACAGAAGCTGTGGCTCCTTGAAAATTAGCTATGTTGATAAAATTTTTAAAATAACTTATAACACAATCTAAGCAAAGTAATCAAAAACACAAGGAACGCAAAAAAAACGCCGAGAACGCACAGAACGTATATAACACAAAGTTGGTAGAAAGAACGCAAAAATCAGAAAAAACGGAACAAACATAAAGGACACAACGGATAAAAAACAAAAAGGTCACGAATGGGGCGAAACACGCTTCGAACGTAACGGAAGCAGAGGGTGCATAGAACTAAAAGAAGGCAAAAACTCAAGAATAGTATAGAACGCAAATAACATAAAGAACGCAAGAAACGCAAAGAACACATAACGAAAAAAACTGTGTGTGTGTATGTGTGTGTGTGTGTGTGTGTGTGTGTGTGTGTGTGTGTGTGTGTGTGTGTGTGTGTGTGTGTGTGCGTCTGTGTGCTTGTGATTGTGAGTGTGTGCGTGCACGAATGAGCGTGTGTTTGAGGAGAAAGGGGGATGCGTGTGTGCGACAAGAATGACACGGATGACGTAAAGGTGGCAAAGAACGTAAAAATGCAAAGAACTCAATGAACGCAATAAACGCAAGGAACGTAAAGAACACTTAGAACTCAAAAAACTAAGAGACCCATGAAACGCAAGGAAAACAAGAAACGCACGGAACGTAAGGAACACAAGGAATGCAAAGAACTCAACAAACGCAAAAAAAATACAAATAACACAAATGGTGAAAAGAGGACACATAGGACGCAAACAACGCAAGGGACGCAACGAAATCAATAAACACGCAGAAGGCAAAACACGAAAAGAACTCGCAGAAAAAAAACACAAGGAACGCAAAGTACACAACAACGCAAATAACGCGAGGAACGAGAGGAAATCAACAATCACAACAAACGCAAAACTGCATAGAACGCAGAGAACACAAAGAACGCAAAGTACGCAAAGCACGAGAAGTACACAACGAACACAACAAACACGAAAGAGGCAATAACCACAAGGAACGCATAGAACGCAGGAAATGCAAAGAACGCAAAGAATGCAAAGTTCGCAAAGAACGCAAATGGTGCAAAATATGCAATTTACTAAAAGCACACAATGGGTGTACAAGACGCAAAGAACACAATGAACGCAAAGAACGCTAAGGACACAACGAGCACAGAAAACACGAAGAAGGCAAAAACCACAAAAAACGCATAAAACGCAGGGAACTCAAAAAACTCGAAGTATAAAGAGAATGCAAAGAACACAAAGAACTTAATGAACGCAAAAAACACAAGAAATATACAGAATGCGGAGAACGCACAAAACGGAAACAACGCAAAAAAACGCAAAACATGCCAAGGAGGCAAAGAACGCAAAGAACACAAAAAAATGCAAAAAAGCAAAAGAAAACACAAAGTACGTAACGTAAAGAATGTAAAATACTTAAAGTGCACAATGAACGCAAAGAACGAGAAGAAAACAACGAACACGAAAAACGCAAAGAAGGAAAATACCGCAAAGAACGCTCAGAACACATAGAACGCTAAGGACTCAAAGTACGCAAAGAACACAAACAATGCAAAGAATGCAAAAAACGGAAAGATTGCTAATAACGCAAACGACACAATGCACGCAGGGACGCAAAACACTCAATGGTGGCAAAAGACACCAAACGCTAAGAACGTACGAAACGCACAAAACATATGCCAATGAGGCAAAAAACGCAAGGAAAAAAACAATAAAAGCAAGAAGCACAAAGTTCTAAACAACGCGACGATCGCGAATGACGTGATTGACGCAAAAGTCGCAAAGGACATAATCTGAGCAAAGAGCTCAGAAAACGCAAAGGACACAGAGAACGCATAGAACGTAAATAATGCAAAAAACGCAAAATATGCAAGAAGGCAAACAACGGAAAGAACGCAAAGAACTAAAGAAAGTCAAAACCGCAAGAAACGAAAAGAACGCAAAAAGCACAAGGGGTACATAACGGAAGGAAAGCGAAAAACGGAAAAAACGCAAATAAAACGAATGGCGCGTGTGAGTTCGTGTGTGCATGCTTCCGAGCATTGATGCGTGTACGTCCGCACATGCGTGCGGACGCACGGATAAAAAAAGACATACGACAAAATCATATGAGCTTTTATTACTATATATACCGAACTAGCTCGTGATAACACACTCTACTTAGCATTCTGGAGGTAATGGGTTTTATTTCCGTTACAGTCTACGCTTCATGAGGTTTCTCAGGGAGTTTGCACATCCATATATAACGGTATGGTCAAAGCGTATACACGCACAAAAAACACAACTATTTATAAGAATGCTCAGAACTCTAACACCGCTCCTTCTGATACTATCCTGACCCCACACGTCTCTAACCACACTATGAATACATACGTAATGTATGCATTTTAGGAATTCATACTTTGTCTAAAGTAGCTCAAGAAGCCCGCCTTTTCACTTAGAGAGGGAATGGAACTCCTCGAGTTTTCTTTTTTTTACTATTTGCCTTGTGTAGAATGCATACGTAAGCCAACATGTTTAAAATTCAGAGGTCAAATACGTCAAATGACCTTATTTCGTAGCGTACTGTATACAACGCTTAAATAATAGTTTTAGAATGGTTATGAATTTAATGTGAACAAATAAAAATATGTAGCATAATTTTTATGAGCTTCTATTACTCCTCTGTGTATGTAGAACAGATACGTAAACACAATTTTTAAATTTCCAGCGTCAGCGTATTACTTCTTGATTTGTGTAAAATACATATGTAACTGAAATTTTTAATTTCGGTAGCGAAATATGAAGCATACCGTATACCGCGTGAATGCGAATTTTATAAAAGATATCTCTAGTGTTAGCAATCCGACAGGACATTTGTAACTGAGGGGCTTTTTTACAGTAAGGAGTCATAAACTTTTTACAATAAAAAAAGGGCAATGAAAAGAATAGCTAAAAAATAAATTTTAAATTATGCACAGATACAGATATAACATATTATTATTTATTATTTACTCAATATTCACATAGAAAAGAATCAAATTTTAAATAAACCCAACAATTGGTTTAATTAAAAATATCACGGTGAAATAAATCCCAAAATAATAATGGTTTAAATAAAAAAAATAACTTTAAGTAAATTTGAATTATAAAAATAAATTAAAAGAAATTTTTAAGTTATGACCTTGTTACCACGAATAAATCTTACGCACAAAGTAAAATAATTTAAAGAATGCACTATAGAAAAAAACAGTTACATGTACCTAAAACAATCAGTTAGGTTTTAGCGTGCAGTTGCTTATGAATCCACGTCCAAATCCGAAAGCATCAGGAAACTGGGTATAATATCTTATCCTAGATACTGCTGTAATTCAAGAGTAAAAAAAGTCAATAGAAAACTATGTGAAGACCTCTTGTGTTACCGGTTAAGCAACAAAAAGGATTAATCGGTGTAGAAGGTTAAAAAATTAATGTTAATATAAATAATATAAAACAAAATCTACGATAAAGTACGTTCTCAGAACATTGTGACACATTTTGTAAATATAACTGGCAGTTTAAACAAAAGTTGTACATAAAAATATATCCTACAGCTAATAAAATTCTGATCTTTTTTGGGTTTTTAATGGTGCATTTTTATATAAAACAATTTAAACGTTTCGATAACACTTACACTTATCTTCGTCAGTAGTAATATCTATTAATTTTTCAACTTTCACAAAATGGTTTTAACATCTTTAACAATTGTAATAGATATTACTACTGACGAAGATAATTGTAAATGTTATCGAAACGTTTAGATTGTATAATATAAAAATACACCATTAAAGAAACCCAAAAAAGATAAGTATTTTATTATGTATAATAATGGTGAAAGTTTACATTTTCATATCTACTACAGCTAAGTTATGAATACCTACAGTACATGAATATAAGGTAGGGGTAAGTAAAAATGTGTTTGAATTAGAAACGTTTAAACAAAATTTCATTAACATTTTAGTGTATGAGCAACGAGTAATGTGCAGTACAAGAAAAAGGATGAAAGTAATAATAGGTAGTATGCGATTTACACACTTTACTGGATAAAACGACATTAGATTGATGTTATATAATTAGCTACCATAGCCTAAACTAGATGAGATGGATTAAACCCACTTACTTGTTACCATTTAACATATGCCTCGGTTGAGATAAGCAAAACCAAATGTATATCAGCAAAATCTGCAGGTAATAAAGTTAGTACCTACAATATGCAATAGTTAATCATGTGACCTGAGTGAAAGTTGTAAAATTTGTAGATCATATGGCCATTAGTAGAGATAATGATTACCGTAAATTGCAGCCAGACGTCAGAAATCGAGCACCTTTTACATGCGCCGCTGTATGTCGGTTGTTGTAATTATTACATACTAATTTCTAAAATAGAATTTAAATAAATAGCAATAATTAAGTCAACTTTAGTGAAGGTATAAGGACAATAAAATGAGTTAAATAATTAGCAAAAGATAAAATCAAAATTTAAATAGAAAATACGTAATATTAGTTACGTAATAGGCAGCAATGGCGTAACATACAGTTTTACCTAGAACGAAATTGTTATTTACATCAATTTTACGAAGAGAGAAATGAATGTGGAGTAAAATACGATAAACTAAGTTGAGTACATCACAAAATCCATGAAATATAAATCAGGGGGCCAAACACGTCAAATAAGCTAATTTCATTACTAACTGTATATGTGAGAATGAAAATATACAAAAAATGTATCTATCCTTATAAAAAAATTGTGAACGTTTATTATTTAACTTAAGTATAATATCCATCGGGTGCTTCATAAGTACGGTAACGTTTTATAGTTATTTTAAAATTGCAAATACAGAACAATTGTATATATATATATATATATATATATATATATATATTAAGATTATTTTAAAATATATAGTGTGTTGAGCTAAATCGCGGTAGTCCATCATGCGTTTAGTTTTTAATAGACAATGTATTGTAGTTATTGTGTAACGTCACACTGAGAAAACCCAATGCACAAAAATTACAAAAAAATGCATACACTTTTTTTAATTACTTGGCTTATAAATTATAATACAACAAAAGACACGCTCGATGGGAGACTCTATGATGTAAACGGTCCAAACCATTTGACAGATGGAAAAGAACAACATTTTATAGATTTATCCGACTGATCATTTTTGACCAAAAATCTTTGTTAATACGCAAATCTTGCTGGGGAAACAGCCAGAACCATTTGGTACGTGATGAGAACTAAAGCTTAAGGTTTCAGAATATTGGTCATCTTTATGAAACTATAGTATGCAAAATCTTCATGGGATAATATCCAGAAATATTACCTCAATGATAGTATGTGAAAGGCAGTTGGCACTGGACATGTTATCATAATAACGCAGTCTTAAAAAACGTACATACTGGCACACATATCGCGCACAAATTAGCAGCACTACAGTATTAAGTTGCAATGCCAAAGCATTATTGGTCCTGAAATGATTTCTGTAAGCGCACGCATTTAGAGAGCTCGCGCACACTGGCCCAGACATCAATAATAAACTAACACCACAAATCCGTTAATAATATAAGGTTGCAGCATTTAGTTATGTTGTTGAGATGGTTACAGCCACACCCGTTGGAAAACCTGGCGCATATTAACTTCACATCGAGCACAAATTGATACAGCATATACTCATAACAAGTATAGCCGACAACTTCATAGAGCTCCATTTAATTAAATTTTTATAACTTATAAAACATGTGACGATAGACCGATTTTTCTTGAATAGTGTGATATACACATAGACGCTAATTATGAACTATTTGGTCCTCTTAAAATTAAATTTTAAGTCCCAATCGCCTATAAACTGTAGCAAAGATTCTATAAACACGACTAACTTCACATAGCAGCGAACTTTTAGATAATTTTTTTTTCTTATAAAGAAATTAACTAAGCGCTATTTTGCGCCACTAAAATAAAATTTTGAGCTTTTATAGGAAAGGAGTTATTCTAAAATCACGTAGGTACGGTTACTTTTACAGCTGTGGTCTTTTACATAAATCAGTTTTTTATGGAATAATTAAGTGCCAGTTAGATGCCATTTTATGTCCTTAAAATAAAATTTAGCGCCCTTATAGGAAAGACGCTATTGTGGAATTACATTACCATCGTTAACTTCACAGCCTTGAACTTCTGCATAAATCATTTTGTTCTTATGTAGTGATTATGCGCCAATAGAGCGCTATTTTGCACAGGTAAATTAAAATTTTGCGCCCTTATAGGAGAGAAGTTATTGTAAAGTTACATGGGACAACTAACTTCACAACCGTGAACTTCTGCATAAATCAATTTTTCCTTATGCAGTAATTAGGCGGCAATTATGCGCTGTTGTGCGCCGCTAAAGTAAAATTTTGCGTCGCCATTGGAAATAAGTTGTAAAAAAGTTATATCGAGAAAACTAACTTCAATTCCTTATTTAAATTAATTAAAACATTAGCAACGGTAAGAGACAATCTGTGCAAAACAAATAAGTTAGAGCTTAATTTTGAATAAATATGTTCAAAGTGATTTTCGAATTGTAATTTGGGATCTACACATAAACCCAGAAATGAAATAATATATAAATATAAAGTAATCTATTGTTGCGCCACAATTAGGCACCCATTATTCCCGTTTTGCGCAATTAGAGCTAAATTTTGCGTCCCATTTTTTTTTAAATTACATCAACACGGCTAGCTTTACAACCCTGAACTTTTACAATAACTAGGCACTAATTATGCGCCGTTTTACGCCGATACAATACAATTTTGCACCCCCATAGAAAATAATTATTGCAAAAGTTACATCGACAAGTTCAACTTCATATCCTTATGTATAAATGAATACTTTTTGAGCCATAATTAGGCATCCATTATGCGTCGTTAAAATTAAAATTAACGTCCCAATAGAAAACAAGTTATTGCAATAATTACATCAACACGGCTAGCTTCATAACCTTTGTACTTTTGCATAAATCAATTTTTTCTTATGCAATAGCTAAGCGTCAATTATGCGCTGTTTTGCCCAGCTAAAATAAAACTTTTCGCCCTCCTGCGAAGTAAGTTTTTTTTGCAAAAGTTACATCGTAAAGTCTAACTTCATATACTTATGCATAAATTAATCTTTTCTTGTACGATAAATGGGCAACTATTATACCTTTTATTGTAAAAATTTCATCTATACGGTCAACTGCGGAATAAATCATTTTTTTCTTATACTGTAATAAGGGGGCCCTTGTGTGCTGTTTGCGCTGTTAAAGTTAAATTTTGAAATCCTATAGGAAACAAGGTATTACTAACATTACATCGATACGGTTAACTTCACAACCACGAAGTTCTGAATAAATCATTTTTTTGTTATCCGGTAACTAGGCGGCCACTATTTGTGTTGTTAAAATTAAAATTTTGCGCTCCCATAGGATATTACTTACTGTAAAAGTTACGTCTATAAGGCTAACTATGTACATTGATCTTTCTTGCGCTATAACTAGACACCCATTATACGTCTTTTTGACCAGTTAAGGAATTACCTCAATGCGACTAACTACACAGCCTTGAACGTTTGCATAAACCAGTTTTCTCTTATACAGTTACTAAGCGGCAATTGTGAGTTGTTTTGTATCGCTAAAGTAAAATTGTGCGCCCCCCTAAGAAATAAGTTGTTGCAAAGGTTACACTGACAAGGCTCTGTTCATAACTTTACGCATAAATTAATCTGTTATTACACGATAATTGTGCACCTATTATGCGTTGTACAGTAAAAATTACATCGATACGGTTAACTTCACAACCACAAACTTGTGAGAAAATAATTTTTTCTTGTCCAGTAATTAGGCGCCCATTGTACGCTGTTCGTGCCTGAAAAATTGAATTTTGTGCCCCCATAGGAAACCAGTTATTGCAAAAATTACATTGGCACTGCTAACACAGCCATTACCTTCTGCATAAATAGGTTCTTTCTGACGCAGTAATTAGGTGCCAACTATGCGCTGTTTGCGCTTATTGCAGAAATCACATCGACAAAGCTAACTTTACAGCTGCGAACTTATGAATAAACTAATCTTCTAGTGTGCTCCGTTAAAACAAAATTTTGGGTCCCACTGTAAAAATTACTTCGACACGGCTAACTTTACCAAGCCATAAACTTCTACGTAAATCATTTTTTGGTTATGCTCTAATGGATTTATTTAAATGTGCTGTTGTTTACCTGGTTATTTGGTAATGTATATTTTTCTTATTTTTGTTGAATTATTATTAAAACTCCGCTTCGTACATTATAAATGTACATGTATTTACATTTAATTATACTTAACCCATTTTTTTTGCATTATGGCTATACTATTTTTTTAATATTAGCTTTTGGATTATACACTATTCTTATTAATGTTAAGCCTAAGTGAACTCTTGCTCCTGTGTACTCATTTAAAGATGCTTATTAAATGGCCCATAACTACCATCTAACCAATTTCCAAGCAAAAACTAATTTTCAAGCTCACGACTGTGAAGTGTGCCCTGTTGACGTTATTTTTATAATCACTTTTTTCCTATAAGGGTGCAAAATTTAACTTAAAGGCGCTAAACGGCGCCTAATGAGTGCCTAATTATCGCGCAAGAAAAGATTAGTTTATTTACAAGACTATGAAATTAGTACTGTCGATGTAATTTTGCAATAATTTGTTTTCTATAGGAGCGCAAATTTTCACCGTAGAAGCACAAACGTTGGCGCCTAATTATTAAATAAGAAAAAAATTGGTTTAGACAAAAGTTCACATCGGTGATGTTAGCAGTGCCTATATAATTTTTGCAATAACTTATTTCCTATGGGGACGGAAATTTTCATTTTAGCAGCGCAAAACAATTCTAACTAGCCAGAAGTTCTCGGCTGTGAATTGATATACTTTTTAAAATAAACACTGCCCAAAACAGAGCATAATAGGTGCCTAACTACCGTGCAAGAAAAGATTTATTTATTCATAAGGCAATAAGGTTAGCCTTGAAGATGTAATTTTTGCAATGACTTATTTCCTATGGGGACGCCAAACTTTATTCTAGCGGCGTAAAATGGCACATAATTAGCGCGTAATTACTGAATCAGAAAAAATTGGTTTATGCAGAGGTTCACGGCGTTGAAGTTAGCGGTGTCAATATAGTTTTACAATAACTTCTTTTCTATAAGGGCGCAACATTTTATTTTGACGGCGCAAAATAGCGTCTAACTGGCACCTAATTACTGCATCAAGAAGCTAATTATCCAGACGTTCTCGGCTGTGTAATTTAACTTTAACGGCGCAAAACAGAACAGAATAGGTGCTCCGTTTGCAGTAACTTATCTCCTATGGAGTCGCATAAATTTATTTTAGCCGCGCAAAACGCCGTATAATGGACGCTAAATTGCTGCATAAAATCAAATTAATTTATGCAGAAGTTCTCGGGTGTAAAGTTAGCCGTGTCAATATACAAGAACTTCTTTCCTGTAAAAGCGCAAAATTTTATTACACCGGCGCAATTTGGCACCTAATTACTCCATAATGTATCCAACATTTCACGTGTACCTGAGTAAGTTGCTTATAGAATTCTTGCTACAAGTTATTTAGCGCCTAATTATGTATGTACATGGTTAAATTACATTATTCAAAAATGACTCGACGGTCTTCACACACCTTAATTTATAAGAATGCGTCATCCTGGAACGAGGATAAAACTATACACCTAAGTAGTTCATTATACCATTATCTTGAATTGTAAAATTAAAATAATAAAATCGCTAATTTCCTTAATTAAAAAAGTGTAAAAGTTATTAGTTATACACCATTGAGCCAAATTTCTTATAGAAAACTAATACTATTGAGCATAGCATAAATTATATCATAACAAAACACATAACGTGATCATAACTATCAATGGATACACAACAATGCATATCTTACTACTGTTTGTATAAGTAATTAGTTAATTTACAAGTTATTATAATTTTAAATAAGTTTTTCATAATTTTTGTTAAAATTAAGTGCAAACACTTATTTAAAAATTGCGCATGGACGATTTACAGGAAAATGTAAATATGTGAAAAAGTGATTCTATCTTTAATATTCATTTGTGCAACCGAAATTTATCAGTTATTTAAATGTTTATATTTAATTGTATCATTATATAATTTAAAATAATTTTAATAATAATCACATTTTTACTGTAATAAAATAATTCACGCAGCAAAGATATGCTGTTATTGAGAAATTTTCAGAAATTAAATACTAGTGGTTAGAATATTAACGAATATCGCACGTCCTTTATCATTGTGACCTTGATAATTATCATAA
Source organism: Vesta saturnalis (assembly GCA_036346205.1). Classification (NCBI taxonomy): domain Eukaryota; kingdom Metazoa; phylum Arthropoda; class Insecta; order Coleoptera; family Lampyridae; genus Vesta; species Vesta saturnalis. Next base: position 7,710,054 of record JARFJB010002021.1, on the reverse strand, counting down.
ATATTATAATTAAGTGATACATAAAAGGTGTGGTGTAGGTTGACGGCTAACCAATTAGCATATTGTATTGCATCAATCAATTATTGCGGAAATTCTTCTAATAATTATTTACGAAACCTTCCAAATTATATTATGTTTGCATATGAATGTATACACATCAACACACCTCAAAATGTTTAATTGCTGTCATGTGTAAATGATATTAATGCAAAATTTATGAAAAAGCAGGTCACATACTCACAACTTTCTTTTTTTCTAAAATTTCTGGTTGCTTTAAGATAGTCCTACACATATTTGTTTACAATGTTGACAATAATAATTCATAAGTCTGGGAAAATTCAATAATTAATTAATTTTTATAAATCATCGTTTTGGTTCAGTAACATCATATAGTAACAGTAATCAATTAACATTTTGTAATATTTCTACTGTTAATTATACAGTAATGTTCATTACAATGGTTATTTCAATTTTTTCAAATTATTTCAAGGTTTTGATGTTTTTCTAACTGTATTTATCTTTAATGTAAGGATTATAATTACAATAAATTATATTATAATAACTTTGTTTGAAATTGTAAAGAGCAAAGCAAAAGGGTCAACAACACTGAGTGATTTCAATGATAGGTCAAGACACAAAACTTACTCATAACTTCCTTTATCCTTTACATGAATTCTTCATTATTATTTTTGCTAAACGTTACTGGAAGACACTTAGAAGGGCACTTTAAGAAAACTAGTTTTTGTGAATAATTACGCCCGAAATAAATTTTTGACACTTTCTTTTAGAATAATTTTTTTTATCACATTTTTTTTTCATTCACGTTTTTGTTAGTTTTTAAACGGCAATTGTTAAAACAAAAATTGTTGCTACAGTTACCAGTGCCACGGCATTACTGCAATCGCGGTTTCATGCAGGTATATGGGCGCCATCTCCGTGGCGTTAAAATCCTTAGGTGTACGCAACCGTTCTATGAATTTGTTTACAATTTACTGGCGATTTAAAACTATTAAACAATCGATGTTTTAGTTAATGAGAACGAGATACAACTAAATTTTAAGCATTTCGGGGGGTACACGAATAGAGGCAGCGTTGGTGTACATTCCTCGTCAGTAACCATTTACCTAACTTGACTCATTTAACCTTTTTCTAATTACTTTTGACATTTTTTCTTCTCAAGGATATTGGCTTTATTAATGACAAAATTTACACTCTAATCTTTCGATAAACTATTTTTATTTTTATTGTACTATGACTAATAGTTATAATTTTTGATCGGACTTTACACAACCTTCGGAAGCGAGTTTTGATATTGTTTTAAGCACAGATCTTTGGAATACCAAAATTGTTGTTATAGAGGTAAATACGCAAGTGCATTAAACCGTGTGCTTTTAAACAGTGTAAAACTGGATGCTGAAGGGGTAACCTGTTGGAGTATGAAAAAACAATGATTTCGAGTGATTATGTTTTGGAACTTTGTAATGTATTTTATACAGGTCAGGTAGTAAGAAAAAGTAATTGATGTGATTCATTTTTTTGTTAATGATATTTTAAGGTGGAGCCCAGTACTTGCATACAACGTTTAATGGGAAGTGTAAAAACTGGAATTATTCTTAAAGATGTATCTTTAACAGTTCAATCAGGCGAAGTACTAGCAGTACTTGGATCAAAAGGTACTTTTGTTTAATTGCAATTTACGTAATTAGGTCGTTTTAGAAACATGTATTAAAGTCTTATTACTAAAGTATGACATGCTACAAAATTGTTATTTTAAATTCAGAATAACGTTAATTACCATTTTCCAATATTCTAAAGCAGAGCTTACCTGATTTTAAATGTAAACCTTTTATAATCTAGGGTACAGTAGGTACTCGTACTTATACCCCTCATAATCAGAATTTAATTTCATTTAAAGACTAGATGAGTTTTCATTTAAAAATGTTCTTCTACCAGAAAAGAAAGAGATTTCCATTAATTTACTTAAAATTAAGGATTACTTCTTACACAATTTGCCCTAATGAGAAGTATTATAATAATAACGATGTTGCAGGCTTTCTTATTGAACGTAAGGATAAGCAACCGCTGTACAATTATTTACCAATCGTTAACAGTAAATATAATAGTAATAATAATTTGTGCGTTAGAGAAGGCCATGAAAAATAAACCGTCCTATGCCGGGTGTAGTACAACTTCTGTTGAGTATCATGAAGGCCAAAACCGTGTTTTTCATTCTACAGGGTTGTGACCGGAGGGAGGCTTGTGCAGAACTTGCTAACGAGTGGTCGCATGACGTACCTTTTCGTAATTAGATCGGAGGAGATTAAAGTTGGTGGAACAATGTTCCTTTGAGTAGATTTTCATTAGAGCACCATGAAGGTATACCTACATAGGAGCATTTTACCACTCCCCATTTTCTAGGAAGGCTAAATCCGCCAAAAAACTTTAACTCTATCTCGCTCTTCGGGGTGGTGGTCGGAATGGCACAGATGCGTCTCCGAGTAGTCGCATGTCTTATCTACGATCTATCATTTCGGAATTATGACCGAGCTTGCTTGTAGTTTATAAGAGAGGATAAGAGTTGATAGAAAATCCTTTCGTGAAGGTCCTTTATTAGAGTACCACGAAGACATACCGAAACCCTTTAAAAAAAAATTCAATTTTATTACGTTGAAGGACAAAATTTGTATAAGATACCAATTTTAGCAGTAGTTTTTACTGCTAAAATATAATTAAATTCAGATCTTTTAGTACTCTTATTTCAGATCATAATAGTCGTTCTGTCGCCATAATGAGTCTTTAACGATCGCAAATCAGACGCTGATATGCGTCTAACGCTGTGCAGTGTTGAGCCATAATTTTGCTAAAAGCAATATCGTGCCTTGGCACAACGCTTCTTAGCATAATTTGTCTTTATTTTGAAATAAAAGTAAGCAATTAAAAAACATTGCACATTAGATGCCATTTAAAAGCATTACAATAGTATTTAGGTTTCTTTAATTCATCTGACTCCTGAAAACAATTAGGGCATAGGAGTGGCTTCTCAAAACAACCTTTATACCAGTAGCTAGTCTCCTTACGTATTTGCTTGCTTGTACCTACATAATCGGCATTAAAAAAAATTAATTTTTAAACTTTGCAGAAGGCTCACCAGGGTTTATTTCAGACCAGTGATCTAAATTTGTTCCAGAGATCACGTGTTCTGTTCCTCGGGACGTCGGTTGTCGTGGTTTTGCAGACATATCAAATTTTTTACTTCAATATCACTTGGTGATTGAATTATATTTTTTTAGTTGATCACTAAAGTAAAGAAATCGGTATTTTCGAGAGTTGCTCTAGCCTAGACCTTTCATTGGAGTACCATTAAGGCATACCTTTTTTCAAATCCTCCTCCTTTGAGAGGAGACCAATTGAAAACGAACTCTTCCTCACTCTGCATAGGGTGGTCTGGAAAGTTATTAGAACTCTAGAATATTTATATATTGGACATTCAAATTATGCATTTGGAAGTTTTTACCGATATTTTTCCATAAATATCATCTCTGGCCAAAAGACATGCGATCGTCGTAAATGCATAACATTCATTTATTGTACATCGGTGCATCACATTGTCAAATGCGCCAAAAACCACTTATTTTTATGTGCAATCATTTGCGAGAAATATGCATCTGTAAGCGTTTTTTAAATTTTGACCTTGACATTAGACCTCCACACCAACAATATTAGTAGCCGTCATTCTCTTTGCATTAAAAATTTACGTGCGGATGGACAGACAGGCGGACAGTCGAGCGGGTGAGCAAGACATCCTCATAATGTATTTGCAACACATAACACAGGGTGCGGCAGAAAGACCTCTCGTATTTCCAAACCAAAGGATACAAAAAAAATACTTTTATTTGTGAACAACACATACGGTGCCATTTTACATTACTTGAATTTAAAAATTATATCCGAAACCTTCCTCGGAAGTTGTTGATAGTTCTTCTTATCATTTCCAGTGGAATGGCAGCCTTCTTAAGTGCTTTCAGGGTTATAGGACGTTGTTTGTACGCTTAAAAGAGAAACTGGGTTGGAAAAAACTGAGAATTTCTAAGGAACGCTGACAAATGTGAACCGTGGTGCCGTCTTGATCGAACCATACTTCTCACTCTTCATGGTCCTCAACAAATTGCTTAGGTAGGAGAAAGGTCTGCATCATGTGACAGTAGCAATTTGAATTAACCATTATCGTTACGTTATCTTTCTGCTAACCAATAACGGAAACACACTGCTTTGCGACTTTCAAAATCTTTCTCACTTAATTTTTTGGGTAACCATCATTTTGTATGGGTGCACGTAAAGATCTCTGTACAGTATTCTTTTTACGCTTTTAGCAGACAAACCTAACGTAGCTGCATGTTGAATCCTTTGGAGATTGCTGGACGGATGCTCTCACACGCGTCACATTTTCCGGCGTTACGAATACACTTCTCCATAACAAACGCAACAAAATGGTACATAAACCGCTACGATCGATACTCCCTTTACATCAGTATCATCATCACAACTCACATAGTGATCTTTCCAAAGAGGACTGGCCGGACTGTACACTCAACATTAAACTCTTTAATGTATAAGTTACTATTATTACGAAATTAATTATAATCATTTGCTATTTGATGCTATTTGAAAATCTAATTTGTCAAAACCTGTAGTAAAACCAATGTCACGTATTCACTAATTAGAAGATCACCTATCTATGGGGAATGGTTTTATTCTTATTCGATTAATCGAGCTTAATGGAATGCATTTCCAACACCATCTGCTCTGGATATGAGTTTCAGGAGTCCTATCCCCAAAGGTGCGTGATTTAAGTGTATCGTTATCCTCCTTAGTGCTTTGCTGTACGTCTTCTGCGGTACTGGCGTTCTATCCGTATTGGAAGCACTAACGATAGAATATATGCATATTGCTATTGCTTTTTAGTACTTTACGAACTGCATCAGCATGACGAGTACCTTTCAAATTTTTAGAAATAGAATATGTACGACTATTGTTTATATATGAAAGATACTAGGGAGTGATTGCCGAAGTTATTTTGTGAAAAAAGTTCCTATGAACGTAAGTCAAAAAATGCTTCGTTTCCGAGATACAGAGTGTTTAAGTTTTAATCTTTTATTTATTTTGATTAATTATTTCAGAGTTTTAAAGATAGTAATTCGAAATTTGCCAAACGCTTTAGGTCGGTTGGTGTCAATATTTCTAAAAGTTTTATTATCTAATACAGTAACATTAACCAAAACAATAACACAACACAACAGTAATAAAAAAAATTTTAAATAGGCACAAACCTACAATAGATGTTCAAAATCACCTCTCTCACATGGGATAACAAGAGTCAACTCTTCGACCCATTGACTGTCGTATTCGGTGAAATAATCCTACTGTATTTCTTATTGTCTCACAGCCGGCTGTAATTCCTTCGAAGGCATTGCTGTGAACTAATGACCTGAAAAAACCTCAAATGCAGAAATTCAGGAGAACGAGCGGGCCAATGTTGTGTACCTCCTCTACCTATCCAACAATTTGGATATACTGTATCTATGTGGCGACGTACATTAAACTAAAGTAGGCTGGGACACCATCGTGCATAAATCATAAATTTTGTTTGAGGTAAAAAGGAATTTATTCAAGAAGTGCAGGAAGCGATGATAAGATTCGCCACTCCAAGCCACACGTTTACTAACAATTGATGTTGAAAATGAGCTTGCAATATTCCATATAGAGTTTCATGAGCCCACAAGTGATTGTTATTAAAATTTTGTATAGAATCTATGGAAAAACTTGCTTCGTCAATAAACTCAAACATTTAATTGAATAAAACGCCATTTAAGAGAATAGGATGTTGAGCGGTTACTTTGAGAATCCATTGGCAAAAAACTAGACGCGGTAAGAAGTCTCCAGGTACTAGCGCCTGTACACGTTGAATATGAAACGGATACAATTGCTGCTCTTTTAGAATTTTAAATACGGTGAAGTATGAAATATGAAATTTGGCATGCGGCTATTATGGCAAAATCGCAGATCCGTATCAACTAGAAATGGTGTCTCAATAAGAGTGCACTATTTAAATTTTGCAGCTGTCACCTATAATTATTTCGATTAATAAAAATGGTGCTCAAAAGAAGAACGTGTTAGTATTGTGAAAACTCATTACAAAAATGGAGAAAGATACGCTGAGACCGTTCGAAAACTTCATGGAATTTTTGGTCGAGAAAGTGCACCTAACGTGTCCAAAATTCGAAGAGTAGTCAAAAAATTTGAAGAATCTGGATCAGTTGTGGACAGTAAGTCTCCTCTGCGTCGACGTACCAGTAGATCTCTTAGAAACATTGCTGTTGTAAACGAGAGTGTGGTTGAAAACCCAACAACATCAATTCGGCATTGTGCTCAACAACTTCAAATTTCACGAAGCACTACGCAGCGAATTTTTACGAAAGACCTCCACCTTCACCCGTACAAGATTCAGCTTACTCAGGAGCTCAAACCAGCAGACCGTGCAAAGCGTCGGCAATTCGTTCAATGGGCAACACAACAAAGTGAAGCGAACGCAGATTTTTCGAAAAAAGTCATTTTCACCGAAGAAGCGCATTCCCATCTGAATGGCTTTGTGAATAAACAAAATTGTCGAATTGGGGCTTAGAAAATCCGTACGCAGTCGATCAGAAACAAATTCATCCGCAACGAGCAACTGTCTGGTGTGGATTTTGGTCAAGCGATGTGATTGGACCTTACTTTTTTGAAAATGAAGCCGGAGTTGCAGTGACTTTGTTCTTCGTTACAGGAATATGACAACGGAGTTCTTGTGGCCTCAACTGGATGGTACGGATCTGGACGACATGTGGTTTCAGCAGGACGTTGCCACCTGCCACACCGCACACCGATTTATTGCAGCAACGATTTCCAGATGTCAACTGGCCACCAAGATCATGCGATTTAACGCCGTGTGATTTCTTTCTTTGGGGTTTTGTGAAATCTCGGGTTTATGGGAATAATATTTTATTCCATACATAATCCGAACATGTCGTATTTTTAATGCATTATAAATATCACAACTTACTCAAAAAGTACGTGTTTTATTATTAAATAAAATGGTGCACTCTTATTGTGACACCCTTTACATAGTTTCAACTTAAATACCAAATTAAAAATGGACAAAAATGTGTTTAATAATATGCTTACAATAAACGTTAAACATAAATAGAGCGTTGGTCTAGCGGTCAAAGTATCGAACTGGCAATGTAAGCAATGACAGTTCTAACCCCCATCGAGGAAATTACTTCGTTTTTGTTAAAATTATTTTTAAATTCTATTTTAATATGCACTAAAGTTCAAAATCGCGTACTTATTCAAAAACGTTGTACAAGAAACATTAGAAATTACATGTAAATCTATTTTGACTTTTTGCTTTAAATACAAATTCCGTTACCGTTTACCTTGTATGATGTTTTTCAGAGAGTTTTCCTCATACACATGTAGCGGCATAGTCACTGCGTATATGCACACCATGTGCGGCTACTTAGGCGAATACTGGGGTAGTATTTTCTCCCTCAGAACCCTATATCCGTTCCTTCCGATCCTATCCTGACCAAACCCATCCTTAATCCCACCGTGCATATATACGTAATGTATATATGTATGCTGGTAATCCATGATTGTGGCTGAAGGAGCTTGGGAAGCTCGAGAAGCCCGCCCTCCCCCTTGGGAAGGGAATGAAGTACGTGGCCTTTTCCTTAAATGAATGAGAATATGAAAATTACATATACAGGATGTATAGTTTTATATATCTTAAATAAACAAATTATACAAAAAACGCATGCGCCATAAAATTCAACATCCTTTACACTCACCACATTATTCATTTTGAGAATTATTTTTATGTAAAATATGCATATAAAAGAAAAAAAGATGTTAATGGTAGAATGTACCTTGAATCTCTTTATATTTATGTGTAGAAATGCACATGCACATTAATAATACATAGTCCATTTGTAATACTGCTAATTAGGAAAGCGCTAAAGTGCACTGAGACACTAACTAGCGTCGTTTTCTCGGAAACGGCCAATCGTGCTCATTAAATCGATTAAGCACAGAAAGACACTAACGATGTACACTGGTTATGCCGTTAGTGCATCGCAAAATGGTAGAATTTTACTACACAAAGTAGACTGGTTTGAATAAGCTGATGAAAAGCAAACGATAGGGCGCCAGCACTTCAAAAGGGGCCGTCGTTGTATGGAATGAGCCAGCGTGCTAGTACAATTGATAAAGCACTAAAAGACACTAACAATGAGCACCGGTTTTATCGTTAGAGAGCAATCAAAAATTAAGAAAGCTACATCTCAGTGCGCTCGTTTCATACAAATATAATATAGAAATTATAAATACACAGTATATATTGCCTATCTCTATATTGTACAATACCTAAAAAAGTAAAAATCCTTAAGAAACTTGTTGTAATTTTTGTTTTAGAGTAGAATGAAAGAGTTGAGGAACATGTACAACATGAACTCAAAAACTTTCAGTTTCATTTTTGCATTGTTGCATTGTTAATTATATAAATCTGCTAGTACTTTTATTATATATATATATATATACGGGGTGCGGCAAAAGTCGGTTAACTGTAGCAAAAATAATCACGCGCGACTATTTCATAGAATGCTCAGAGTGAGAAGGGGGTTAGTTAGTTCAGTATACTCGTGTCGTTCACCCGAGTCACATCGCGATGGCAGCGCAGCTCCGTAGAAATGCCGACTACAAAACGATTTTTGAAAAGTTTGCGGCGCAGCATCCTTGCAGACCTATTCCTACGAGGCAAATGGTGTATAAACTGCATAAGAAATTTTCAGAGACCGGGTGGGTTTTAGATGCGCCTCGTAGTGGCCGCCCCATCACCATAAGCACAGAAGAAAATATGCAATCCGTTACCCAAGCGTTCGTAGAAGCACCTACCAAATCTGCACGTCGTACACCTCGTGAATTAGAAATATCGGTCCGCTGTGTACGTCGTATGTTAAAGAAAATGAATATGCGTTGTTATCGTTCACGATTGTTGCATGCATTAAATGAAGACGATCCTTATCGCAGACTACAATTTTGCGAGTGGTTTAGTGGATGTGCGGAAGACGACGCAAATTTTTACCGATCCATTCTCTGGCCGGACGAAGCGCAATTTAGATTGAACGGGCGAATTAACCGTCACAATTTCGTGTACTAGGCATCTGATAACCCTCATATTAAATGTTCCTGGTATAACAGTATGGGCTGGAATTTATGCGGGTGGTCTTGTCGGTCCGTATTTTTTTTATGGGACAGTAAATGCTGATGAGAATTACTTGGAACTTCTCATCTATTTAAAAGGAGAACTTGAAAATAATCCAGAGTTACAACACATTCAATATTTTCAACAGGACGGCTCCCCGCCTCATTACGGACTACAACTTCGTGGTTTTTTAAATTACCAGTTTGTCGATTGGATAGGGAGAAGAGGCAGAATGGAATGGCCCGCGCAGTTCACCTGATTTAACGTCGTGTAACTTCGCCCTATGGGGAGTACTTAAAGCTAAAGTGTTTGCCGCCTCAATACGCGATATACGACATTTAAAAGAGAGGATTGGAGAAGAATTTGAAACTCTTCAAATCCCTCCAAAACATTTTGCAAATTTCGAGTCAATATCTTTAAAACTCTGAAATAATTAATAAAAATAAATAAGAAAACTAAAATTTAAACACTCTGTATTTCAGAAATGATGTATGCTTCGACCTACATTTATTACAGTTATTAGTATGTATATATGCATTTCTCTACATGAATGTAGGAGAGATAGGCTATATATGTACTGTGTATATATAATATTTATATTATCCATTTGTATAAAACGAACGCACCGACATGTAGCCTATCTTATTTATTGATTGTTCTCTAACGATAAAATCGGTGCTCATTGTTAGTGCCTTTTAGTGCTTTATCGATTACACTAGCACGCTGGCTAATTCCTGTACAACGACGGTCCCTTTTGCAGTGCTAGCGCCCTACCCTTTGCTTTTCATCATCTTATTCAGACGAGTCTACTTTGTGTAGTAAAGTTCTACCCTTTTGCGGTGCATTAACGGTATAACCAGTGTACATCGTTAGTGCCTTTCTGTGCTTTATCGATTCCATGAACACGATTGGTCATTTCCAAGCAGTATTACAAATAGACTATGTATTATTTATGTGCATGTGCATTTCTACACATAAATATAAAGAAATTCAAGGGACATTCTACTATTAACATCCTTTTTCTATTACATGTATATTTTACCTAAAAATAATTATCAAAATGAATAATGTGGTGAGTGTAAAAGATGTTGAATTTTATGGCGCATGCTTTTTTTGTATAATTTGTTTATTTTAGACATATAAAACTATACATTCTGCATATGTAATTTTTATGTTCTAATTTATTTAAGGAAAAGGAAAAGGCCACGTATTTCATTTCCTCCTCAAGGGAAGGGGCGGGTTGCTCGAGCTTTCCTAGCTCCTTCAGCCACAATCATAGATTCCCAGCATACATACATACATTACGTATATACACACGGTGGGATTAAGGATGGGTGTAGTCAGGATAGGATTAGAAGGAACGGAGTTAGGGTTCTGAGGGGGAAAATACTACCCCAGCATTCCCCTAAGTAGCTGCACATGGTGTGCATATACGCAGTGACCATGCCGCTACATGGGAATGAGGAAAACCCCCTGAAAGAACCTCATACAAGATAGACGGTAACAGGACTCGAACCCATTACCTCCCGAATGCTAAGCAGGTCGTGTCACCACTACGCTACTATCTCGGTTCATTCATTTAGAGTATACGTCCCCACTTTTACCTTTCCATTATATTATTCTAATAATTCTGTTTCATGTAGTAAACCTCTGTATCAAATAAAGCGATGCATAATCGACATTCATGTTTATCGTATTATGTATTACGAGCATGGGATGATAATTGCTTAGCCTCCGCGTAGAAGGCGTTGTTAAGTCAAAAATAAATGCATATTTCTAAAATGTCATCTTTGATTTGAGAGTATTGAAAATATTAATTTCGTCAGTGTCATACTTTGTTTTTAGCAGCCGCCTATTACCAATCTGTTTTGGGTATTTTTAACAATGGAAAATATCGAGCATCGTGCCGTTATTAAATTTATGTTTAAAAAAGTTTTGAAAAATGCGGAGATTTTTGAAGAAATGCACACCGTATTGGGTGAAAGTGCACCATCATATGCCACGGTAAAGAACTGGGTGACTGCATTTAAACGTGGTAGTACGAGCATATAAGGCGAATACCCTAAAAATGTCACTACTCCGGAAATGGTGAGCAAAATCCATAACATGATTTTAGAAGATCAGCTATTGAAGTTAAGTGATATAACATCGTGAACATCTCAAAACGGGTAAATAATATTATAACTCAAGAATTGGATATGAAAAAGATTTCTGCAAGAAAGCCTAGATCGTTTTCGAGCAAATCCGACTGACCTTATGAGGCGATTGATAAGCACTGACGAAACTTGGGTTCATCATTATACCTCTGAGACAAAACGGCAATCAAAACAGTGAATTGAACATGGTTGTCCACCTTCGAGGAAAGCCTTGTGGGTCAAATCAGCCGGTAAGGTGATGGCTTCTGTATTCTGGGATGCCAAAGGATCTAATGGTAGACTATTTACCTAAAGGGCAAAACTAGGCTAACCTGTTGAACAAATTAAACCAAATTATTCGACAGGACAGGCCAGGTTTAGCTCACAAGAAACTCGTTTTGCACCAGGATAATGCAAGGCCCCACACAAGTGTTATAGCGATAGCAAAAATTGACGAACTGGAGTATTATTTGCTTTCGTATCCCCCTTATTCGGCCGGTCTAGCTCCGTCAGACTTCCACTTATTCCCCAAACTCAAAATCTTCCTAGGCGGACAACGATTTTCAACTAACGAGGAGGTCAAGTTCGCGGTTGATGAATATTTTGCAATCCTTTAAACAAACACCTTTCGCGATGGGATCAAAGCTTTAGATCATCGTTGGACAACATGTGTAGATCGTGATAATTAACATTTCATGAAGGTACTTCAATTTCGAAAAGCTTCGGCTACGGCTACGGTAGTTTCCCTTAAATTGTGCGCAAAGGGCGAAATTTTACCTCTTCATACTCTACAGTAAGTTATAGTTTTGTGTGTACACGAAATCGTTTAATAACCCCACTAGCGAAAATTGGTGAATAACCTCTTTATGAATATTCAATTTCGGGCCATAATTGGGGTAGCTTTATAAGGCAAAGATTTGGAACAATCCACAATAAGCTGCCCACCACAAAAATGCAACCAAAACTGCAAAAAAATCAGGAAAAGATTTAATCAAACACGCGTAATAAAGTTTTAAATAGAAATCCCGGCTGCGCTAACTTCAGCTTTACACTATACTCAATTGCACTTCTTTTTTCAACCGAATAATGGATCAATATATGAACTTTGTTCTGCGCACTTTATTTTTAATCTACTTGGATGGATTATGCGGTAAAGGTAATTTGCCAGGATTTTTCACTCACATTAAGATTTCTACACTATAACAAATTAACATTTTAGTTGTATCATCTTGGTCTATGTGTATTGCCGCTTTTCTGCGTCGCAAGATGTGGCCGGTATAGGAGCAGTTATTTTTCACGGTTCGATAATTGTTGAAAGAAGTTTTTTATTGTACTCAGTTATCTTACCTATAACTTCTATATCTTGGTCCTTTGTATTATTCGTTTCTGTTTGTATTGAGATGATCTAAAATAGGTTAAATAAAGGGGGTAGAGTAATGTGATATCCGTTTTAACATTGTATTTAAGATAACGTAATCCTAAGGAAGTTATATTCATATTTGTGTACAAATTAAAGTACGAGTATGTAAAAATTAACTTAACATGCAGTGAAGTATATAATTCATGAAAATAATAAGCTATAGCAGTATCACACTCAAACAACAATAATGCGTATAGTCATGTTGTACGATTAGTATTGTAGATGATAAATATAAGTGAAGTTAGAATACATTAAAAACGTACTTAATAACATGTTTCACATGCGTTCATAGTGAAATTTACATTAAAAATGTAATTTTTGTATAAAAACATATAAATTATGTTATGTTCCTCAATTGGACGAAGTTGAGAATTTCCTCCAAAAACAGTAATAAGGAAGTAAAATTAATGTACTTTTATATAATTTTGGATGTAGAATCCAAAAATGTACATATTTTACCTGAAAAACATGGAATAAGTTAGATATTAGCAAATTAAGTGGTGAAGTATAACTATGAGCCACAATAGTATATGTGTACAAAATTTTCAAAGAAAAACCTAGCAAAATGGATCTCAAAAGATGCGGAATTGAGCCAGGAAAGTGAAAATTGGTTTATAATTAAGATCTGATCATTATCAAGAATGTTAGGGCCAAAATTAGATATTTCCTAAACTTTTTCATGTGTTTCAGCCAATTAGATTAAAGTAAATTTTGTGTACAATGACATAGAATTTTGTTTGAGTTATGCAATCTCATAAAATGCAGTCAGCAAACAACATGTACTTCATGTCCGTTAAAATTTAATCAAATCAGTTCAAAACGCGATAACCGCAAAGTGAAATTTCATGAACAAACGAAGTCGCATAATTGTTTACCTTAAAGTTAGGTTACCGTTTCATATTTCCGACAAGTGTTTAGATTGTTAACAAGTTTATATCTTCGGTAGAAGTAGATGCTTAATTATTTTTGAGAATAAACATTTTTTTTTAAACTCGTGCTGGGTTAACTTTTTTTTCTTTTATGGAAATAAAACATATTTTTCGTATCGGCATCTAAAATAAAAGTGATTTTAAATAAAGTTAATGGCAGTTATAAATCGTAACATTCGACAAATCATTAATTACATTTATCAATATAATTATTTAACTGAAGTGCATCTATAAGAAACAAGGTCATCTTGAGGCAACGTACCTCTTGTAATTCTTTATTACGCTAAGGAAATTTTCAATGCTGGTTAATCATCATCGGATTATGAAAATGTATGGAAGCCGACATCAATTATAATTTGGAGTGCAGCACCGTCAACGTAAGCGGCACTGCTGGGAAACCATCTACATATGTGAGCGAACTTTCATTTATCATAGCCAAATATTGCGTTCAAGTTTAGGAACCAACGTGTGTTCATATCTGGAATTGCAAGATATAATTAATAAATTCATGTTCATTAATTTTTATTAATGTATTAATTAATTAAAGTAATGTTGTACTAACCTCAAGGCAATCATTGTTGTCGTTTGAGGTTGAACTGCGCAAATACACAATTTTAGTAAAAACACGTCGCATGCGTAGTACATGTAACATCATAGCTTGCAATACAAGGTGTTTAAATAAATTTAAATTTAAACAGCTTCCTAAATTAATCAATTATATAATTATTTTGCTTAAGAAAAGTTTGTGAATCTCTATAATGAACGTTGGATACGAATTGATGTTGATCCCTAACCCCGGAGAAAGAGCTCGTTCCGAGTGCTGGTCGTGGTAGTTATTTAAATTAACATTAAAATTTCATCGATTAATTCGGTGATGGCGCCCAATTATAATATAGTACGGTTTACCTTAAGGGGGTTCACGGGGCAAAAAATGAAAGAATATTCGAATTTGAGATTTTGCATTTTTTATCATCTGGAATTCTTGTGCTTTAATTTAATTTAAGTTTTGTTAAATTCTGACCAGTACTTTTCAAGAAATTAATATTTTAGCAAACGCTTACACTACACAAATTAGCCCACTTTATACAGTGTAAACGCATAATATTGATTTTATTGTAGTATAAATACATTATACAGTGCTCATTTATCTTTGTAATTTTTATTTATGTATTGGCTACACCGCTACTCTGTCAGCTGACAGTTAGGTAAACATTAGCTTGTGTTATTTTGACTTTAGACTGTAGTTTGGTGTTTTGAGGTTAGAACTTAGAAGTGCGTTTAGTCAGTGTTTTTCTTGTGAAAATGCCTAGATATTCTTCAAAAAGTTTTAAAAAACGAAAACCCGTTTTTAGTGGCGTTAGAAAACAAGTGGTAGCAAGGATTGAAACTGAAAATTCTTCTGCTATTGTAAGTGAAACTTTGAACCAAGCTTTAGAGACCAAGGTCTAGCACTAGTCTTAGTAACAATAGTAGTAGGCCTAGTACTAGTGCCTCAAAAAGAAAACTAAGCCCTAATTTAGGTAAATATGAGTTTTATAGGACTGATGATGAAAATTCTTGTTATGATCTTGTATCCATGGAAACTTTGCAAAGTTTGATTTCAAGTATTGCTGTTTGCTCAAAGTGTCATGGTCAACTTTGTGTTTTCCCCAGTAATAGACAAGGCATGAGGGTAAATATCAATCTGAAGTGTTCTTCTTGTAGTTTTTTAGTGTCAGAAAGTAACAGCAAGAAAGTAGGCCTAATTAATATGACGATTTGAATGTACGATGTGCATATGCATTTCGCTGTATTGAAAAGGGCCAAGAAGCGGCAAAGAATTTTTTCTCTCTAATGAATATGCCGTTGCCTTCTGAATTCAGGGGTTAAACCATATTTTACTGCAGGCTGTACAGGCTGTTTGTTTTCAATCGATGAATGCTGCTGTAGAATAATGTGTAGGCTTGCAAGAACATGAAAACCATGACATTACTGCAATTTTCGATGGTTCGTGACAACCCAGAGGTCATTTATCTCTCAATGGCATAGTAACTGCGATAAGTGCACTAACTGGTAAAGTGCTTGATGTTAAAATTATGTCAAAATTTTGTAGATGTAAAAATATATTGGAAAACCAACATGAATCAAATCGTATTGCAAACTTTTCTGGTGTAAGTGGTGGCGTGTGTCGACATGTTTCGTGAGTCACAAACCAAGCACAACATAAGATATAAGTACTTTCTTGGTGACGGTGACAGTGCAGCATACCCTTCCGTTGTGGCTGCTGAGCCATATGGACCTGATTTCTCAATAGAGAAACTCGATTGTGTGGCCACGTGCAAAACGCATGGGCCTTCGAAAGTTGAAATCTCAAGCTGGGAAAAAGAAGCTAGAAGATGGGAAAACACTTGGAGGTCGTGGCCGGTTTACAAATGAAGCAATTAATGAAATTCAAACCCATTATGGACTTGCCATCAGAAGAAACACTTCAAATTTAGATAATATAAAAAAAGCTGTTTGGGCCGAATATTTTTATCTGGCTTCTACAAATGAATTTCCAGCCCATGAGTTATGCCCTCCTGGACCAGACACGCGGTGCAAGTACCGCAAAGCGATGGAAAAGGAAGATCCATATGACCACTCTATTCATACCCATTTCCCTAGAATAGTGATGGAGGAAATAAAGCCCATATTTAGAGACTTATCTCAACCAGAATTACTCCGCAGATGCTTACACGGTGGAACCCAAAATGCTAGTGAGTCTCTGAATAGTTTGATTTGGGCGCGCATCCCGAAAGCAACGTTTGTCCATAAAAATACCTTGGAACTTGGCGTCTATGAGGCAATCTGTACCTATAATGAGGGAAATATAGTCAGATGTAAAATCCTAGAAAAGTTAGGTATTGTTTCTGGAGCTTACTGTACCAAGAGAATGTAGTTTGTCGACGCTCTACGATTGAAAAAGGCAGAAAAGGCATTGGAAGGAATTGAAAAAAAGGGCCGGCAAAAGCTACCAGCATCTAAAAGAAGGCTGAAGGATATGTCTGAAGAAGCAGAGGATCCAGACAACCCTAAGTATGGAGCTGGGATGCATTAAAGTAAAAATTTTCAAAAAATATTGCATTTTTAATGTTTTTCTAACTTTCGGCTGATTTTTCCGCAAACGAATATTTTTAGCACTTAAGGAACATTTTCTCAGGAACGGTAAGAGATAATGAGATGATTTTTTTGTTTACTTTGTCTAGTCTTGCTGTACATTTTAAACAGAGGGTTTTTCAAAATTCCTAGTACATTTTTTAGAAACTTGATTTATATACAAAGTTTTTAATTCAAAAATATAACTTTTTTTAAAAATATAAAATTCTGGTTTGTGATTGTATTTAAAAACCCTCTGCTCAAAATATGTAGAAAAGTGTAAACTTTCAGTGAAAAAAAATTCAAAGCTCTACCACTTTTACTTTTTATTTAAATGTACCTTAAAGTTGGGCAAATTAACATGTAAAAGATAGGACCCCGCGACCCCCTTAAATTCAGAGTCCAAACTCAAAAGAATATTTCTCGATGATTAATTGTGATTTAGTTAGTTCGAAAATTACAAAATTAATAATACTATATGTATTTTTATTTTCCCACTTAATTAATCGCAGTATGTTGTGTAAGATGGATAAACGTTGGATGCTCGATGCTCAAATAATTAAAAAAATCGGTTAGTTCTGTTACAAATTCTATCGGAAATACACTGTTACTTGAAAACTATTTTTTGGTCAATTTATGCATATGTAACAGATAGTAGGTTAAAAATTTACAATTTAGATTGCTGAATTCATGCTGTACCATTACAGAAATCGGATTAATTTGGTTGAGCAGTTTCGTGCAGATAGATTTACTATTTAGGAGTATAATTATAATTAATGAGAAAAAATATAATTTGATACTGTTGCTTGCACTTTTTAAACATGGTTTGCTTCCATTAAAAGTTAATTCCAAACAGATTAATAGAAATATTTATTTATTATTAAATTAGAATTGGAAATTGGAATGTCAGCTTTCAGGCTGTCTAAAGTTTTGTGCAGTTACGCTAACCAATTTAAAAATATATATTACTTCTAATTTACTTAAACATAAATTAGTTTTGTTATGAACGAATAAGTTCAAAAGTAAATAAGTAATTAAAAGTTAATAATAATTTTTAATTATTTAAATATAGTCTTTGAAACCAACTAATATGGTCCCTAACCTTTCATTAAACTTGAAAATTAACAAAGATATAAGTTAATTAATTAAGGTACTGACGTCTTATTCTTTAGTGCTTTTACTCTGCTTAATGTGGTTATTTAATTATTCACACCGTTTCGTTTTATATGGTTTAGAGGTACCCCGTGCAACAATTAATTATAATTTTGTTTAACCATTCGTAGTTTCTTCCTTGTTGGGTTTTATATCTTCCGGTACTTTGATGAATGGTAATAAGCCCGCTGACCTTATCTTTAACTGTAAAGGCTAAGGTAATCATTATTGGTGTTTGTTAGTTTTAACTCACCTACTAAGCATAGGTAGAAATTTATGGAAGCTGGTTAACTTTGTCCTGATGAGGGACAATGAGTCTTTTCTAAATCACCATGTACCTTAATCCTTCACCTTTAAGGAGGAAAGGTAAGGTAACGCGTATCATTCCTTCTCCAAGGCGGAGGGTGAGCTGCTTGAGCTTTCCAATCATGGACTCCAACGTACATACATGCATAGTACGGTTAAGAATAGGTGCGGTCAGGATGGATCAAAAGGAACGGAGTTAGGGTTCTGAGGAAGAAGATAGTGCGCTATGATTTGTGTAAATATTCGCACATGATATGCGAATACGCAATGATCTTATTTCTATATCTGTATATGAGAAAAAACCCCTAAAAACTGCATACAAAGCAAACGGCAACGGAAATAGAACCCATTTCCTCCCGGATGCTAAGCAGAGCATATTACCACTGACCTGTTAGCTCTACTTTTATCTTTGATCTCTCCAATCAATAATCCGTATACTCTCTTATTCTGTTCTGCAAGAGTTTGGTTGAACACAAAATCAAAACTTAGCCTGAGTAGCGCTATTCTGTCGCTATTCTACTACTGGCTACATTATACTAAATAAATTTACACAAACTGTTAATTAGACGTTAGTGTAATTTTATTGTTCTTGCCAAAAAAAGATGTTTCGTTGCTTTTTCAGTAAAGCGGGCCCCTGGCGCCTTGCTGCCTTTATTCTTTCAATACCTTCTTTGGATCTTTATTGTGGAATAATGTTTCCTCCTTTCTTTTCAACAATTTAATGAGTTTGTTATTAATTGCTGGCTATATTGATAGTTTATAAATATCACTTTAATTGTTTGATTTTAACTACAACTAGCGTGCTGCAACGAACAGCATGCAAACCACAAATGGCAACGCTTCTACTCTGAACATCAATCCTTTCAAGTTATTGTTCTTTATATATTAATTTCTTACACTAGATCGATATTCTCTATTTATTTTTAGTGTTCACTATTTAAACACAATCTTGGAATACTTTCGGTACGTACAGAAAACGTGATTTTTAATTATGTCGAAACCTTTAACGCAATCTTTCATTGTCACCAACTTGAATTTTCACTATGTTTACTTAGCCTCTTATTATTTTGATAAGGAAGATCTTTTTACTTCTTCCTTATTGTACACTAATGTTATATTACTTTATTTCTAAATTTGGGGTAACTTGACTATTATCCTCTTTGGTTACTATCAACCAACTCTGACCGCTTACTTAAAGCGACTCTGACTTCGTCTTCCCCTCTCTCTCGAAATTATTCATGCTTTTGAAAACTGCCGCATTTATTTGAAAGCTTTATAATTAAATATGTAAATACTTATTGAAATTAAACTCAAGCTTTTCCTCTTAATATTAATTACATTTACCTACAAATAACCAACAACCATTTCTTTATCTAGAAGAATAATAATACAACTATTTAATGTAATAGAGCTTCGCGCGAAATTTTGAATTTTTTAAGACACCCGTTAGAACGATCAAAACACAATCATTTTCTTTTGAGAACCTATGTAATGGACCAATAATGCCACAAGGTATCTAATATGAGCCAATATGATTTGTTCTAGAAGCAATAAAGCCATCAAAACATTAGAAGCGATTAACATAAGTAAGAGGGTTATGATTTTGGTGGGTAATGTGGAGTTCAGGGTATTACATTTATGAGGAGAAGAATGCACATACATTTATAACTTACAAAGGGAATCTTGAAGAAGATGCACTATTTGTAATGTAAGAATACAAAATGTTTTACTCAAAATTTTGAGAAACAGATCGATAAGGTAGATCAGACGCTTCGTGTTTTTGTCCTTTCAATGTGTAATAAAGCATTTACTTTTTAGACTTGGCCTACGTAGCTGAGAAAGTAGTAATGTGCGGTTTATTGGGTAATAGCGATCAATGCAATTAAGTGTTCTTTTAAAGAAATATATGCAGTTTTCTATCGGAAACGTGCCCAACTCAATCTAATTTTGGTATCAACCGAAGTACGCGAAGAATAAACACTACAATGATACCCGGAACGTGGTCGGCGTCACCAGGATCGGAATCGCGTCATATGTAGCACATATCAGACAACGGCGGATATAGAAGTGTACCAAAAAGCAACTTAATACCTAAAACTCATGGTCTGTATTATGGGTATGACTGTGGTCTCATATTAGTTAAGTTGCGCAGGTGTATTGCACCTAAGCTTTTTGCGGACTATTATTATCCATATGGGTTTTATTTTTACACTAGCTTGGCTTGTAGGGTTTTCTGTGAGTGCTATGCTTTTTCTTTGAGTTTTAGGCGAGTTGCGTTCTCGTCATTGGACACTATTTATATCCCATTGGATTCGGTGACCTTTCTTCCAAACAATTCTAGATCTTTCTGTTTCGCCTTTGCGGATGTTATTCTTATGTTCTAACTTAGAGTGGTCTATTGCTCTCTGCTATGCATGCTCAACGCTCTAAACATGATTTGGGGTTCTGTCTCATATGGATGTAAATCTCTTCGCACTAACGTGGAAACAAGTAACTGATCACGCCTACCAAAAGGTTGTCTGTTGCTAGGTTCAAATTCAACCATAACAAAGCTTGGATAAACAAAAGAGAAAGTGTTGTCACACGACACTGCCCAAAAGAAGCGATAAATGTCTCTAGGAATAACTGTTGCACATTTTATTTAAACAAAATCACTCACATCGGGTAGTACGCCAGTAAACCTCATTTCCGTAGGAAATAGTCTTATTCAGTCTTATTTGCTCAGTACCACGTGTGTCCATGAAGAATGAGTAATATCATGAAGGAGAAATGCAGAAAGTAACTAAGTCTTTATGGCTAGCTAATCTCTAGAACACATTATACGCACTCGCAGCCCCCAAAACCAAGCTAAAGCAACTACAGTTAGTTGTCACACACGTACTAGATAAATTAAGAAAATTTAAAGATAGTCTGACTCGCTACAAAAACGCAAGCGGTAGGAAAGAATAAAGAATAGATAAAGGGTTGAGATGTACAAGCAGGGAGTTGCATTCAAAGAAGGAAAGAAAGCAGTGAACGTAACTCCTGAAATCTCTTCCCTACAAAAAGGTCCCAACCAACCACTCAAATGAAACGAAACATAGTCATAGTCATTGTCATAGTCTACAAACGGTTTCAGATGTTTAGAATACCTAGTTCCGGAATAGGGATCTTTCAATTGATAAATCCAACTAGCGAACTTCTTGTGTATTTTGAATGAACCCACGAATTTTAGTGCAAAATTAGCCGTAATTTATTTCGCGGCTCTCCGACAAAGCATACTTGATCTGGTCTCTGAATTTACTACTCAACCCTTTAAACTCTCAAGTGGAAAACCGTACCCCGTTGTGACAAATTATTCTTTGGGAAACTCCAAACATCAAGACTATACTTTCCTAGAGACAATATCCGTGCTGGGAAACCTTAGAGGAAAAATTGAGGGAAATTTATTGACAGGTCTAATATGACCAAGATGTAGCTGTATCCTTGAAAGTGGACCTATGACGAACCGACTTTGGAAATAACCAAATGACTACCAATCAAACCCCAGAATTTCTTTTGCTCTGACTTAATTGCTTAACACACAAGACAGCTACATGCATAACCACCTACATCCGCTAGCATATTCGGCCAGTAATATCTCGCTTTAATCAAAACCAGGCGCCAAGTCCGGATATTCGACGCCCGAATGTTTATATGATTCGTTATTCATAACGCTGTATTGACCAGGATTATTGACAACCCGAGTAATCCTACGTTTATACCAGGCATTTTTAACAATAAAAATTAAACTTTCCGGGTCACCAACCACAGCCATGAACTATTTTTCAGTGATTGAATATTTAAGTTCCGCTTTATTTGACGAGCTTCTGGTGTATATGACATATTTCTGCTTGGCATCCTGTTTCTAGACAAGGACAGCCCCGCCCACAAATCCTGAGTCGTCCGTTCGGACAGAGAGCGGGTGACGATATTCCGGACAAGACAATATAGTTGCAGTTACCATTTTTTTAACAGTAGTAAATACGTTATTGAAAGATTCAAACCACATACACTTTTAACTCTTGCGCGTTAACGCGCTTAAAGGCGAGATTACGGTCGAAAATTTGGGAATTAACCTCCCATACACAATCCTATTCCTATAATGCGGCGCATCTAGATACTCTTGATGAAACAGCGGTTTCTGGGATAACCTCAACTATATCTAGGTCAACCAATCAGCCCTACGAGTTTACCACATAACCGAGATAGCGGCTTTCTCCTTGGAGAAGCAACACTGTTTTCGGCTGAGTGTTAACCCGACGTGAACAAGTCGTTCCAAGACTTTCTAGATGTTTGTCGAAGGACGAGGTAAAGAGGTCATCAAAGTAGGCAAATACAAATGGGTCTAAATCCGCTACAAGTACCCTATCAATAAAGCGTTGTCACGTGGCGTGTGCGTTATCGATCCCGAAGAGCATTAGTCAGAAGTGGAAAAGACCGCTGATAAGCGCCGTAAACGCACTGTACGGTCGTAAAGGTTCTGCTATAGGAATTTGATAATATGCAGATTTTATATCTAAAGTTGAAGGAAAACGTACATCTCAAAGTTTGTCTAAGGTGTGTTTCAGGCGTTACACATACTACTGTTGTTACACAAAATCGAGAAATAATTTTATCGATCGACAACTACTACAGCAGCACATCCAATTAATCTTCGTTTTCAGCTGTAGACGTTCCACCTTAATAATTAAATTTCAAGTGCCGTAACCACCCAATACAATACAAGAGTAAACGTGAAAATAAAAACTAATCGAGAGGTCATTCTTATTGACTAGATAAGCTTGGTATTTTAACTAAGTGGGGTTGTTAGTCCCCTATCGGGAGCCTACCCAGGTGGCGGATCGAGAAGTGTCCACCAGATATGTTTGATACCCGGGGAATAAAATACTCGTGGCGAACCAAAACTAGCACGCGAGCGATCACCGGCAACGGTCACGTGTATAAGAAGGGCACCCTTTTCTCAAGGGCTAAGAAATTGACCCTAAAGGCGTAGGAACTACCATGAGTAGTCAACTGCAGAAGGATGGGGGAAGCCAAAGGAGGAGTACCGCAAGATCCGTTAAGATATCCCTATTATAACTGATACGGCAGCCAATTTAAAAGGTAATATTAATATTACTACTCATAGACTTCGAAATCCAACAGTAGTCAGGGAAAGTAGCTCACAGATAGGTCACTGGACTTGCGAGGTCGTCGGCAAACGAAATTCCGGTATAAAAGGAAAAAAACAAAAGCGCAACAAAGAAATGTACCCTCAACAACATAAAGATAGCAACTTGGAACGTTCGTAGCTTATTCAAAGCAAGCAAGCACACAAATGTGATACAGGTAATGGAATGAATTAAAATAGAGATTCTTAGAGTAACAACGTACTACGCTGGTGGTGATGATCCCAAACACCAATATGGTGTTGGAATAATAGTTATGAAAGAAATTGACAAACTAATCACAAATTTTGACCCATACTGCGACAGAAATATACTAATACAAATAACAAATAGTCCGGTAAACATAAATATACAAGTATACGCCCCAACCGCCAAAAAAGAAGACCATATGATCGAAAAATTCTATGAAGAGTTAGAGTACTTAAAAAATAACATTTAATCCTAAAATACCTGCATTATAATCGGACTAGGAAGGCGCAACAACAGGGGAGAGAGGTTTCGCCGAAGAAAACGGATACGTCCTCAGCAACACTATGTTCCGTCACCACCCAAGAAGATTAAACACGTGGACAAAACCCAAAAGGGCACACAAACCACAGACGCCTAATCAAATATATTATATAATGATGAACGAAAGATATAAAAATAGTATAAAGAACACCAAGGCATATCCCGGGGCAGACATATATTTTGACCATAACCCGGTAGTTGCCACGTTCTGATAGATAGATAGAAAAAAAAGTTTAATGAGCAAAAATACTCTACATTCAATTATTAAAATGTTGCTACATATTCAGAAAAAAAAATTACATGAAAACAGAGCATTGCAAGACAAATGATTTTTTTAAATGGAACGTGCACTTTTTTTTAATATTCTGAAAGAGGTTTAAATTCTCTTTACAATGGTACCAAATAAGTTATTATTATTTTGGCAATTATAGTCATATTTTTTTAAAGTTTGTTTTCTGTATTCCTATAAATACGAACAAAAACAACAAAATTGGAACAGGAGTCTTGGGAAACAAATAAAAAGCTGTAACAGATACAAACTACATCACTACGTTATAACTTAGAATCACGTGAAAAAAGACAAAAACATTAAGTAGATGAGATGTTCGAAGTGTCCCCCATTATTTTCAACACATAGTCGGGCTCTTCTTAGTAAATTCTGCGTGCCTTTTGTAATATGTAAGGAGTTATTTGACTGCAGACTTCAGTAATTCGATTTCTGAGATTCTCAAGGTTTTCGGGAGCTGTGACATAAACTTTTTGTTTAACGTATCCCCAAACGAAAAAATCCAAAATCAAAAGATCAGGCAACCTGGCCGGCCAAGGTACTGGACCACCATTCGCTATTCAATTATTTCAAAACGTTTGACGTAAAACATCTTTAACAACTCTTGAATTATGTGGAGGTGCCCCATCTTGCTTAAACCACGCATCATGCCGTCATCCAGCAAGTCATGAAATTCATTTATAAGAAAGTTCGTGTACCTATCACCTGTAAGAGTTCCTTCATACAAATAAGGACCCATTACAAAATCATTGTGACAGGTAATATTACGAGCACTGAACAATAATTTAACTGTCACAAACAATGCTCTAATATTGACAATTGTTTTTCATTTGTTTCCCAAGACTACTATTCCAATTTTGGTGTTTTTGTTCGTATTTATAGGAATACTGAAAACAAACTTTAAAAAATATTGTGACTATAATTGCCAAAATAATAATAACTTATTTGGTGCCATTGTAAAGAGAATTTAAAGCTCTTTCAGAATATTAAAAAAAGTGCCCGTTCCATTAAAAAAAATCATTTGTCTTGCGATGCTCTTTTGTTTTTATGTAATTTGTTTTTCTGAATATGTAGCATTATTAATAATTGAATGTAGAGTATTTTTGCTTCTTAAACTTTTTTCTATCTTTTATGACAAAATATATATATATATATATATATATATATATATATATATATATATATATATATATTTTTTCGCATTTCTTTATTACTCAATTTTCAATAAATTCCCGTACCTTTTTACTTATAGTTCTGTTAACTTCTTTGTATTTTTCCCTGTTTGTGTATTTCATTTTACGCCTTTTATTCATTAACTTTAATATCTCTGTTTTTATCCATTCCCTTTTTTTGAGTTGTATATTCGTTTTTGAGATTTCATTTTTTCTTTAACAAATAACCATGCATTGTCTATATTTTCTCTTACTATCGAGTATATATATATATATATAAATCTTTAAAAACTTGTACTGGAAACAACAGCACAAGTACGTACACCAGGAGTTACCAAAGAAATAAGCATCAAGCGTGGAGTGAGACAAGGATGTGTTCTGTCACCTCTACTGTTTAACGTATAATCAGAGAACATATTTAAAAAATCACTAGAACAAAGTGCGGGTAGTATTAAAGTTAAGAAATTTTGATAAACAACTTGAGATATGCCGATGACACCATCCTCATAGCAGAAACAGAAAAACTCTGTAATCAAGTACATGAAATTAGTAACTCCTATGGCTCAAATACGAACCTTAAAAAAACAAGGTATATGGTAATTACAAAAAACATCCAACACTAATAGGAATAACCACTCACAGTAAATAATAGAAAGAACGGCCACTTACAAACATTTAGGCACTATCTTCAGTAACGGGGGAAAACGACAAAAAGAAATATGCAGTCGCGTCGGACATGCAAGATGTGTATTTAACAAATTAAAACCGATCTTAGTCAACCACAATATTAAATTACAGCTCAGGAAAGAAGATGTAACTACTACTACACACTTATGCAATCTATCTTAAACTACGTTAAACCTTTAATTAAGCGTTTGAATACATATCACTTGCTACACTGTGTATTTAGAATTTAATGAAGTTTGCCAGGCGTAATGTGAATTACTATGAAAAAAAGTCATTATTACATCGTTGACAGTGTTTAATCCTAATTTCCTAAAATGCTACATATCCTGTTCATATGGTCCATAAGGTTTGACAAATGGGCAAATTTAATTTTTCTTCGAAAGATTTATATTTCTTTAAATTCGTTCTAATAACACAGTATACAACATTAAAAATTTGTTTTAGAGAAATTATAACGCTTTGAGGTGGTTTTAAGGGTGGTCCGCGTCAAGGCGAACGGTTAGTAACGTCATCATTTTATATGAAATAACTGAAAACATTGTTTGGTTGAGAATAGGTACAAGTTGCATTCCATATAGAAAATTTGGGTCTCCGATTTGTACCCTTTGTACTTGCGCATTTTCTTTCCAGTTATATCGAGAAAATCAGACATATGGTTCAAACCATCCAAGCGAATGTCCGTTCCTGGTATGCATGTTCTTTTCACTGCCGGTACTACCAATTTATTTGCTTGCGAAGAACTGCTTGGCCTTGCAACCAGTTTTCTTGAAGGACCTTCAGCATTTAGCACCTCAGCTACTTGTGCCCGAAAGTTCGACAAAGTAGGCGTTGTCTTATGTATGCGCTTATGAAGTAGGTAACCGTTTACCATTACCATGTCGATTATATGATAAAATAATCGTGATGTCCATTTACGAGTCTTCAGTCGGATGTGATACCGACCATCCATCAAATTGACACCGCCCATGTGATAATTATATTCTCTAATTATGTTAGGATAGTCGATTTCAAGGTACTCTTTGTTTTGACGGTTGAACCTCGGCTTTGAATGGCACCTTCTCCTCAAGTGTACTTTTAAATGGCATTATACCGACGTATGTCGAAGCTAAGCGTACGTTTTTCTTTGCTTACTTTCTTATCTCCGTCACGTGGTAATTGATAGTTTGGAATACGGTTAGGTTGAATTGTGCCCAGCGCGTATATTCCTCTGCCTCTAGAGGACACAAGCAAAGGCAACGTTGTGTAAAAGTTGTCGAAATATAAAAGGTGATTTGCAATATCTAGGATTGTCTAGAATCATTAGGCGCGGGATCTAAATCGGGCATATTTGGCAAAATAACATTGCTTCCTGCACCAGTGAATACTTCGAATGCATATGAGTACCCACTGCTATCACACAATACAAAGAGCTTGAATCGCCATTTGTGGGGTTTATTTGGCACATACTGCAGGAATGAAGTTACCATTTTGGTTGAACACATTTGTTCGTCGACACATAGTCTTGGTAGTTTTGGTACTGTTTCAAACGGGAATTGAAATGTTCGATCAAGGTCTAACTTTATGTAAAGCGTCGTATCCTGGATCGCCTTTCTTCGTCATGTTTGTTTTGTTATTAAAGTGTAGGTATTTCCGCATCATATAAAATCTGTTCGATGGCTCAATTGTATATTCATCCCAATATTCGGCAGCATTTGGATATCGGTATATGGACATAAATATTGGTATGACAACATATTTTCGGATGTCTGTTCCTGTTACTAAAAATGCAGTTTCAATATTCTGTTACCGAGCATATAGGTTTGTTTCCTCTGCAACCTTTTCAAATAAATCTGTGAAACATTGATAGGAGGTTTTTAATTCTTGAAAACACTCTGGCCATGTTGTGTCTCCACGAAGGTCACGGCATTCGTAAGTAACTGTAAGTTCTTTTTGCGCCTACGAATTTCTTTGAATTCTTTAGATTTTACCGCCAGTTTTAATTTATTTCCACAAAAGCCGCCGTCACTAGGCTCAGGAATACTGACACCTTCCTAAAATTCTGGTAAAGGAGAGCATGGTGATTTTTTCAAACGCCAGAATGGTAACCCTGAACTTGAAGCTGATATTTGAGGCTCAGAAGGCAGAGTTACAGCTGAAGTTGCTTCAGGCTTGAGCATCAAGTGTCTGGTCTGTAGAAGATGTTAATAAAAGATGCTCCGAGAAGATACTTATCTATCTGCATAGAATATTCTGAAGAAAGAGTGTAATTTGGATCGGCAATACTATCGTGATCATCGAAATCTTCAAAGTCCGCGGCTTTTGTATCATCTTCTGCATCAGTGCTACCTTCATCAGTGCTTACTGAACCAAGAAGTTCATTGAATTGTTCATCTGTCTGTCCTAGGCTCACACGTACTTAGTCGTTTATGTTCCATTTCTAGTAGTGTCTCTGAAAATACTAGAACACTTAAATCTTTTTAATGCAAGAGCTTGCTTTCTGTCAGAATAAAATGAAAACAATTTTATGCATATTCGGCAAGCCCTCCTTTAGGCGGATTCTAGTTTTTGCAAGGTAGAGTTCCAAAATCATTATGCAGTAGAATTTATTATTGTTTTTATTGATAAAATATACCAAAAGTACTTACCCACAAAATTGATCAGGTCGGTGAAACCTACAAGGATGTGGCTTTGATAGGTTTAATTATCACATCATTCATGTAGCACTTCACAAACTAAACTAACACTATCTGTTGAACACGTCATTAGAAACGTTGTCGAGTGGATGCAGGGCGTTAGTTGCACTCAAATCAAAAGGCAGTATTGCCGGTTCAAGACCAAATAACTGTTATAACTGTTAAAGCATATGTGATTTAGATAAGGCCCGCCTTAACGCAGATGTGCCTGTTACAGGGTTTTAAGAACACACCCCAGGTTTTATTTATCGAAATTGGTGGCGCAAAAGGACAATTATGTTAATGTACCAAATATTTTATGTTGTAATTTACTGAGAATGAAAATAAAACGGAATAAATTTTTTTTCATAGAAATTGTAAAATACCGTATCACAATGTATTAACACATTTTTATTATTTTAGGTAGCGGTAAGAAAGCTCTTTTAGATGTTATCTCACGTAGAGTACAAGGACCAACTCGAGGACAAATACTTCTCAACAGTCAGCCAGTGAGCATATCCCTTTTCCAGCAACGATGCGGATACGTCTCTCACAAATGCGATCTAATTCCAGGATTAAGTGTTCAAGAAACACTTTTTTTCACTCCTACAAAAGTAAGCCATATTTTCTCATAACACCCCCGATAGTAAAGCAATCATAACAGGTTTCGGGATACACCAAGAAAACAAAAGTGAAACAGGTAATGGCTGATTTAGCTCTTTCGCAAATGGCAAACAGATGTACGGAAAATTTAAGTCAGAGTGAATATAGAAGGCTTATAATTGGTGCACAGTTAATAAAAGATCCAAGTAAGTTACAAAAATTTGAGAAATAAAGTAGTGTTAATCCAAACTTTCAGTTGTACTTCTTCTTGATGAACCTACACTGGATCTTGATCCATTGAATACTTATTTAGTGATCTCAATTTTATCAAATGCTGCTAAGAAGTATGGAACAGCAATTATTTTGACCATGGAAAAACCTAGATCAGATGTGTTTCCTTTTCTAGAAAGGGTCTTGTATTTGTGCCTCGGTGATGTTGTGTATATGGGTGGTACTAGACAAATGCTTGAGTATTTTAACGCGATTGGTTTTCCTTGTCCACAATTGGAGAATCCCTTAATGTATTACTGTAAGTATCGGTTTTTATAAAGTAGGAATTGAATGTATGGATTCTAGTGTGTTTGTCGACGGTGGATCGAAGGTCACGTGAGAGATTCGTTGAGAGTAATCATCAAATTACTGCGTTGGTAGAAAAATTTAAAATGGAAGGAAATGCTTATCATAAAGGCACGTTGTCTCAACACACACTCGATCGGAATAGTGCCATTTTAGGACACAACAACAAAATTCCTCTTTTACAAGGAAAACCATCATCTTTTTACGTAGGCTGGATGCTTTACACGTGAGTTTTCATTTAATATCTTGAGATTTTGTTAACGATTATTCTAGGAGGCTATTAGTGGCAACGTTCAGCGTACGGAAAGCTGGGTTGAAGCAGTTGTTTTTACGATTGTTTTTTGTGCCGCTTTATTTCCTTTTGTTATGGTGTTTTTACCATGACATTAAGGTACGCATATTTCCTGAGTAGGTAGACATTAATATCCTTTTTTTAGAATTATCAACATACCTTTATTACACGTAATGGACTGATTTTTAATGTATTGGCAGGTGTGAGTTTTCTGGGAATCGTAAACACAGTTTTAATTTGTATGTAACAATCGAAAAGGGCAGAAAAGTAATTGTTGATTACAGATCCTGCTTATCGCACTCGGTATTATCAAGAATCACAAGAAGGACTCTATGGCGGTACGTTATTCTTAATCGCCTACAACTTGGTCTCCATTCCATTCTCATTCGTCTCCATAGCGGCTGCGAGTTCAATAATTTACCCGTAAGACTACATTTTTCGTTACTGATTTTTTTAACATTACCCCATTACAGATTGATCGGGTCAATCAGTAACGATCCCTTGCAATATGTGTTCTTTTCTCTTATCTTATGGGCATGTTACATATTTACCGAACAACAAACCATGGCTATTTTGATGATAGTCAAGGATTACTTAACATCCGCTATAATAAGCATGTATTTCACGAGCATCTGCCTTACATTAAGTAGCGGAATTTTGAGGTAAATTTTATTTTGATTTTCAGACAATTCAGATGGTTTAATTTTAGATCAATGAAGGGCTTGCAGGATTGGCTTTATTACTTAACATACGCTACTCAGGCCAGATACGCAGCGGCCTATCTAACCCGTCAAATCTTTTTGAGTCCTGAACTTCATGATCCTTTGCCTTATGACAGTAATCGCAACTGTAGCGCTATGAATCTGATAGAAACATCAAATATGAATGGTTTAACAAACGCATACTGTCGACATGCCAGTGGGCAATCTTTTTTGACTGAAAGATATGCCAGGGAGAATACTGAGCTAATATTTAGTGGTATTTTGGATTCTGAAGTTAATATTGGTGTAAGTTTTGGATTTGCACTAGGAATGATTGTGTTTAATATGTTTTTGTACCTTATACCTTTACCAGCATTTGTTAAAGCCAAATTTAGGGAAGAGTAGGTTTAGAGATTACTGTAACATATAGTAATAAAATTAAATTATTTATCAAAACGTATTTGATTAAAGTAGTTTTAAGACACTGACCCACAGTTCAATTGTTTTCTAGTACATAAACAAAAGCGACATTACTCGTGTGCTGTCGAGTATGGAAAATATCTTAATTACCAACACTCTAAAAACTCGAATCTACATAAGAAATGATCGATCCTTATCATCGCTAACAATTCACTATATGATACCTACTCCAAAAATATGACGAATATAAAAATTACGTTTGAAACACGTAGATGCAAAAACATGAACCTTCTCGGTGGATTTAATCTCAAAAACCAGTGTCAAATCTTCCGCTTTAAAAAACAACTATTAAATATTATAAAGCAGAGTACCAAACATTGAGATACCTTTATTTGAGTCCTTATATCATTCCTACTATTTAGACAAAATGCAGACAAGTATACAGACATATCACCACAGACACGCACACTCCAAAGCAAAGAAACCGGCCAACAAGTAAGTACACAAACATGCATTCAAATCAGGCGCGAAATTTACACATTAAATACAAATTATTGTTGTTTTCTGAATTTCTCCTGAATAAGTCGTTTTAATGGTATTGCAAAAAATAAGTGCGATCTACCGGTTACACAGAAGAACCTTATTTCGGAAAAAACCCAAATATGATCCACCGGTGGCTTACGCTTTATTATATAAAGAACTTCAGTCCACAAGTGTGACTCTCTTTAACAAGACGGTATTTACAAATCGTTTATTTATTTATACAAGATACATTCTGGTGGATCACTTGTACTTTACTGTGTTTTATCGAATAAAGTATGGTCATCGATTGGTCACACTTGCGGTTTATCGAATGAGGGAGACCCACCAGCCGGTGGTACTGTTTATTATCGAATAAAAGGTGGGCCACGCTCAGATTTTAACGCATAATCGTGACAAACCGCTGGGTCACACTTGTGCTTAACTGTACTTTATCGAATAAAGTGTGGCCCACCGTTGGGTTGCATTTGTGTTTTTAACGAAATAAGGACTTTTTGAGTATCACAAGTGGGTAGGACTGTTTTTACAATACCATTAAAATGGTTTATACTTATTACACAGCCTCTGGAGGAATCCAGGAAAAATCAATGACTCATAATTATTGTGTAATCATTGAAAATGCTAAAGCTAAATTGCGCGCCTGATTTGATTGCATTTTTGCGTATTTACTCGTGGGCTAGTTTCCTTGTTTTGGAGGTTACTGTATGCTCGCGTATGTGTATGTTTACGTGTTTTTATGTACGTATGGTGTGTGGGTGTGCGAGTGTATGTTGTGTGTGCGTGTGTGCGCGTGTGCGCGTGTGCGCGTGTGCGCGTGTGCGCGTGTGCGCGTGTGCGCGTGTGCGCGTGTGCGCGTGTGCGCGTGTGCGCGTGTGCGCGTGTGCGCGTGTGCGCGTGTGCGCGTGTGCGCGTGTGCGCGTGTGCGCGTGTGCGCGTGTGCGCGTGTGCGCGTGTGCGCGTGTGCGCGTGTGGCGTGTGTGCGTGTGGCGTGTGGCGTGTGCGCGTGTGCGCGTGTGCGCGTGTGCGCGTGTGCGCGTGTGCGCGTGTGCGCGTGTGCGCGTGTGCGCGTGTGCGCGTGTGCGCGTGTGCGCGTGTGCGCGTGTGCGCGTGTGCGCGTGTGCGCGTGTGCGCGTGTGCGCGTGTGCGCGTGTGCGCGTGTGCGCGTGTGCGCGTGTGCGCGTGTGCGCGTGTGCGCGTGTGCGCGTGTGCGCGTGTGCGCGTGTGCGCGTGTGCGCGTGTGCGCGTGTGGGCGTGTGCGCGTGTGGCGTGTGGCGTGTGGTGTGCGTGTGCGCGTGTGCGCGTGTGCGCGTGTGCGCGTGTGCGCGTGTGCGCGTGTGCGCGTGTGCGCGCGTGCGCGTGTGCGCGTGTGCGCGTGTGCGCGTGTGCGCGTGTGCGCGTGTGCGCGTGTGCGCGTGTGCGCGTGTGCGCGTGTGCGCGTGTGCGCGTGTGCGTGTGTGAGCGCGTGCGCGTGCGCGTGCGCGTGCGCGTGCGCGTGCGCGCGTGCGCGTGTGCGCGTGTGCGCGTGTGCGCGTGTGCGCGTGTGCGCGTGTGCGCGTGTGCGCGTGTGCGCGTGTGCGCGTGTGCGCGTGTGCGCGTGTGCGCGTGTGCGCGTGTGCGCGTGTGCGCGTGTGCGCGTGTGCGCGTGTGCGCGTGTGCGCGTGTGCGCGTGTGCGCGTGTGCGCGTGTGCGCGTGTGCGCGTGTGCGCGTGTGCGCGTGTGCGCGTGTGCGCGTGTGCGCGTGTGCGCGTGTGCGCGTGTGCGCGTGTGCGCGTGTGCGCGTGTGCGCGTGTGCGCGTGCGTGTGCGCGTGTGCGCGTGTGCGCGTGTGCGCGTGTGCGCGTGTGCGCGTGTGCGCGTGTGCGTGTGTGCGTGTGTGCGTGTGTGCGCGTGTGCGCGTGTGCGCGTGTGGCGTGTGCGCGTGTGCGCGTGTGCGTGTGCGTGTGGCGTGTGCGTGTGTGCGGTGTGCGTGTGTGCGTGTGTGCGTGTGTGCGTGTGTGCGTGTGTGCGTGTGTCGTGTGTGCGTGTGTGCGTGTGTGCGTGTGTGCGTGTGTGCGTGTGTGCGTGTGTGCGTGTGTGCGTGTGTGCGTGTGTGCGTGTGTGCGTGTGTGCGTGTGTGCGTGTGTGTGTGTGCGTGTGTGCGTGTGTGCGTGTGTGTGTGTGTGTGTGTGTGTGTGTGTGTGTGTGTGTGTGTGTGTGTGTGAACGCGTGCGTGCGTGGGCGCGCGACCGTAACTCTTTCTGGGTCACAGATCTCTGGAAGTATCAATTTTTACAAATCTAAAAATAAAACCAGTTCCCGGAAATTCCAAAGTTCATTGACTTTTTAACGTAGGTCGAGGATAACAGACGTGGTGATTCTTAGAAATCTAAAAAACACTAGTTCTTAGAAACCCTTAAGTCTAGGTCAAAGTTTATTGATCTCTGGAAGTGTTGAATTACATTTGTTAAAAATAGAACTAGTTCGTGAAAACCTCAAAGTTCATTGACCTCTAGATGTATATCACATTTCTTAGAAATCTAAAACTAGAACGAGTTCGTGAAAATCCAAAAGTTCATTGACCTCTTCTAAAACTCAAACTTCATTCACCTGGACGGGAATTTGATCATTTCCTAGAAATCTAAAAATCGAAGTTCATCGACCTGGATCGGAAGTTCATTAACATAGATCAATATTTTTGGGGGAAATCAATATTCTAAAAATAATCCACCGGAGGGTTTATCGACCTTGAAAAAACTGTTGAGCGAAGAAAATATTAAAAACACCTCAAAATGAATTCTAGCAAATACCAGCTGTAAATTAGGCAACGTTCTAATAATCAGTCTGTAACGGGTTTTGCGCAGGTACTGAAAATGAATGTAAAGAGAAGTTTTATGATCATATATCAATCACTGAGACAATATCCAACTATCTTTCTCTAAAAACCTATGCGTGAAACTGTCATATCTGTGTATTTATATTAAATTTACCAAAAATTGTTCTGCGTTCTCGAAAACACGAGCATAAGAGTGATATTTGACGTTCAAAAAAGGTCTTAGAGAAGTGAATGATGCACCTCGAAATAAACGCACTTCGACATCGACAACCGATGAGAACGTCAAAAAAGTTAAGGAAATTGTGCTCGAAAATCATCATGCAAGCCTCAGAGAGGTAGCTGAAGAACTTAACATCGCGTATGGATCAGCACAGCACATTCTGTTGGATACTTTGGCAAGAAACGCGTTGCAGCTCGACTTATGACAAAATCCCTAAATTTAGTTCAAAAACAGTTCCGAAAGGCAGTGGCTCAGGAGATTATTTCAGAGGTAACAAACGGTGAAGCGCATAATTACTGGTGACGAAACATGGGTTTATAATATGATGTCGAAACTAGCCAACAACCATCGGCGCTATGAAAATAAACCAAAACTACGCCTATTGTCCCACAAGCACCATTTTCTCCGGATAAAAAGTCAATGAACTTTGGATCCTCTCCCCTCCCTATATCCACTGGTCTATACTTCAATTTTTACGAATAGATCAACTTCTAGGGTCAATGAACTTTTCAAGAATCTTTGTTTGACACCGTCTACAGGTCAATAAACTTTAAAGAGATCAACTTTGACCTAAAAAGGTCAGTGAATTTTAACTTTGACACGTTCTCTCTCCCACTTATTGTAATTCCCTATCTATCTATCCCTCTCTTAATCCTGTAAATCCCTATTTAGTCCAAAACCGACATATCTACTCTACTTTCCACGTGGTTAATCACATAGATTTTACCCCACGGCATCACCTAGAGAGAGACCAAAAACCGATTGTAATCAAAATTAACAGTTTCTAAATGAATAGGATGTATTCTCATGTTTCGGTTTTGAAAAAAAATGACAAAAATTATAAAATGGTCTGATATAATGGAATCATCTATTACGCCCCATCTAATCATGTTCACGTCATCGACAACAATAGTCAAATCAAGTAAAGATTAACATAGTAGTAACACGAGTAGGATCGCTAATAATATGCTTTAAATTAACATATTACTAAACTTTACATTAACACTACAGCTGTGTGACACATATATATATATATATATATATATATATATATATATATATATTAATATCCCCGTTGCAAATAGTATTATCAAATTTAGGTATAATAACAGATAAGTTCAAATTTATCTGTACCCGCTGTGGCGCTTTACAAAATACTTTTTTTACATCTAAAATTACCTCATTAGCATTTGGATGTACTTCACTCCCTTTTTCGGCAACACGATGCAATCCATGTGCGAGATACGTTACATGGACCATTTTCTCATATAATACTTTAAATCCACCTGCTTTGATCTTGGTGCTGCATCGGTGACGAAGAGAAGCACTTTTCCATACTGTACGCCGTCTGGCCATAACATCGGCATTGAGTCGTTGAACAATTTGGCAATGGCAGAACCTCAAACTTAACCTTCTCGCCATGGGGAGTGGGCACAACAATCTCTGCCTCTTATTTATTTTGCATTCACAATCTTTCTCTATGCTTTCCTATCTCTGCATACCTCTCTAACTTCCGCAAGGTTCATACATTGTCTCTAACATGCCCTTTTGTTTTTAAAACTCCTTATCTTTCTTTCCTTTATCATACATTCTGCTACATTCAGTCAAGTTTTACGCGGCCTGCCGGACACGGCCTTACCTCTAACTTCACCCACATACATTTGCTTCGTTAATCTTGCGCTGTTCAGTCTCTCAGTGTGACAGAACCAACGTAATGTACTACTGTTATATCTATCCATCATCGTCTTTTCCTCGCCGTACTTCGTCATTATGCATTCATGCTTTATGTTGTCCCTTCCCGTTTTACCACACGCGCTTCTCAGGAATCTCATACCCACGGCATTTATTTTTATTTATTTCTTTCTTTGACATACCCATGTCTCACTTCTATACAGTGCTGACGGCACAAACACGGCATTATAAATTGCTCGTTTTGCAGCTAGGCTCATGGTTTCGTTTCTCATTATCGTCCACATACTTCCAATCACTTTCCTTCCACCATTGATCCTTCGTCCAATCTCGCCCACCATTGTACCATCTGCAGTAAACATTCTACCCAGATATACCAGCTCATCCTCTTACTCCACAATTATACCTTGCAGAGTAAATACTCTACTCTCCTTTCCACATTCGCGATTGAATACCACAATCTTAGTTTTGTTCACGTTTACCTTTATGTCCATGCTCTCACAGACTGTATCAAACTGCCTCAAAGCAATTTGTAGTTCATCCGCACTGTCATTTAATAAGACTGTGTCATTTGTATACACCAGAGGTCGTACATTTACGTCATCAACCATTACACCATTTATATCGGTACATGCTTGTCTAACACATTTATCCATATATACATTGAACAACTACTGTGACATCACACAGCCTTGTCGCACGCCTTGCGCGATATTCAAGTATTCACTCGCACCTCCTCTCACCCGAACACATACCCAACTATCATTGTACCGTACCATAGTGCTGGACTGCCATCCTCCATCTCCACAGCATCCTTTCCTTTGTGCTTCGTCTCCGATACACACAGACTATCAAGGTGTCTTTCGTACATTACATTCGCAATTTCAAATTCATTACCATGCATACCCCTAACAATCCACCTACCGACCCGCCATTCATTCCTTGCACAGTCGTCAGCAACGGGGCCTGTCTGTTTCGACCTTGACCGCCCCTTGTAGCCAGGTCGATCCGAGGCAGTTGTATTGTACTCTTGAGTAATACTATGCAACGGTAGAATGGTTGGTTTTTTGAAAACTGTCCATCGCGAAAAGGTAGGAAGTTGTATCACGTTCGGAATTCAATATTGCAATTATAACGTTAGCGAACTACCTGAAACAAACCTTTGATTCTTTATATCCTTTGAATGTTGAAAAATTATAGGTACGATTTTAATTTACCGAGAAAAATGTTTGGATGTTTGAAATCAGAACCCACAAAATAAATATAACTCGAAAGAAAATGTAAAGCACTTATTGCCCTGATTTTTAATTTAGATATTTTACTAACCTCCTGTAGAATCATCACATTTGCCAATTGACACCCGGGTGTAGTGGTGACCCACTTCTTTTATTATTGAATCGATGATATTTTGGTACAACTGCGGCAGGTAATTTTTTCCGAGCGTCGATTCATTTCGTATTGACATCTTAGAAACTTTTTCCAAAAAATTTCGAAATACGCGATGATTAACTTTTCACACAGGAATATCTGCAGCTACTAACGCTCTCAAACGTTTTTTATTTAATTTTGCAGTCTGATTCGCCCCACTAGATAAATTATTAACACATCCCGGCAATAAAGCTTGCTTTTTATTTTTCAAACAACGGATTTTTTATGTTTCACAGTATTAAGATGCGGCATTACTTGAAAACGTTTTGACACATCCACTTTACTGCTGCACACAGTACAAAGAAATACTTTGTTATACGTAGAAAAATCACCAAACTCTCGAACGTATTGCCGTAATACAACGGCAACCGAACGCTTTTCCTTAGCCATCTTTGGTTTTAACTCAATCTGAACTCAATGAAGCACATAACGTAACATAATATAGCATTCACACCATTCACTTGCGGGGTAGGCAAAACAATCCCTGCCTCGTTTATTTTGAAATCTTTCTCCATACT
Source organism: Vesta saturnalis (assembly GCA_036346205.1). NCBI lineage: Eukaryota > Metazoa > Arthropoda > Insecta > Coleoptera > Lampyridae > Vesta > Vesta saturnalis. The sequence continues at coordinate 7,671,407 of JARFJB010002021.1, read as the reverse complement.
TCTCTTTCCCTGCACACCTGCCTAGCTTCTGCAAGATTCATACAGTGTCTCTGACATGTCCTTTTGTTTTTGAAACTCCTTACCTTTCTTTCTTTTATCATACATTCTACTGCATTCACCCAAGTTTTACACAGCCTACCAGGTTCGGCCTTAGCTCTAGCTTCACCCACATATATTTGCTTTGTTAACCTTGCGTTGTTCATTCTTTCGATGTGACCAAACCAACGTTGTGTGCTACTCTTATACCTATCTATCATCGTCTTTTCTACGCCATAATCCTTCATTCTACGCTCATTCTTATTCTTATCCCTTCTCGTTTTACAGCACGCACTCCTCAGGAAATCGCATGTCTACGGCATTTATTTTACATTCGTGTTTTTTCGACATACCCATGTCTCACTCCCATACAGTACTGACGAGACAAACACACCATTATCGATTACTCGATTCCGCAGCTACGCTCATGCTTTCGTTTTTCATTATCGTCCATATACTTTCAATCACTTTCCTTCCATTATTAACCCGTCGTCTAATCGCGTTATCCTTTGTACCATCAGTTGACATTCTACCCACATATAGCAACTCGTCCACTTGTTTCACAATTTCATCATACAGGGTAAATACTCTACTCTCCTTTTCACCTTCCCTGTTGGACATCACAATCCTTTAGGTCGTTGCTCTCATAAACCATATCAAACCTCATCAGAGCAGTTTGTAGCTCATCGGCATACTGATTTATTGTGACTGTGTCATCTGCAAACACCAAAACGCGTGCATTTACGCTACCAACCATTACAACATTTGTATCGGTACATCTTGCCTACCACATATATTCATGTACACATTGAATAACCACGATGACATCAAACTGCCTTGTCGCACTCCTTGTTTAATATTAAAGTATTCACTCGCACCTCCTCTCACCCTAAGACGTGCACGTCTTCTGTTGTACACTGCCCTTAATCCGTTTAGTAAACCTTTACTTACACCATATCCATTTAATATTTCCTACAGCTTCTCTGATCAACATATCCTCTCTCTGGGATAAAGCTACCCTGCAAATTCCAGATCTTAGTTTAAGTAGTTGCACGTACTCTATCAATGAGTACCCTTTCAAATACTTTACCAAGTACGCTGAGCAAACTTATTCCTCTGTAGTTTTTACAATCACTCTTGTTCCCCTTATCCCGGTACGGTGGTACAATGATCACGCTTTTCCAATCACTCCGCACTACTCCACACTTGAGAATAATCCACATAATCTTCGCACAAGCTTTGCAGCTCCATTTCACCAGTGTCTGTGTCTGTGTCTGTGTCCGTGTTCGTGTCCGTGTACGTGTCCGTGTTCGTGTCAGTGTCCGTGTCCGTGTCCGTGTCCGTGTCCGTGTACGTGTCCGTGTCAGTGTCCGTGTCCGTGTCCGTGCCCGTGCCCGTGCCCGTGTCCGTGTCCGCGTCTGTGTCTGTGTGCGCGTGCGCGTGCGCGCGCGCGTGCGTGTGCGTGTGCGTGTGCGTGTGCGTGTGCGTGTGGTGTGTGTGTGTGTGTGTGTGTGTGTGTGTGTGTGTGTGTGTGTGTATACATATATAAGCTCAACTCTGGGATTAGGTTTTCTGCGTCTATATTCCACCATGTATAGTCATCATCGAAGTTTATTGTAATTGCGAATTTATGACGTTTCGAGAGCTACAAGCAAGAATTTTAATATTTACATTCATAGTATAACTTAAGTTTAAGGTTTAACTTTAGCATTACAATTCTTATTGAAAAATCAACTATTTTTAAAAATGAACAGAATACACTTTTTTCAAAACTCTACTTTATAATATTTTCGAAAAGACCACCTTGCGCAATGCAGTAACCCATTCTGTGATAAAATTCAGTTCGGATGTTTTCTAACATTTCTTGGGTGATGCTGTTTAAATAGTCTGTAATTTTGACATGAAGTTTGTCCAAATTGTTAGCACGTTCATGCCTGTGCCCATAAATTTGCTAGGATACATATCCCCAAACAAAAAAGTCGTTTCTGCTAAACTTTACACTGCAATCGCTTGGAGTTCGCGGTCTTCGTTTAACTTACGACCAGGCTGCTCACCATCATTACCATCAATGCTACTGTATTTTCTACAATTATTTAAACATCCACATCATTCAAATTTACTAACAGTACGCATAATCGTACTTTCTGGTGGAATTGGCCTGTTTTCAAAGGAAAAAAAGCAAACCTGCCCATTATCAGTGCTTCCTGAATAATACCACTTAATAATCTCTATTTTTTCTTCAGTTGAATACACGAGTATTGTGTCGGATTGCAAAAACACTGATTTTCAATTCTCGTTGACAGTAGCTATTAAATGTGTTGTTGATACTAGCCTACTCCAACGACGCATGTATGACATCAGCGCTTTTAGTTTGTTGTGTATTCTATCTCACTTAGCACGTGAACTGATTGCACTGTCTTTGTTTTACTTATTATAAGTCAGACCCGCGATAATATCATTAAGAAACAAAGTTCAAGATTATAATAGGATTAGTGTTAGTGTAATGAAATTAAGTAAACATATATGTAAAATCGCAAGTTACATAAGTTCATAATAACATATAACTGAGTACATATGTAACTGTACAACACATTGTGAGCTAAATGAGTCAAATTTTACAATTATTGCGTTTTATGCAGGGTTGTACAATAAAATTTTCACAGTAGTTGTTTCCGATCATCTTCGGAAGATATAAATTATGTATTTTCTATAATATTGTTCATCATATCAATTTGCAGTAGGTAAAGCCTATTCTGGTAGCATAATCTGCTTCAATTTTAAAATCAAAGAAAATAGTATGTATTACATAACATGTCGGTGAAATAAATTGTAGGGGAAAGTTGCCTATATTGAACCGCCTCGTAAATTGGACCACGGCCATATTTGAATGAAAAAGAGCGATGATAGCGGCATTTTTTAAATCCTCTTTGACTGTTGTTACAAAGGCGTCATTACAAGAGAATTCGCGATCATTGATGCACGTTTTTTCTCCGTACGATGTGTTTGGTGATTTTTGCTATTTCGATGTAGTTTTTATAAATAATTCGTAAGTGGCAAACGTTGGAAATTCAAGCAGCGCTGTTATTTTGATTAAAACAAGTAAGTTTTACCCTATTCATATCGCTATTAAAATGATAAAACCCAAATACATTGGAATGTTAAATATGTGATTTTAGAAAATAACTGGGGGTTTCATAAATTGAACCACCATGGTGTTGCCTAAATTGGACTGGTCCAATTTAGGAAACTAGAATTATTTCTTATGTCTATGTTTTTAAGTGTTGGAATTCGTGTCAATATGAAGTGTTGCAATAATCAAAATACATGTTTAACATTATACATTAGTTAGTGTCAAATGCATGGTCCAACATAGGCTACCAATGTTTTACTTGGTTCCACAACGTCTTCCAATAATAGAAACAGCATAAAATATGGTAAATGGAGTGAAGCGGATATGACGAAAGTGTTAGAGGCTTACAAGGGCAAACAGTACCACCATCTATTTCCCGGAGTTTGAGGAGAGGTTGGCAGAGCATATCGTTGACCTAGAGAAGATGTTTTATGGGGGTCACCATAAAAGATGTCTGTATGCGTATGAACTGGCGGAGCAAAACAACATCAAACACAACTTTAATAGAGAAAAAAAGCAGGCTGGTAAAAAGTGGTTTTACGCATTTTTCCGTGGTCATCCCAACATTTCATTGTGGCAACCAGAATCTACTTTCATAGCTCGGTGCAACGGATTCAATAGAGATATTGTTACCCAGTTCTTCGACCTTCTAGAGAAAATTGTCGATGATAATACAACAAGAATATTCAATGTAGACTAGCCTAGCTTTTCAACTGTTGCCAAGAATTGCCAGAAAATTCTAGCCCTGAAGGGCAAACGCTAAGCAGATTCGGTTGCTAGCGGCGAACGTGTAGTGAATACCACGATGGTTGTATGCGCTAGTGCAGTCGGCCAATTTGTTGCACCGATGATAATATTCAAGCGAAAGAGACCTAATGCAAATCTCAGAGTTCAGGCACCTTCTGACTGCATGGTAGAGATATCTGGCCCCGGATACATCAATAAAGGACTGTTTGATACCTGGCTCAAATATTTTATCAATGCAGTAAAACCAACAAGAAGCAATAGAGTTTTGCTTGTTTTAGACGGCCACAGTACTCACTTTAAAAATCTTGAGGCAATAAAGCTGGCACGAAATAATGGAATGATTATGTTACAGCTTCCGGGGCATACCACCCACCGGCTTCAACCCCTAGACGTGGCTGCATTTAAGCCATTGGGGCTCTATTACACTGAAGCTAATGAGAAATGACTAAGGACTAATCCAGGTTTGGTAGTTTCTCAATACCAAGTTGCTAAACTCCTTGGAGAAGCTTATGCCAGGACAGCTGTGTTAGCAACTGCTATGAATAGATTTCAAGAAAATGGAAATTTGGCCAATAGACCGTAATGTTTTCAGCGATGTTGATTTCGGACCTTCAGATATATTCATCCCAAAAACAAGTCAGACATGGCTGAACATGATAACACTGAAGGTATTTCCGGTTCTATTAATGAAGATATGACCTTGAGTCGCTACAGTAAAACACCAGTTGCAACAAAAGAAATAAACCTCCTAGATCAAAGAGCTTCAACATCGACATCAACATCAGCTATGGAACAAATAGCAACATCACCTACAATTGATTCATCCACAAAAAAAAAGTAGATTCTATAGAACAAATATTAAAACGTCTAGTTGTCGATCGCAAGAAAGCACAAGTCACACACCCTACACCCTACAAAGCTGATATTGAAGTTAAACAGACATCATCAAATATTTCAAAAAAGAAAACTGTCAAGCGCAAAATAAAATTAAACTCCGGCATTTGTAAGAACAAAAAAGTATTCATGTCAAAGAATGGTCCTGCAAATTTTGCTCCGAAAGCATTGTTGAAGGCATCATTTAGTGCCTAAAATGCAGAGATTGGTAGGATTTGACATTTTTAATGCTTATTTAATAAATTTTTGTTTTGATATTTGGTTTTTAAATAAAAATGATATTCTCTTGTTCCTGTAATGTATACTTAAAGTTTCACTTAATTTTACGTAAGTGAAATAGATGGTCCAATATAGGAGCCCACTGGTTCAATTTAGGTAACCAGTCTCCTATAATGGACCAGCTGCAAGGGTTCCAGATTACATTTTTCTACGAGAAATTATTCAACCAAAAATTCTGAGAAAATTACTAGAAGTGTACAACATATTAAAGTATTTGGTGTATAAATTTGAAAGTGTTTTGATTTCTTCTCTTAAAGTTATAGCCCTAAAACCGAATAGTGGTCCAATATAGACAACCTTCCCCTATGATTAAATCTAACGATAAAGACAATGAAATTATGAAAAATAATAATGAACAATTAGTGAAAAAGTAACTTACATCTGTGTGAAATGGAAGTGTATCCACATAAATTGACATTGTTGGTGTAAATTAACTAAAGGTGTCGAGAGTTATGGACATTTTGAACTCCGATTATGAGATGGTATTTTTAATTGTTGACTGTGTTGTAGTTAAAGTTAGTTTAACTTTGTTTCCCTGTAGATAATAGAATAAGTTCGATATAAGTAAATTTCTGTATGTAAAAATGACTCATTAGGGTAATTATTATATCAAAGTGGTTTAAAAGCGAAATAGAGCAAATGTGGTTTTCATGTTAAAGGAAATTTGAATTTGAAATTTCAATTTGCAATTATTTTTAAGATTTAATCTTAGTATAACAATAAATTTGTTCACTCAATTTATTTATAATTTAGATTAACTTTTAAAAGTAATTTTTTTTTATTTTTACTTTAGCTTATCTATTCTTACACTGACGGTCAAGACATCTAAAATAAAAAATAAAAAATTTGTTCAAATGTAAATTTTAACACGTCAATCAAACCAATTTAAAATAATTTCTAAGTTTTATATCTTTTTTATTGAAAGCCAATTGCTAAATTAGCTCACTTAATTGTAAGTTTAAATGTTGTTATTCAGAATAATTTTCTACTGTTTATTATCATGTTTTATAGTACTCCTGAACTATTTCGAAAGTTTGGTAAGACTAAAAAGAGTTTTCTTTCCTAATTGACCAATAGACGACATCCCTGTTATAATCTTATTATCTAACTATTCGATCAAGATTAGTTTTTACTAAAAATATATATATATATATATATATATATATATATATATATATATATATATAATTTCATATCGTATATCAACATGTAAATAGGGTTATACTGAGCCATTTGTACCTTTCATACCAATCTGAACCAAAATATATAACTTTGGGTACTTGAATGCTGTAACCCGATCCTGCACAAAGTTGTCAGATTTAACACATATTATTTCCCAGTTTATGATATACTCACACTGAATGAAGATACATGTCCTTTGCTGTTGCTGGGTTAGATGTAAACAGGTACTAAATTTCACCCATAAAACTTATAAACAATAGGATACAGTTTAAATATATTTTTGAATAGTTGATACTTATATACGAAATAACTTTAAGATGAAAAAACTTTTTTTTGAGAGAAAAAAAGTACTTTTTTCATCTATAAGTAATGATTAGAGCTCGGGAAATATGCAAAATGCATATAAAGTGCATATAAGCATATTTTGACAAAATTGTATAAATGCATATGCATTATTTATTAAAAGTGCATATTTTGAGCGATTTTCGGAATTAAATCGCAAAAAAAAATTTTAATTGTATTTATTTCTTTGTGAGCAGGTAAAGTAAGAACATCCTGCTACGCGATAAGCCGGATGCCGCCGTAAAAGTAATATTATGGGTTGTTGCCGGAGGCTTAACAAAGGAATTTTCGTAATTTGTATTATTAAAACCGTACTTGATTTTTTTGCACAGTTTGCAACAAAAAGGTAAGTCTTATTATGACTAATTGTTTTACTTTTTAAAAATATATTGTAAATTGGCACATTTTCAATAAAAAAATTAAACTATTTAATAAAAAGTGAAATTAATTTTTTTATAATAAAAACTTACAATCTCCAAACTCTTTAAAGTTCTAAACTGTTTTTGGTGCATATTTGCATGCATATTTTAGGGTTTTTTCAGTGCATACTTCCCGAGCTTTACTTACGATTAAAAAATGTAAACAAGATTGGTGCACTTCAAAAAAATAAACTTTAGTACCTTAATTAGTTTGCGAAATTCAACAGCAAACTACAGAACTAAACTGTTGGCATACATTTTCTTCAAATTTCTATATGTAATGATAACTAAGCTGCTTCAGAATAAGTGTTTTAATTACTTAGTTAACTTGAAGACGTTAATTTCATACCTTTGTTCGCAGTTCGAAGTATCTAACTTCGTAACTCAGTATTTTAAATAAAGTTAAAGCAAACAAATGATGTTTTAATTTTAGTTTAAATGATAACACAACGTTGTTTTAAAGAAATAGTTTTATTAAAAATCTCTCATATACTACATAAATTAAAGAAGTCCTTGCGCATTAGCAATTATAAAAAAAATAGCTAACGGAATGTAAACATGAAAACTATATCCTAAAAACATTATTTTTGAAATACTTGGGTCTATCCACTTACAGTCTTTAGTGATGAATAAAAATAATTAGTGTAATATAAAATATTATGCTGTATATAACACTCTTTACTAGAGAAAAAAATGTTTGAAAAGTTATTTTGTTTTAATTTTGATATCTAACTTCAGGTGAAGTTTTTTATGGAAAGCAAAAACTGGAAAACAACGGATAATATTCTTTTTTTTTAATGATAAAGCAACCGATTACATTCTTTTTGAACCATATGGTATGGATTGACCTTCTTAGCGTTGTGGTTATGTTGGAACAGATAGCTTTCCAGTGTAAATGTTACACACAATAGCTTTTATAGAAGTCCATTTTCTATTTTCATATAGACCTGGATGAAGTTCGACAAATTCAATAATATCCCTTTTGTTACAGGGGTTAAGATAATATCTATTTCATCTAAGTTCATACCCTTAAATCTATCTAAACCTCCATCTGTAGCAAGCAAAAGAGCTTAGATATTTTCGCTGTCTGGTAGGTACTATCGGATAATCTATAAAAATCACAGTGTGTTTTAAACGTATGTCCCATGAACTTTGAAAGTTGCACTAGATCACTTTGCGAAAATTGCAATGGTTGAGTTTCTGTGGCTTAATGCTTGCGAAGTCTAGTAACACTAATACTTTTTGGAATTTCCGCACCACACTTCAGTACATCCTTATGTAAAACTTTCGTTCCATCGAGAAATGATTTCCCTTCAGTGTGCAAGATATATCGTTATTATCTGAAAAATTACGTCGTACTTTTATTAAGAAATCGAAATGTTCCTTCATTTTTGCCGAAAGCAATAAAATAGGAACACCTCTTCCTCTTTTACATTTGACTACGATCCTAGGAATTAAGAAGAATTTTCTCGGTTTCAGAAAGGCAGTTTTCAAATTAATTCTCGTGAATCCTTAAGTTTGCGGATTTATAGGTTTCAACCTTAAGTTGTGCTACTTCTGCTGGCCGTCTTCTATTGATTAAGATGATCTGAGAATAAATGACCTATTTCAAAGTATTTTACGCTACTTTACTCATTCCATCTACTTGCAATTCTTCAAAAGATTTTTGAGCTAGCGACTCCAAATAATTTTTAAGTTTTTTTAGGTCGGATGTTAAAGGTAATAAATAATTCTTGCTTATTCCATTTTTGTTTTCGTTTAGGTTTGTCCCAGCTTGTGCAAAAATTTCATTCGCCCATTGTGACCCAATGAGGACTTTAAAAATTTTTATTTCTTTCCTTTGATTTTCTGTATTTGGTTTTTGTAGGAGGTGTATATATGCTAAGTCACAACATTTTTTAATTAACGTTCCAAAATTAATAACAACTGTAGGAGATTCACATATATCAGTTTCGCTATTATTTTTACCAATTTTATCAACGCAACTGACAATGGTGTTAAGAAACGATGAGCGCAACAGATCTATTAACTCTTTAATATCACTATTTCCTTCCTTGGCATACTGTAATAGCTTGGCGAATCTTCTCATGTTCTGCCGTACAATATCTAGATTTCCTTTACTTCGTCTACCTTTCATGTAGGAATGCGCGTATTTTTGGCTGTTAAAGTTACTTCATCAGCTCTCATACGCGGAAACAACCCATTTTTCAATAATTTCTCATGCTTGTAAAATAATAGCAAAGCAGTTTGTCAATCACTTTGAGCACTTTGTCTCTGTGCATTAACCGATATTGGTTGGCTGTTGCATTTTTTGGTCTGTATAAACTTTTTTTTTGTAGAAACCGAGAGAATGTTGACGTGGAGGAAAATCATTAGCACATGACATTTTAGTGGATTTCCTTTTCGCAATAAAAGCAATAAGTTCTTTTATCTTGATAATGCTTTGTAGTTGTGTGTATACACACACACACTATATATATATATATATATATATATATATATATATATATATATATATAGCAAAATTATTCAACCGATTTGTGAAAATGCTGCATCCTACATAAATTCAAAATTGTACAATTGGCTCCAAATGACATTTTAGTTAGCTTCGACATAACGTCACTTTTCACCAAAATACCTATGGAAGACACGATGAAAATTCTAGAAGAAAAACACTCAATAAACCAAGATATACTCAAATTGATAAACCACTGCATGCACTCAACCTATTTTACATAAAAAGGACAATTCTACAAGCAAATTCAAGGAGCACCTATGGGCTCGCCACTCTCCAGCTTTGCGAATGTATATATGGAAGATTTTGAAACCACTGCTTTAAATTCTGCAGATTTAAAACCTAAATGTTGGTTTCGTTATGTTGACGACACATTTGTAGTTTGGCCCCATGGAAAAGGAAACTTGAACCATTTTTTAGGACATATTAACAACATTCACGACAACATCAAATTTACTATGGAAGTTGAAGAAAATAATTCACTCCCTTTTTTGGACACCCTAATAACAAGACTTCCTAATGGTAAATTTACACACAAAGTTTATCCAAAACCAACTCATACGAATAGATAACTTGAACTCTCTCTCGCATCACCATCCTGGTCAATTACGTAGCGTTATGAAATCCTTGATATACCGCTCTTACCACTTATCTGACCAAAATTCTAAAAACGGAAGAGATGAAGACTATTAATAAAATACTAGTTCAAAATGGATACAAAGATAAAAAAAATATTGAAAATTACCAACGAAGTAAGAAGACCAAGAAATAATAACTTGTCAAACAATGAACGCAAGATTCCTGTTATTCTACCTTATATAAAAGGAATTACAAACCGAATCGCCAAGAAATTTCCCAAAAACGACTTCAGACCGGTATTCAAACCACATTCAACTTTGTCCCAAATTTTAAGAAACCCCAAAGGCAAAATTCCTAATGAAGACCAAGGAGTGTATGAGATACCGTGCAACAACTGTCGAAGAACTTATATCGGACAAACTAACTGAATATTATATGCGAGAGCCGATGAACACCAACACAATCCATCATTGTCTTTAGCTGCACATCATTTAGATACAGGACACCAAATTAACACCAACAATATCCGTCTAATTGCACCTCTATACACCTTACAAGAAAGACTTATTAGAAAAGCAGTTGAAATTGAAAAAAGACCAAACGCCCTCAATAAACGAGATGACACTTCTAGAATGCCACAAATTTGGAAGAATATCATTAAACAAGTTGATTCGAAATTTCAACCTACTCCAAATCTTCCAGAAATTTCAAACACTTATGCTGCAACTGTTCCTGACGTCACCACCTCTGCACCTTCTACATCATGTACTAGACCAACTACCCGAAGTCAAACATACCAGTCCAGATTAAATTTAAATTAGTTACCTTGTTTCATATTCTGTACTTGTTCAAAATAGTTACCTTATTTCAATTTCTGTAATTGTCAAAATAAATTCTTGGCAAAGGGAACAAAGGACGTTCCCGAAACGTTGAATTAATTTGTACGTTTATTTACACAAGTTTCAAACAAAAAATGTCTTATTGAAACATTAATACTTGTGGAAATCTAAATATATGTATATATATATATATATATATATATATATATATATATATATATATATATATATATATATTTGTGATTGTGGACCTGAACAGGCTAAATTTGGCCTATCGTACTAAAGCACTCAGGAACACTTAGGAGGATGGATAGAGGGATAATGAATTGCCAACAATAGATGCCTATGAACAGCTACCTTAAATTTTCTCACATCATAAGTAAGAGGAAAACAGGAACTAGGGAGATCATTCCAGAGTTTAGAAGCCGTGTAGAAAAATGTGGATTGCGCCCGTTTGGTACGACAAGTGGAGATTTCTACTGCATACTGATTATGTGAATGAGCGAACCGAGTGTTTCTCGAAAAGATAGCCCGAAATGGTATCAAAGAATATAATTCAGCAGCACAATAGCCGTTGTAATAACAATAATACAAAGAAAGAACTGAAACCATCCTTCTATACTCAAGGGACTGTATGTGAGAAGTTAAGGACGGGTCATTTATAAGCCTAATCGCTCTCTTTTGAATACAATCAACGATATCGAGTGCGTATTGGGGAGCACTAACCCAGAGGTGAGAATTATATTCCAGATGAGGTCGAATTTGGGCCTTATACAGCAGAAGGAGTTGTCGAGAGGTAAAGTACTGCTTAGATCTGTACAAAAAGCCTATTTTACGAGCAGCTGTTTTGGTAGCTGACAGAAGATGGTCAACCCATGAGAGATTTGAAGATACAGTCGTACCCAACAGAGTAAATAGGGTCTGAAAACTTAAGAACTGAGCCATTCATACTTACAACATGAAATGATGGATCTTTTTTGGCGGACACAAGGCAACACTGAGTTTTGTTAGCATTAAATTTAACTAGATTATTGCTTCCCCATTCGAGAATATGTTGAATGTCTTTGTTGATTGAATTTGCCATTTCAGCTTTAATTTCTTCATTTGACATAGAAGGTGGATTATCACTATGAGTAGACTGGGATGAACTACATTGAAGAGTGCTATCGTCGGCAAAGCAATGGATAGGGTTAGTTGTTGAAGAAATAAGGTCATTTATGTACAGCAGAAAAAGTGTATGCGCTATAACGGATCTCTGTGGTACGCCCGCGTTAATGCTAACTTCTTTTGAAAAAAAGCCATCAACTACGACACGTATTCGTCTTTTATCAAGGAAACTAGAAACCCAGTTGATGAGCGTTTTATTTAACCCAAACGAGGTGAGTTGGCAAGTAAATAATTACGCCAAACTTGGCCAAATGCCTTTGAGATATCTAAAGCGACTACAACTGTTTCACCGGACTGCTCTACTGTATCGTTCCAAACTTGGGTCACATATGAAAGAAGATCACCTGTTGAACGACTTTGCCTAAACCCATATTGGTGGTCACTAAGGAGTTTCAAGGAACGTGAGCAGTTGCTGATTGATGGTTTTTTCCATGATTTTAGACAAAATGGAAGTGATGGCAATTGGTCGGTAGTTTGAGGGATCGATCTTATCGCCTTTTTTGGGAATAGGTTGAACATTTGCTAACTTCCATGATTAAGGGAATTCCCCCAGAAGACATAGAGATCGTATAGAGCTTAGATAGGGCTGGTACTAGTTCGGGGGAACATTTCTTTAAGACAATAGCTGGGATACCGTCGGGGCCAGTCGCTTTATTGAGATCAAGCCTACTGATGATCGATTCCAAGAGCTTGTACCGAAAATGAATTGGTTTCATAGCGTATGAAGAAGAGTCGACTAGGGGCACATCTTTTCCAGAATCCACATCACCCTGTAAAAATAGAAATAATGTTATGTGTAGACTCATTTTGTTAATACGTGGTAGGTATTTTCATTTTACCTGTCTTCCACGTGATGGCATACTTTTATCTGATGAACTGTTGTTACTGGTATTATTTGAAGCATCATTGTTGTCATTGTGGAACACAAAGAACATGAAGAATCTAAGTATCAAAAACTGATAGTCAGAAAATTTTTACATGAGAACTTATTTTCACGATATCGTAAGTTGATTACTTCACTTCCAATAATCAGTTTTCGAAAGTTTCCTAAACCTAAAAAAAGACGCTCACTATCATCCATTAACATTTTGATCATGATCTCTTTCAACATATTACATTTCTGTATTTTCGGTTCTCAATTAGACGCATAACATCAAGTTGTAACACCGTAACAATCACGTCATGCGCTTATGACTCAATATCATTTGACAATAAGATTAGCTTAGAAGAATATGGTTCAGTTGTTGAGGAAACTACGAAACACTGGGCTGGTCCCATATTCTTGAGATGGTGTGGTTATTATGTTGTTATTTGCTGTTGTAAGAAAAGTATCTGAAAGGTCCTAAAAATATTTTGTAAAATTATTTGACATATTAAAACATTTAGATTGATGTACTACATACATTAATGGATTCATCCTCCGATAGCAAAAAAATCAGGATCAGCATCTGACTCGTCAAATAATGAAAACCTTTCAGTGTGACTTGAACAGGAATTGGATATATGACTAACGGAGTCTAAACTTTCCTCATTGTCTCTTTCTCCCGGCAGATGCTGTAGAGTTAATGGAGTCGATTCTTTAACCGATACGTCTGACAGTATATGGTGATAATTATCTGAATTAGGAATTTCTGGTTGCCCTATTGATGTTTCATTCTGATTTTCTTCAGGAAATGTCATATAGGAAGAATTTTGAAATACGTTTTGTACTTCTGTTGGACATATCACATCGGTAGCCTTTAATGTTGCATAAAAGATTACGTTACTAGCATTATTACAATCCATATTCTGTAATGAAGCTGGTTCTTTAATTAATACATTTCCCAGAATCTGTGAACTTTCATTCAAACTAGTGCATTTGAAACTGTTGCTATCCACATAGTTACCGGAATGTATCATATGACAAAAGAGAGCGATTAGGCTTATAAATGACCCGTCCTTAACTTCTCACATACAGTCCCTTGCGTATAGAAGGATGGTTTCAGTTCTTTCTTTGTATTATCGTTATTACAACGGCTATTATGCTGCTGAATTATATTCTTTGATATCATCTCGGGCTGTCTTTGCGAGAAACACTCGGTTCGCTCATTCACATCATCAGTATGCAGTACAAATCTCCACTTGTCGTACCAAACGGGCGCAATCCACATTTTTCTACACGGCTTCTAAACTCTGGAATGACCTCCCTAGTTCCTGTTTTCCTCTTACTTATATCAAAGAGTATATAATATACTCTTTGCTTATATGAGAAAATTTAAGGTAGCTGTTCATAAGCGTCTATTGGCAATTCATTATCCCTCTATCCATCCTCCTAAGTGTTCCTGAGTGCTTTAGCACGATAGGCCTAATTTAGCCTGTTCAGGTCCACAATCATAAAAAAAAAAATTTGTATTCTGTTTACTAAACTTGCTATTAACGACTCGGAGCTTAGAACTTTTTCAATAATATCGCGAATTCACGATTCTTCTGTACCTATGTGTGTTATACGTTGATACTAAATTACTATTATGAGTTACATTTAAATTCAATCACCCGAGTCCTTATTATTTGAATCGGTACTCATTTTGATAATTGAGCAACATCAGTTATTTTAATAATTAAGTTCTTTTGTTCTTACACCGAAGCAACTCCAAATCACATAACACTTTACCTAATCGCATTGACCCATTAAGTACCGGTACCAAAAATAATAATGAAATTTATCAATTATAATCCTATTTTCATTAGATAAAAATAATCAGATTTTTTGTGGCTTTTGGTTTACGAGAAATTAAGTGTCCTATATATATGACACTGGTACAATGTGAGTAGAATAGCACTCCCTATAACAATGAACGTAGTATGCACTGTCTGAAATAGTATGGGTTTAACGACTTATTTTTATTCATGGCAGGGTTCAAAACATTCTACACACAGGGTTATATCACAGTATAATAATAAATTTATTATTATACTGTGGTTATATCGTCTTTTAAACAAAAAGTCAAAGGTTTTTTTCTGGCAATTTGGAAATTGGCATCTACGCTTATTTTCCTTCCGTCTTATCCAATGGCTGTTTCCATCATACCGAACGTCAGGCACTACGCCATGCACGTTGTGCTTCCGATGGCTAGAATGGCCTTGTTTTAAATAAAATGTGAAAACACTTCTTCGGAAATCTAAACAAGATAAAGAACCTGGCCCGTGAATTTTTCTGTACAAAATCCATGCATTTGTTATGGGCATGTCGATCATTCTTGTAATTAATGACCAGTACCATTTTTTGCCTCTAATCTTAATAGCATATTTGCCAACTATCCAGTCATGATGATCAACACCTCCCATATATTGATTGTACATTTTGATAACATTAGGTTGGGGGGCATGAATTTTTTGTTGTTTAGATTTACACCACCTTGAAGCATTACCTAGTGGTTCAATGGTGTTAAAATTTGTACCAATTGTGACACTTTTGTTATCGTTCCATTTTAAGATTAAAATTTCATCATTTTTGTCAAATCGATAATCAAATTTCTTTGAAAGTTCTTTTGAATTTAAAAGTGGGCATTTATCTGTTCTGTTTTCGCGCATTGTTCCTGTAAGAAGTAGGATAAGAAAAGTGTAGATTATTGCAGTATATGCTTGTTACACGAAATCCAATTGATTTTAGATTAATCAGTAAGTCACGGTTTGTAAAAAAATGATCAAAACATACCAAATGGTTATGAGGATTTTCAACGATTACTAAAAGATCTGTAATAACTTGCGAACCTTGCAGTAAACCCGGAGTTGCATTTTTATCTTTGCCAGTATAAACAGAAAATTGGTAGCAATATCCACATGAACTACATAACGCCCATAATTTATATCCAAATCGAATTGGTTTTACTTGTATAAATTGCTTCATACGATTGTGCCCATAGTATTTCACAAAATTTTCACCAATTGATAAATGAGTAGAGAAAGTACCCCATTGTTTAAATGCTTGGTTTATTTTATTTATTAGTGGACGAATTGTATAGCACCTACACTGAAACACATAATGTTAGAATCCTGACATTGTTATTATACGTTATTTTATTTACCTATCAGTCGAATCAATTTCGTTGTTATTACAACAGTGAAAAACTGATTTCTATTTCGAGACATTGCATCCGCTACAAGTTTATTCTGGTGTCTTCATCTGTACTCCAATATAAGGTAAAATATGGTAACCACAAAATATTAAAAAGCCAATAAACGTTTTTAATTCGTGAACAGTCATCACAGTAAAATCAGTAAAATTTTTTACAGATTTAGCATATCTTTCCGTTTCTTCATGCAATAAATTATAAACATCGTCGGAGAAAAATTTTTGAAACAATTGTGCAGGAGATAAATCATGTATTTCAGAACTAATAATTTTAATGTTCTCATTTTCAGACTGTGACTCTCTTATTGTGTTTGTATAGAATGACTGAGATTTATGCCAACGCGAAGTAATATTAGTTAATTTCTTTTTACCCGTACTTGTTGAAGAGCTTTTATTGGGTTTCTTATGAGTACATTGCGTATCAGGATTATCATTACGATTAGACACATTAGCTCCTTGTAATTGAATTTCTATATTTCTAGGAATATCATTGATTTCATTTTCACCTGTTATGTCTTCGTCGCCTTCATCACAATCACTTAAAACGTCCTGAACGGCGTGACAGGTGTATTTATTAAAGTGTGAGGTTAAACTAAATTATTTCACCTATATTAAGAGGTTGATATTTAATTTTTAGTGTAAAATTATTTGAAAGTGAGTGGATTTAAAGAATACTGCATTATTTACTATCGGTATTTACAATAGTTTTTCCGTATTTTGCTTTTTTTAATTATTAAAATATGAACACGTTTCGCAATGCACTGTTGGGTAAAACGAGATACAGTGGTTGGATAAAACAGGATGGTATCCCGTTTTACCCAGCCACATCTATATAGTATTGCTTGTATAATTTTATATTTAAAATTATTTCTTTTTTATTTTTGAAGAGCAATGGGCAAGTATAAAAGAAAAACGGAAAGGCAGAATTGGGGCGAGGACAGTATGTGTCAGGCTGTTGAAGAAGTACTAGAAGGAAGAATGGGGTATCTCAAGGCCTCTAAAGAATATGGGGTTCCTCGTACGATCATTGAAGCACGGGTGAAGAAAGTTATGTAGGGTGTTCTCAACAGGGAGGAGTCTGTCAAAAAAGGACTAGGAAGTCACAAACCTGTTTTCACCCCGGGTCAGGAAGAGCAGCTAGTCGAACACATTTTGTCCATGAAAGCAAGGCTATTTGGCTTAACTCCTAACTAATTAAAGAAGTTTGGCGTTTGAATTGGCAGATCGTAGTGGTTTGCCAAATAGATTTAACAAAAATAAAAAGAAGGCCGGTAAAGCTTGGTTATACAGCTTTTTAAGCCGGCATCCGAAGATCAAACTTCGTTCAACTGAGCCAACATCACTTGCGTGGGCCATAGGCTTCAATAGGCCTGCAGTTGAAAGATTCTTCAATCTGCTTATGTGAAACTATTGAAAAACA
Organism: Vesta saturnalis; assembly: GCA_036346205.1. Lineage (NCBI taxonomy): Eukaryota > Metazoa > Arthropoda > Insecta > Coleoptera > Lampyridae > Vesta > Vesta saturnalis. The sequence goes on along the minus strand of JARFJB010002021.1, from coordinate 7,653,747 downwards.
CAAAATACCCCCAGATCACATCTATAATGTCGATGAGACGGGTATTATGACAGTACCAAAAAAACGATCGAGATGTTTGTCGTTACGTGGAAAACGACAAGTTAGCTGTTTGTCTTCAGCAGAACGTGGAGTTTTGGTAACGGTGGAGATCTGCATGAGTGCTACTGGTGTATTTATACCACCAATGTTCGTCTTCCCAAGAGCTAGGGCGAAGCCAGAACTCCTGGATGATACTCCTCCTGGAAGCATAGCTCATTATCATCCATCAGGGTGGATGCAGAAAGAAATACTTTTGAGCTGGTTTGATAAATTTATTTCTTTTTCCAATCCTTCAAAAGAACACCCTGTGCTTTTGCTTCTTGATGGGCACGCTACCCACACCAAGAATCTGGAGTTGATTCAAAGGGCCAGGGAGAACGGTGTTGTGTTACTATGTTTTCCGCCGTATACAACTCACCGCCTACAACCTCTGGACGTAAGTTTTATGTCACCACTCAGCACATACTACAGTTCAGAAGTACAAAGATGGATGCAACAATATTCAGGCAGGCCTACTACGATATCTCAAATAGGCAAACTTTTTGGAAATGCCTTCATGAAAGCTGCTAGTGTTCAAACAGCGGTAAGTGGATTTAGGAAAACATGTGTGCATCCTGTAAATCCAGAGATATTCCCAGACTGGATGTTTGTACCAGCCGAAACTACAAATAGACCTATAGAAGACAATACAAATAGTCAAACTATAGATAACGATAACCTTTTACCTGAAATTATAAATTCTTCACCAAGAACATCATCCATGCCATCAGCAAGAACACCAACGGACACACCACCCAAAACACCACTGAAACCTTTAAACACCGTACAAAAAATACAAGCACGAGATCAAGAATATACTGCAAATACCTTAAACACACAAGATACTACTCCAGGTCCAATTCCCGCGAAGCATTTTTATGGGAATGCCACTCCTTCATGTTCCCACAGCACTGAGAATTTTGTTGTAACGCCAAAACAGGTTGTTCCACTCCCTCATTCAGAAAGAAAAATTAATCAAAACGACAGAAGAAGGTGTAAAACTGCAGTGTTAACATCTACGCCATATAAAAACGAACTCAAAGACAGTATCAAAAAAAGCTCTGCAAAGAAGCCAAAATTAAACATCGATGATACAGAAAAAGCAGCCCATATGAACAAACTGATTAAAAAAGATAATGCAAATAAGAAGACAACTAGAAGAAACATAAAAGCAAAGAAACTAATTAAGAATAACTGCAGCAGTTCAGAAAAACAATACACGAAAGTAGCAAGACAAGAAAATGCCAATAAACAAAAAATTAAAAGAAGGAAGAAGACTGAAGACACTGAAGATTCAAGTTCTGAAGGAGAAAGCGAAGAAGCAACATGCATATTTTGCAGTCAACTTTATTCGAATTCTAAGTCAGAAGATGGTTGGATAAAGTGTCCGCATTGTCAAGGTTGGGCTCATGAAGGGTGTGCAAGAGTGGGATCGACAATGAAGTCTTTATTTGTGACTTTTGTCAATAATAATAATAAAATCTAAGCTTTTTTTGGGATTGTTCCTTTGTTTAGTTTTTGTAGAATATACTAAAAATCATTTCTCGAAACCAAATTTTATTTTGAAAATGTAAACTTTCACCATTAACACTCATAATAAAATACTTATCTTTTTTGAGATTTTTTAAGTACACCATTAAAAAATTCCAAAAAGGATAAGTATTTTATTACAAATTTTATTTTGTATTTTTTTTTAATTTTTTTTTTTGCGTTACCTACAATAATTTTTGAATTCCTTATGCTGTCTCCTGAAGGATAAACGTTATGAATTCTGCAATAGCGTAAGTATCCCGTTTTACCCACCTAGTAGGGTAAAACGGGATACTTGCAACGTAAACAAAATAATGTATATTTCTGATATATCATCTAATTTTTCATAAATGATAATTGCAATCAAAAGTGCAATTACTAGTGAAATTAGCGGTAAAACGTTGTCTTTTGCAGTACTTTATTCAAAAAGTTATAAGGTCCTAAACACTAGTATCCTTATTTATTTACCTTTGAACTTATTCGTTCACAACAAAAACTTATAATAAACTAAGTATCCTGTTTTACCCAACTCTCCCCTATATGACACCGGTACATAATGGGTTAAACAGAGGATAATTTGACGAAACCAAACAATATTACAGACTAGCTCTGTACGAAATGTTTTCAAACAAATAAATGTCAGTAAAAAATTATGTTCTTTAATTATATGCTTAACTATTAATCTAAATATACATATTATATACAATGATACACTGCCACATATTTTTCAAAAACTGCCTTTAAATAATTTCTTCGAAGGCCTGTGCCATCATTTCACCTACATAACAAAAACAAATTGTATAAAACCAAAATTAATCAACGAACAAAACACAGAGAAATTAGTAAGGAATTAATTACTACAAAGACTGATTTGTCCCATTGGCTTTAAATCTGGAGACACCTCAAAATTACAACCAGTAGATGCTACAATATTTTCAACAGCTTCTCCATCTGCAATTTCAATGAGAGTCAATCCTTTCTCACTATCAACATTAAATACGGCCTAAAAATTATCAGTTAATAATTACAAAAATGCATAAACAAAATGAACCTTTTCAGTTATTATCATATTGACACAATTTTTCCCGGTTAAAGGTAAACTGCAGTTTTCTAAAATCTTGTGACTACCATCTTTTGCAGCATGTTCCATACACACAATTACTTTTGTACCGGGAGCTGCAACTAGATCCATAGCTCCACCCATACCCTTTACCATTTTACCCTAAAAAACAGTGTAAGTTTTGGTATAGGATTGGAAATACAGTCAGTTCCAAAAAACGTGACGCACTTGATTTTTGACCTTACTTCAATGCCATATATTTCAAACCAGTGGGCCAATTTTTAAATTTTTTTATGCATTAATCAGTAAATTCCTTTGCCTTTGAAAAAAAATTAAAGTGGTGAAATTTTCTCAAAGCTTCCTCGGTAGTGGAAAAACTCGAAAAATGCCTTTTTCGATAAAATAACTAATACGTTGAAGAAGTTCAATCTCACTGTTCAAATTTCAGTCCCACCCTCTTCCCCCCCTTGCCCTTTACCGGTAAAATAGAAGTTGTAAAATGCTGCCTTTAACATTTTACAGGAAAATAATGTAAATACACGTTCTGGCCGATCTAACCGTCCTAGAAACAACATCGGCAATGTTGGTGTTTATAGTAATCTTGAAACAGATTTGTTTTTAAATAGATCTAATTCGTATAGCAGACCCCACCCTCTCTGTTCGTATAGCGACCGGTGTTCAGTGAAACATGAGGCGATTTAAATAATATAATTTTTAAATTTGTTTCTAACGATGAGTGTCGCATGTCACGTGTGTGTTTATACAAACTGTTTTAATAACGCAAAAAAATAATAAAGGTATAACTTTTTTTAAATTTCCAATTGATGAAATTCGTCTTCAACAATGGATTAAGTGTAGGGGAAACATTAAAGTTTTATATGTTCCTGAAGATAAAATTATTGTGAAAGTGAAAAATCACTTTGTCACAAAAGAAAATTAGTAACAGAAGAAACTGCATCTACCAAAAAAGGTTCATTACAAACTTCTCCTGACATGATTCTAATTCGATCAAAATCACCAAAAACATACGAACAAAAAAAATTAATGCTCAAACAGTTGCAACTGAAACATTATTTAGGTCGTCCAATTCTCCTGAACGTAATGTTTTTGTTACCAATTTATTGGAAATCCCTCTCCAAGTAAATCTGAATCCGAAATCAATTCAAACACACAACTGCAAGGGCTTAATAAAAAAATTATACATTATAAAAAACTATTAAAGAAGAAGTGCAACGAAAATGTTTATTTAAAATAATGAATAATATGTAATTAAAAACTATTATTAATTTTATTAAATACATAAATAAAAAGTTTACCTCAAGTAGGATTTGAACTTACGACCTGTACTTTGCTAGAGTACATATTTACCTTTGAACTTATTCGTTCATAACAAAACCTATAATAAATGAATAATATGATTTCATATAAATCATGTTATGTACGCACATTTGTTCAAAGTCAACTACTGCATAATCGCAGAAGTGGACGAAGTCGGAACAGGACTTAGCTTTGTATTATAAATCTCCATCTAATTATAAGCACATGGTTAAAAATTTTAATTTTATTTTACCAAGTACCAGGACAATTAAATACTGGTTAAGAATTTATAATATTGCGCCAGGGGTAAAAATTATGAATTTGCGTCACAAAGTAGTTACCATGACTACAAGAGAACGAGAATGTGTGCTTTTATTTGACGAAATATCAATTAAGCCATCTCTTGGGTACAACTTAAAACTCGATTTAATTGAAGCGTTTCAAGATTTTTTAGGCTGTCATGTTACTGTAGTTGCTTTAAAGTGAGAAGTTTCCGAAGCGGATGTGTTTAACTTCAGTAGTGCAAGTTTAACACGGTTATTGCATTCCATTGGTTTTTCTTTTACAAAAGATAATGGTAGAAGAGGTCTATATGGATTGAACTATATTGCATCAAGCAGAGTACATTACAAATAAATAATCAAAAGATTATGATCCTGTGTTCTTAGACGAGATGTGGATTTTCAGTAGAGGATCTCCTAAAAAAAGTTGGCACGATAATACCTTGAAAAGCATTAAAAAGAAATGGGGAAAGGAAAACTATATGAACAAATTTCATCTTTCAATTTTTGCTTTATCAGAAATGTTTTTAGGTTTATTGTCCTCAATGTAGGAAATAAAGACGGATTTGTACCAAACGCTTCGCTGTTATTTTCAACAAAAAAATCCACATGCTGATTATCATCGAGACGTGTAGTGAATTGTTTGCAAAATGGTTCAAAGAACAATTAATACCAAACTTAAGTGAACCGAGTTTAATTGTGTTAGATAATGCTAGTTTTCATTCAAAACTGTTAGAGAAAATTCCAAATACGTCCTCTACGAAAGAGAAAATTTGCAATTACTTACAAAACCATAAAATTTTCTTTTCAACAGGGCTATGTTTAAACAAGAACTGTTGGAATTAATTCAAGAAAATCGTAGACCATAAAATTTTGAAATAGACGAAATTGCATTAAAAAAATGGACATAAGGTGTTACGATTGCCACCGTACCATTGTCAATTCAATGCTATTGAGTTAGTGTGGGTGAATTGCAAGGAGTTTTACAACAAAAGTGTCGGACAAACTAATGTTGAATTTAACGATGCAAAAGGAAACATGGTTAGCATAAACTAGTGTATTTCACATGCGGAAAAAATATGCAAGAATGGTGAAAAACTGAAAAATAGTTAGATATTGAGGTGGCCCCATTAATTATAACTATTGGTGAAACCAGTTCTGACGAAAGCGACAAAAAGAATTTTTTACGACAGCTCTGAGTAGTGCCACAGTTTTTACCAGTTATTCATTATTTACTTCAGCAATGTTTGTATTATAAATTTTATTATTCCTAAGCACAATTATCATTTATGTAGGAATAATCGTTAAGTAATTGCTGTGATGTAACATACATAAAATTGTCTAAATTGCTTATATCGATTAAAAATAAAAAACGTAACTGCATTTAACTCTATTTCTGTTTTCAAGAATTCAAACAATTGTATAAATTAGGCGTTCAATAACTACATAATTCGTAGAAATTAAATAAAATGGGCGACATTCGATTAAATGTATATAATTACATGTTATCGGTAATACAAAAATCAGTATAAAAAGATCATAAAATGCTAACCTGGGCATACGTTTATGAAAATTAAATCATGCAGTTATTCAGAATGAGTCATATGCAATCTTATACGATTTTAACTATATCTTTTACAAGTTTAAATGATGAACACCTTAGAACTTCATGGAAAGATATTATTGATATCTTCAATTTAGAAGAAACTGCTAAGGTTCGAGCTGCTCATAAACCGACATTAAACCACGTAGTACCGAACTGTTTTCAAAAAATGTCGTTGAAATTGGCGGCACAAGTTTTCAGTGCATCCCTGGCAGCAGCCCTACGAACTGCACTAGCTACCAAAAAAGTGAACAATTCTACATGTGGGAGCACAACCTTTGCAGACATGGTCAATAAACTATTTGATCATCTAAACAGTAGTGTATTAAATGATTCTAACCCTAATAAATCGGCTTTATCCGTAAAAAATGATAAAGATACAATAAATTTATAACGGTCATTGCAATGGTTAACATCCGTCAAATTATACAATCTTTCAGGCATTGAAAGAAAAAATGTATATTGTTTTGAAGGTTTACAACAGTCTATTACCAGTATTCTGCAGTTGTGGGCCGATTTAAGGCGGAATATGTTGATTTTTTATTAACTACAGGATTACAACAAGATCTTTTAGAAAATTTATTTTCTGTCATGCGGAGTCGAGAAGGATATAATGCAAACCCTTCAACTAAAACGTTTTCTTTGCAACATATTATGCATACGAGACTTCATATTCCAGTAATTGCGAAGTGGATAAACATTGTTTTATTCATTACGATGAGGACGACAGTTTTGGAGCAAATGAAACTGTTCAAAGTAAATCTGGTTAACAGCAATTCTGAATAACGAGATGAAATTCCAGACGAAGAAAAGAACATTCCTACATTATTGCAAAATACGAATATCACATTGGAGGATTGTGCAGCAGTGTTTGTTTCAGGATACTTGGTGTTTCAGTCTCATAAAAAATTTAAATGCAATTTGTGCTATTGTAACAACCTTTTTTGGTGGTTGTATTAATAAATACATTAATCTAAGATCATTAATTTATTTGGCGTAAAATTAGAGGAATTTTTAATTATTTTCATATAAAATTGAAAACTGGCAACTTAAATTGCATTTTCTAGAACAAATCTTTTGTGTGTAATATTACATAAATAGTTTTAATTCCCTCTCTTAAAAAAATTAGATTTATATTATGTAACAGCGCAACGCAAGAAAACTTTTACACTTGAGTTATGCTCAAAGCTTTTGGTAATTCAGTTAATGCTGACTGTTAACAGCAATAAGAATGATTTTTACTTAATTTTTTTTATTAGTGGGCCATCATATTTTGGTGGTAAGTTGTTTTTTTCCCATAATATTTAAAGCTAACGCCTTTGTTTTTTTAGGCACCACCTTTTAATTTTATTAAACACGTTAATTACACTTTTAAATACTTAATTTTTAAAGTATGCAATTTTTCAAGTATTTAATTTGTATACTTACTAATCTTAATGGCACGTATAAGTGTATACCTTAATCTATTATTATTCTAAATGGCAAGTTTTACATGAGTTACCTTTACAACGCTAGAACTATATCCTGTTACAAATAAATTTGGCGATTTAAATTTCAAGGAAATTTCTTAATGGATACTTAAGCTAGACATTCACCTCACAACAACCATTCTGCTTCATAGTACCCGTATCAGTTTATAACAGAACAGTTAAAAGGTAAAGTTTTTTTATATAGTTTAGTTTAAGACTTCTAACCTTTTTCTCATTTTCAACAACCATTTATTAAATAAACTTATGTAACTTGTTATTTTTTTATTTCTATTAAATGTTTTAGTATTCATTATTTAGGGTTTTGTTATTTTCCTGGACAAAGATAACATGGCGCTCGAGAATTTATTATTTTTATTCATAATTTTTTTGATAACAATTTTTGCCAGTAAGTGAAAATAATCCAGCAGAATCGAAACAACTAGCATTTCAGGTAGGTTAATTTAATTATTTATTAGAACTCTCCCTATCTCAATCTACCACTGAGTCAGAGGCACATTATTTAAACAACATTATTATAATCTTCCGTTTGAAAGTTTGTTACACTATTTTGATTTTACTAAGGACAAAGAAACATTAATAGACGAACATGAATTACTTTTACTTTTTAAAAACTATGGAGATATGCCAACTATTTCTTTTCTACAACGTCCAACGATTGTAAATATTCTTACTTAGTCAATGCTTTTAATACCAATTATCCAAAAATCCAACAGAAACAATTTCTAGCTGTGACATTAAAACAAAATTTTATGGTAATCATCAAAAAGAAATATCCTAATTGGATAGTAGAAACTGATTCTTGCTATTTGCACAAAATGTTCTCAATAGATTTATTTTTGGAAGTAAAGTTGCATAAAACTGTGAAATTGGAATTTAAATACTGTAAAAAACTCAAAATTAAATATTTTATCTAATATGTAGACTGTATATAAATTTGTTTATACAGGGTGGGTGTGTCAATTTTTGTATAAAATGAATTATTCCAAAGAAGTGGTCGATATGATCTTTATTTACGGCAAAGCTCAGAGAAATACTATACAGAATGATTAACTCACACGAAATGTAATTTTCTCAATTTTTTCAAATGCAACACCCTGTATATTTTTTTACATTTCGATTCCCCGTGAAAAGTAGATACTACGAGCCCTTCTTGAGATATTGACGCTTTGTTTCAAAATATTGACATACACAAGAACAAATAAAACAAAATTCAGAGCAAATAAGAAAATACGAATGACAAATAAATTCTTTATCTGATGGGAAAACTTAATTAATAACCAAACAATAAAATAATTATCTACACCTAAAAATAAGTTGAACAAGTAAACATAAATGAATAAAACCATAAATTCAAATTAAATGTTCAAAATGCAGACCACGCCTAGCTAAACACTTTGCAATCGCTCGGTAAACGAAAGAATCACTCGCAACAACATTAGAGGCGAAGTGGATTGAAACGCGGCTCTAATTCTATTTTTCATATCTTCGCTTGTGGTGGACGGATGTTGGTAAACGTTTTCTTTAACGTAGCCCCTAAGGAAGAAATCAAGGGGCGTAAAATCCGGTGATCTGGCTGGCCAGTTTTGCACACCACCTCGTCCTATCCACCTCATCAGATAATTTTTATCGACATATTGCCTAACGTTGATTGCCTAATGTGGAGGAGCGCCATCCAGCTGAAACTACATCGTACGAATATTATCTACCTTGATATTTTCCAAAAGCTCGGGTAAATCATTTTCCAAAAACTGTAAATATCTTTCTCCAGTAAGACTACCATGAAAGAAAAAAGGGACCACCACATTAAAATTGATTATACCATCCCACATATTAACTGACCATCGATGCTGGTGATTAACAACTCGTAAAGATGCAATTTGTTTTTTTTTTAATAAAACTGCGAACTGTATCTCTATTTAGGTCTAGGTCTGTATTTAGCTATCTGGAACTAATTTGCGAATTTTCTATAAGAGATGCCACAACTTCAAACTCAATTACTTCATTTGGGCTTGTTTTTGCGCACTTGGGATAACACACACTTCCAGAATTTATAATCTCTCAGCTACATTCATGAACGATTCTTCCCGCGGCTGTCTTCTCTCTGGGTATCGTTCACAGTACAAACGGGTAGCCATCAAAGTATTTCTTTGAGCTTCGCCGTATTAAAGATCATATCGACCATTTCTTCTTTGGAAAAAATCATTTTATACAAAAATTGACAAAACGACAATCCAAAAACACACAAACTAATGAAACAATATTTTAATGATTATACAAACATGAAAACAATAGATTCAATTGTTCCTCTTTAGTACGAGCGACTAGCCTACCTGATTTGTTTTGTTGAATTCTATTGTCATAGTAAATTTGTATTTTAGAATATTTTTACGTAATAACGTCAATATCTCAAGAAGGGTCCGACTTATGGCTATGAAACCTATCATTAATTAGTATCTATTTTTCACGGGTAATCGAAATGTGAAAAAATATACAGGGTGTTGCATTTGAAAAAAATTGAGAAAAAATAGATTTCGCATAAGTTAATCATTCTGTATAGTTTTACATGTTTTTGAAAAATTTCCCAGTTTGTTTGTTAGTAGACTATTATTAATAGCCGGTGGTATAAACAGATTTACAAAATCGTGGTGACAACGCTCGCATCGTGGTTCCAAAGTTAACTCTATTTTGGTACTAAAGTGACGATATCTGCAGAATGGTTAGTGATACAGATACAAATTTCTATACTTTTATTCTAAATGTAATGTGAATCCAAAAATGCAAAAATACACAGGGTGTTCCATTAAAAAAAGCACAGGTGTGAGTTGGCATATTTTGTTAATCACCCGTATATACCTAAATATTTTGAGAATGTAGGTCCACACCAAAATTGGTTTAGATATCTCTAATAGTGAAGGAGCAATCCTCCGTCCACGCAGTAGACACCCACCCTGTATATTTTTACAAATTAAACCCTTTGTGTGTATTAATTAGTAAAACGCAGGAAGGTACTCGACATTACAGTCATAAATAACCCTATTGTTATTTCACTGTCACTCAAGACCGGAATGATTCATTGCACCACTACTTTTGTACGAATCCTGTATCTTTATACTGCTTGTAGTTAATATACCTTACTATAGGAGGGCCTACACTAGCGCTTGAAGCGTAGGGTACATCGTCCATACTTAAAATAAGCCTATGTAGTTTCACTTCTTCAACGTATTAGTTATTCAATGCTTTTTCTTAATTATTGACTCACCCTGAGTATTAATTAGACAGTGGTATAGAAACTGCTTACACTGTATGAAAGAGGCTTCTTTTACAAGCAACGGCTATTAAATCCTAAACGACGAGAGATAGCTATATAATATCTTATTGAAAGTCACCCTTATTTGTGATGAGGAATCCATATCCAAAATAATATACAGGGTGTCCCATTTAATTTTTAAGAGTTGATCCTTGACCATGAAAAACTGAGCACCCTCTATATGTGAAAGGTATATAATATAAAATTTCACTTTATATTTAACTTTTGTTCCTAAACAGAATATCTTTCGAGATAAGGGGATAGAGGATCATATGTGGGACACCCTGTTGGTTTGGAAAATATACGACATTAAAGTTAGGTCTAAAATCAAGTGCGTCATTTCTTTTGGAACTGAGTGTACTCACAGGAATCATCCAGTTAGCTAAATCTCCATATTGTGATACTTCCATTGCGCCCAAAATCGTTAAATCGATGTGACCACTAAAAGTTCATGTAAAAATTTGATATTATTAAGAAGCAGAGTATTTAACGTACCCTCGAATCATAGCAAAACTGTCATCGCTACTGAAAAATGATGCACCTAAAAAAAGATTGTAAAATGAGTACATAATTTGATTCATTTTACCTGGTACTGTAGTAACAGTCTCTTTTCCTGCATTAATTAGATCAGGGTCAACTGAATCGGCAACCGGATAAGGTCCTAATCCTAAAATACCATTTTCCGATTGTAGTGTAACACGCATTCCTTTAGGTATGTAATTCGAGGCAAGCATAGGCATGCCAATTCCCAAATTTACTACATACAATTAAGGTTAATTTCAATCTCTTCCTATTATTATTCGAACTGTGATAAAAGGATACCGTACATGCCATGCTTAAATTCTAAAGCAGCTCTACGTGTTATACGCTCACGACGTTCAGATCCTGGATTTTTTTTCGCCACCGAATCTTTTGAGCATTCCGTTCTTTGAACCGTTACTTTCTATGAATTAAACAATTAACATTAATCTGTTGCATAACAAAACCTATTACCTCAATGCGTTTTTCGTAATCGGAACCGACAATGATACGATCAACAAAAACTCCTGGTAAATGAATTTCATCGGGTGATAAACATCCGACATCAACAACTTCCTCAACCTCCACTATTGTGATTTTTGCAGCTTTTGCCATTGTCGGATTGAAATTACGAGCAGATTTGCTGAAATGAATAATTTACTGTATACAGGGTCCTTCATTTCAGTTCCCGTCTTTTGCAGCTTAGTTATTATTTAACTTAAAAGTTTTAAGATTTTACACACTTTATCTGTGACCTAGGGAGCATTTTAGGAAAATGTGATTGATTTTACAGGGTGATCCAAAAAAATGTGACGTCATAATGGCATATTTTTTTAAATGACACCTTATATATTTTTGCAGATTTAATTAACTTCCATGATTGTCTACATTACCCTAAAATTGTATAGAAATCGTTTGGATAACATCGACAAAAAAAAAATAAACTGTTAAAAAAATCAGCTTTGCCCCAAATTTGGTCAGCTTGATTGTTAAACCTTATTTAATGTGTTCCTGACTTATTATCTGAAAACGAGCCACTATATGTATTTTTAACCATTTTTAAAACCAGTGGTGTAAAGCTGATTTTTTTGTCGATGTTATCCTACCGATTTCTATAAAATTTTAAGGTTATGTAGACAATCATGGAAGTCAATTAAATCTGCAAAAAAATATAAGGTATGTCATTTAAAAAAATATGCCATTATGACGTCACACGTTTTGGACAACCCTGTATAATCAATCACATTTTCCTAAAATGCTCCCTAGGTCACAGATAAAGTGTGCAAAATATTAAAACTTTCAGTTAAATAATAACTAAGCTACAAAAGACGGGAGCTGAAATGAGTGACCCGGTATATGTAAAAAAGCTCGCATACTTAAAAATAACATTTCCATCATGATCTGCTTTCCATCCTTTAATAAGTGCGAAATCGCCAGTAATCGCTTCTTCCATTATGTATGGTTTCCCATTAAACAAATGTTCAACCCTTTGATTACTAGAAATTTCAACAGCGCCTTTCTCCCCATACTTTATAGGTGCACCACCTTCATGAACCAAAGTTCCATAAGCTGTAGGTGTGAAAAATGCTGGAATACCGGCACCACCAGCCCTTACCCTTTCAGCTAAAGTACCCTACGAACAAAGTGATGCAACGAATTTTCGGGTAAAAATAACTCACTTGTGGTGTTAATTCAACTTCTAGCTCGCCGGATAAGTACTGTCTCTCAAATTCTGCATTTTCTCCAACATAACTTGCGATCATACGTTTAATTTTCTTCTGTTTTAATAGTAACCCTAATCCAAAATTGTCAACCCCTGCATTATTTGATACTACTGTATAACCGTTAGTATCACGTGCAACAAGAGCTGCTATTAATTTCTCTGGTATTCCACATAAACCAAAACCTGTACAAAACAAAATTATGATTAATATTCAAGAAATGCTTGTATATTATAATTTATTTACGTTTTTTAATGGTGATTTAAACTTCTGTATAATTAGGCGCTAATTATGCGCCACTGACGTTAAATTTTGCACCCCAATAGGAAATAACTTGTAGCTACAGTTCTAAAACACGGCGGACAAATCATTATTTCCTTATTTAATAATTTGGTGCCAATTAAGCACAATTTTGCAAGTTGAATTAACCTTGCAGATGTAATTTTTGCAATAACTTATTTTGTATGGGGTCGCAAAATTTTATTTTAGAGACGTAAAAACGGCGCATAATTGGCACCTAATTACTGCATAAGAAAAAAATTAATTCATGCGGAAGTTCAGGGCTATAAAGTTAGCCGTGTAAATGTAATTTTACAATAAATTATTTCCTATAAGGGTGCGAAATTTTATTTTAAGGGCACTTACAGCCTAATTATTGTGCAAGAATAAGGTTATGAAGTTGATGTAATTTTTAGAATAACTCATTTCCTGTGGGGGCGCAAAATTTTATTTTAGCGCGCAAAACGGCGCATAATTGACACCTAATTACTCCACAAGGAAAAATTATTTATGCAGAAGTTCACGGCTATGAAGTTAGCCGTGTCAGTAAAATGTTACAATAACTTCCTTCTTATAAGGGCACAGTTTTATTTCGACGACGCAGAAAGGCGCGTAATAGGCTTATAATTACTGCATAAGGAAAAATTGATTTTTGCACTTCACGGTTATAAATTACAATAAATTAATTTCAACGACGTAAAATACCATATGAGTACCTAATGATCGCGCAAGAAAAGAACTTATTCCTAAGGCTATAAAGTTAACCGTGCCGATGTAATTTTTTGAATAACTTGTTTCCTATGTGGCCGTAAAATTTCATTGTAGTAACGCAAAACGGCGTATAGTTGGCGTCTAATTACCACATAAGAAAAAAAGATAATTTATGCGAAAGCTCACTGTTGTGAAGTTAGCCGTGTCAATGTAATTTTACAATAACTTCCTTCCTATAAAGGCGCAAAATTTTATTTTAAGGGTGCAGAACGGCAAATAATGGCTGTCTAATTATTGTGCGAGAAAAGATTAATCTATTTGAGGTCATAAAGTTAGCCTCATCGAAGTCATTTTTGGAATAGCTTCTTTCCTACAAGAGCGCAAAAATTTATTTTGGCGGCACAAAACGGCGCATAATTGGAGCCTGATTACTGCATAACAAAAAATTGTTTTATGTGCAAGTTCACGGCTGTGAAATTATCTGTGTTAATGTAATTTTAAAAGTTCTTTGCCATAAAAGCGCAAAATTTTATTTTAAGGGCGCAAAACAGCACATAGTAGGTGCCTAATTATCGCTCAAGAAAAGATTAGTTTATTGATAAGGTTATGAAGGTAGCCTAGATGTAATTTTTGGAATAATTTATTTTTATGGGGCGCAAATTTTATTATAGCCGCCCAAAGCGGGGCATAATTAACGCCCAATTACTCTATAGGAAAAGATTGGTTATGTGAAAGTTGACTGCTGTGAAGTTAGCCATATCAATGTAATTTTACAATAACTTTTTTCCTACAAGGGCGCAAAATTTTATTTTAAGGAGGAAAAACAGCACATAATGGGTGCTTAATTATTATGCAGAAAAGATTAATTTATTCATAAGGTTATAAAGTTAGCCTTGTCGGTGTAATGCACAAATTCACAGCTCTGAAGTTAGCAGTACAAATGTAATTTTCCAATAACTTTTTTCCTGTAAGGGCACACAATTTTATTTTAACGGGGAGAACTGGTACCTAATTACTGAATAAGAAAAGAAGGATTTATCCAAAAGTTTGCGGCTCCATGAAGTTAGCCCTGTTTATAGAATTTTTGCTACAACTTATTTCCTATTCGGCAAAATTGAATTTCAACGAAGTAAAATAGCGCATAATCAGCCCCTAATTATATACAAGTTTAAATCACATTATTCCAAATATACCGGGCTATCTTCACAGACCTTATTTATTTCCAATTCAAAATTACGCTTATAAAATATACACCAGCAATAGTAACCTAGTTAGTTGGTTCTGTGGTAACAGTGTGCTTAGCATATTCGGGGGGTAATGGGTTTGATCCCAGTTACCGCCTACCTTGTATGAGGTTTTTTCAGGAGGTTTTCCTCAAACACATATATCGGTATGATCACTGTGTATAAGCACATCATGTCCGGCTATTTAGGCGAATACTGGGGGTAGTACCTTCACCCCCAGGACCGTAACTTCATTCCTTCGGATCCTATCCGCACCGCACTCATCATACGTAGCGCACATGTAGACGCTGGGAATCTATGGCTGTGGCTGAAGGAGCGTGGAAATCTTGAGCAGCCCTCCCTCCCCATCGGGGAGGAAATGAAACACGTTGCTTTCGTTTTCTGCGACAGTGTATCAGTGTATAAGCCATTCACGATGTTTCTGTCCTGCTTCAAGTTCCATCTTTGCTTTCAAGATGAAACAAGCTGTAGGAATTAAAAACCAATCCAAACTAATCAAATGATCTTGCTGATTGATGTTGAAACAAGTTGTTGGAATTGTATTGAGAACAATTCAAACCAACCAAATTATCTTGCTGATTGTGTTATTCTCAAACACAACCTTATAACTTGCAAAAGCAAGATTCAAGATACAAGTCTTCGGTGTTGATTTTAGGTATAACATATAGTTTTCCCCAGGGAAAATCCGGTGACTCATAGAAAAAGGCTAAGACCAACTTGCGTGCTAACTTCTAATTATGTTACAAAAGGCCGCTGCAAACTGTATGCTAGTACTAATTATAAATATTGTTGATAGCTTATAAATATACTACAAGATGGCTGTGCGACTGTATGCTAACTTATAATTATACAACAAGAGGGTCCTTTTTTTTCAAGATGTTGAAACAAGTTGTAAGAATTGAGAACCAATCCAAACTAACCAAACGATCTTGCTGATTGCAGCATTCTCAAAAACAACCTTATACTTTGAAGAAGCAAGAGTTATATTAAAAATCTAGCTATTCTTCAATAAAATATTAGATTCCATAGTTGGCTTTATAGAATTATCAAACTGTCATGTAATAGTAGGCTTACATTATTTACATATTATATTATTATTAAAGCTAT
>JARFJB010002021.1:7590000-7630000 GCA_036346205.1 Vesta saturnalis | reverse complement strand
TATTTTTATATTACGATTTTGGCCCCCGCATGAGTCGCTTAACTGTTTCAGCAACATTGTTTTTAACATATTTTTTAATACAGGATCCCACTTCCTGGGCTCCACGACCAGCCTGACCCTCTATCCAAAGATTACAGACAGCTTTGTTATTTTTCCAAAGTGAATTCCGCAGTCATATAGCCATAACTGCCGCTTGTAAAATATAACGTTCGTAGTCAGACGAAGTAGGGGAACTTTCTTTTCCATGTCGAATGTCAGTGTTTCCAGTTCATTGTTTGCAAAAGTTTCTTTTAAGTCAGCCTCTATTTGTTTTCTTGCACATGCAGCTTGAAGCAAATGCGCGTCATGTTCTGATTTCAGTAGTTGTTTCTCCTCGATGCTGCTAGTACTCTGTGCTTTGGCTTGAAAAGTATCACATTTATTACAGGTGTCCTTTTCAGGAGCTTTCGTCATAAGATTGAGTTCTGTTAGGAATATTTTCCTGTAATTGCAAAAACTAACGTAATCATTTTTTGGAGTCCCTTCGTTATATATCTTATACATAAGGGGAAGTGTTGTACCAACAAGCAAACATTCTTGCTCATTTCTGTGTGCCCTACAGTAATGGGACTTATACCTCGGGAATTTATTAATGTGATTTATGACGCAATTTCTTTTATGTTCCGTCATTTTGTTGTCGCCACCAGCTATACCCCGTTTATCAGAAACGGAAAGAGTTCTTACCTTGCTAAGAGAACTATTAACACGTTTCGTTGATATTTGCAATGTATTTATAAACATTTCCCTACATACTTGTATATTGTTTTGTAATGTACATACGTGAAAAATTTCGCTTATTGGCATCATTCGAGTTCCTCTTTCTCTTCACGTTTTGTTGTTTAACATGTGCAGATATAAAAGTGGTTTGACAGTTATAATCGGCTAGATTCCAATAGCTATTAAAGAAAACTTCCCTTTTATCAGAAGAGATTTTTAAATGGCACTGAGTCTTGCACGTACATTCAGAATCTCTATATTTTTGCTATTTACAAACTTGCCTTTTGCAGAGCAGTACGGTTTATTGCTATTGCAATTTTTCTTCCTAAGCTTTCGATCTTGTCCTGCACATTTTCGTTTTCTACCCTTCTTTGGCCTACCTTTGTGAACTTCTGGGTCTGCAAGTATTTCAGGTTCTTCTACAGCTTCTGTGGCTGTATCTGCTTCATCTGACAGACTACTGTTTGAAGGTGAAGTTGGGTGATAATCCCTGTCCCTAACAGAATCATCAGAGTCCTCGAAATATAAATCCTCTTCACTATCGGTTGCAGTATTTGTTACAGTGGAGGTTCCAGCATATGGAGGGATACTGTTGTTGGTCGAACTTTTAATAATTTCAACATTCTGCAATAACAATTATAATTATAGGACCCCTTTATGCAATAAGGAACCAAACGCCAAATATTCAAAAATCGCGCTGAATTTATTACAATAATACATACGAATATAAAAACATTACTTTTTGGAGGTTAGATGTACATAGCGTATCAAAATAGTATTGTTAGTTAATAAAAAATAACTTACCCGATCAGAATTAGTAATTGCAGCATATTGCGTTTCTTTTGTAAGAAGTGAAACTATATACTTTCCTCTATTCATTTTAAAACCGTTGATAAAACATCGAGTTTAAGAACACGTGCAAATGGTAACACGAAAATTATCGTTTTGCATTAAGGAACCAACAGTTGGATCTTTATTGCAGCAAGGAATCTTGCTAATGTAATTTTTTTAGTTGGTGCAATTTACTAACAGAGGGCGCTAGTGTTCAAAATTCTGTTGGTTTCTTATTGCAAACTGTACTTTATTGTATTCTTTATTCGGCGACTAATTCAGCGCGATTTTTGAAACTAAAAGCGCTGATGCCATGCATGCGTCTTTTGAGTAGGCTAGTAACAATGGCACATTTAATTGCTACTGTCAACGAGAATTGAAAATCAGTGCTTTTGCAAATCCCATATATTCCACTGAAGAAAAAATACAGATTATTAAGTGGTATTCAGGAAGCACTGCACAAGAAATAATGGGCAGGTTTGTTTTTTGCTTTGAAAACAAGCCAATTCCACCAGAAAGTACGATTATGCGTACTGTTTGTAAATTTGAAAGATGTGGGTGTTTAAATATTTAAATATTCTGTTCATTTTTAAAAATAGTTGGTTCTTCAATAAGAATTATAATGCTAAAGTTAAACCTTAAACTTAAGTTATACTATCAATGTAAATGTTAATGTTCATGTTTGTAGCTCTCGAAAGTGTTTTCTTGGGTGTTCTTACGAGTTGTAATCGAACCATGTCATAACTTCGCAGTTTCAATAAACTTCTATGTTTGAGGTATTATCATTTAATTGTCAAGTGTAAAGTATTTACTTAATCGTTTCAAAGAACACGCGACTTTTCAACATCATCTTAATTGCTTTGGTTTCGTTAGAAATGTTGAAGCTAAATTTTGTGCCTACATGCAAATATTTACAAGTGACAACATCGGTAAAGTTATGTCTCTCTCTCACACTTATAATAATGCTTATTGGATTTCTTTCTAGCTACCGAGCTGGTAGTGTAGTGGTGACACAAGCTGATTAGCATTCGGGAGGTAATGGGTTCGATTCCCGTTACCGTCTACCTTGTATGAGGGTTTTTTTAGGGGGTTTTCCTCATACACATGTAGCGGCATGGTCATTGCGTAATGCACACCATGTGCGGCTACTTAGGCGAATGCTGGGGTAGTATTTTCCCCCTCAGAACCCTAACTTCGTTCGATCCTATCCTGACCACACCCATCCTTAATCCCACCATGCATTAATACGTAATGTATGTATGCTGGAAATCCATGATTGTGGCTGAAGGAGCTTGGAAAGCCCAAACTGCCCGCCCTCCCCCTTGGGGTGGGAATGAAATACGTGGCATTTCCTTTCCTTTCCTTCTTTCTAGTTTACTATAAGTCCAGACCCTCAATAATTTTTTTCCTTACCTGTATGTAGTTAGTACATAGGTATATGGTAAGTATAATCTTTTACTTTTGTATGATACAGACTAGAAATAACAGGAAGTTTGATTATGATTGAAATAAACAGGATGGTTAGAATCGATAAACTTCTAGGATATGAAATTAAAAATTTAGTCATTAATTTTTTATCGTAACATGGTTCTTAGACCTTACGTTGGAGGGTAATTTTGCACTTGATATATATGCAAACCACAGAACGATTACGTCATAGATCCTAAAAATATACCTTCTGTGAAACACTTGTCGTTTTAGCACAGAATATGGAAGCTACGCTAAACAGAAGTTCGTCTTGGTAGCGGCACCTTTGATGTTGATGGTCCAGGCATAAACCCGGGCAACGTCCAGGCGCATGATAACTTTCACAATTGCAAGTAAGCGGGCAACACAAGTAATATATCTAATAGACAAATTCATATAAGCGGAACACTCTCGTGCAAAATTTAAAACTCCAAAAAAAGTTATTACAAGTTTACCAATTATTTAACTTTTACAAATGTTGTAACTTAACAATTTTTTTATTTTGTTCCGTTCCTTTTTGTGTACAAAAGTCTCTATTGGCATATTTTAAAGTGTAAAAAATCCGTATCCGTGTATAAAGGCATATTAAATAATGTTAAGGGAAGTTATCACAAGGGTGGTTAAAGGGTACTTTTTCTAGTTCTAATTTTTGTTTAGTTCCTACATTATTCTGAATAGATAAAATACGGAAAGATTTTCAGAATACAGCATCCAACTCGTAAATTTAAATGTAAAAGGCACTAGGTGGTATTCTCAAGTTTCCAAAAGTATCTCTAGCAGCATTTTCATATGCTCTATAAAAACATAGTAACGTTAAAATTCTCAAACAAACGTAATTCACACAAGTAAACAAATCATTAATCGGCCATATTGAAAGTATGCGGGTGGACGTGCGCCAACAAACACCTAATCCCTTAAAAATCGCCGAGACGATCTTCTGTTTAGCGTAGCTTCCATATTCTGTAGTTTTAGCTTTCTATTCGCTTTTTTACAGCAAACCAAACAAATACTGATATAAAATTTTACTTATTAGGAACGTATCGAACTGAATTATTTTAGCCCTCATCAAACAGCCAGGAGAAAAAATTATATTTCTATAAGGAGAGGTTTATCTACCCTAATTTTTTTGTTTCTTTCTTTCACGTGACCTGTTATAAGTAATCACCAAAAGTTTGAGAAGTAGTGGGGAACGTAGCAAAATTAATTATTTTAGCCGCCACCAAGCAGACAGAAAAAAAAATTATATTTCGATAAGGAGAGGTGTATCCACCCTAGTTCTGCTCTACCATTATACACAATCGCCAAAAGTTTGAGTACTAACAGGGAACGTAGCAAGATTTATTATTTTAGCTCGCATCAGGTAGTCAGGTGAAAAAATTATATTTTGACAATGAGAGGTGTACCTACCCTATTTTTTATATCTTCCTCTCTACCACGTGACCTGTTATACACAATCGTCTAAAGTGTGAGGAGTAGTGGAGAACGTAACGAAGTTAATGATGCTAGCTCCCATCAATCAGCCAGGCAAAAAAAATTATATTTCGATAAGGGGGGGTATATCCACCCTAATGTTTTTAAACGTTCCTCTCTAGCATGTGGTTTGTTACATTCAAATACCAAAAGTTTGAGAAGTAGTGGGAAAAGTAGCAAAATTAATTGTCTGATTCTCATCAAGCAGACATGCAAAAAAATTATATTTCGATAAGGAGAGATATATCCACCCTGAATTTTTTGTACGATTCTTTCTCTCACGTGACCTGTTATACGTAATCGCCAAAAGTTTGAGAAGTAATGGGGAACGTTGCAAAATTAATTCTTTTTGCTGCCATCAAGCAGACAGGAGAAAAAATGATATTTTTATAAGCACCCTAATTTTTATGCACTACCCTCTACTATGTGGCCTATTATACACAGGAAATTAATTATGGTTTCAACTTCCATAAAAAAATCCAATGTGTGGTCGCTCTCCAAAATATTCTCAGACTTTTGATAAATTTTAACTGTGAAGATGGGTTCGTTGGGATAACTTTAATGAAGTGTAGTATTTGTGGAAGGGCGTTTTATATCTACGTACATTTCTTGTTTTCAACAATTTAAAAATTCCGAATGAATAATCATTATTAGCAACGATTTTCAATTGAACAATTGAAAGTATTGGACTCTTGGGTTTATATGCATATCGTCAAGCTTATTCGAATCACTTTGAATGTTCATTACTGATATAGAGGAAATAATTGTATTTCATCTTTATTAAACATTTCTGACACTTATTGTAGTAATACATCGCGCCTCAAGAGCAGAACATGAGAGCAGTATGGGAAATTCCAAAATATGAAAGATTTATCTCAATCGTTTGAAGAGCTGTGTGTTGTTCTTGTGAATTTACATAATTTGACTCCATAGAAAATGCTCTAAAAGCTTTGGCGGGCAGATCTGCCTCATGTCAGCCTATCAGTGTAAGTGAAAAGGATTCGGAGGATGTGCTCATTGAAGTCGACGATTTGCCAGTTCGAGAAAGTTCTACCGCTAATCCTTTTTATGATCACTTCCACCGTATTTTTTCTAAAGTGATATTGCTGATAATGATGATAAGTACAAAACAAAAAACATTGTAGAGATAAGTATTTTACGATATAAACACAAGAAGATCCAGAGGATGAATATATCCAGAAGTATTATACTCGTGGAAAACTTAACGAAAATATATATATATATATATATATATATATATATATATATATATATATATATATATATAATTAAAATAAGGTTACTGCGTATCGGCTCATAAATCTCTATAAGGTGAAATGGGGTAAGTGAGAACGCGAATATAAAAGGTTGAGTTTATGAGCCCCTAGCTGTTTTAATATTTAAGTTTAATGCAGCTGCTTTGTTCACAACGTGACTCAATAGATTTGTGATGGATACTATTGACTAGACGGAAATAGCTTAATAACATTTTAGAAATGTTTATTTATGTTTTTTTTTTTGCACTCTCCGTGTTCTCAATCGCCCCTTATCTTGGGGTAAGTGAGGACATCAGCAAATTCTGAGTTAGTTAAACAGCAATCAAAGCCTGGGACAAGTGAAAAACTTTCTGATAAAAGTAGAGTAATAGCCTATTTCACAAGTAATTTTATTTCAAAGGAGGGGAGAGATACAAAACTTTAAACTAAAAGATGTATAATGCTGAGATCTTAACTAAATAATAACTAACATATTGAACCCCTAAAATATGTTTTAAGTACTATTTTTGATTAGATAGTATCAAAGCAACACTAGTAGACATTTTTACCAGAGTCACTGAAGACTGTATGTCCAAAACGATATAGGAAAACACATGTCTCCTCGCCTTCCTTGCTTAGGTTCTGGGAGTATACAAACTATACTTTTAGTTGCAATGACTGACTCATCTTTAATGTTTGGCCAAATGAAAGATGTCTTACTGTCTTCAGGACACGTTTTTGAAGTTTTTTTTCACAAGAAATTAATAACCGTTTCACCGTCCCGATTATTAATGGCTACAATCTGATCTACATAATGTCGCTTTATTTTTTTTGTCGCGAATTCTACTAATACCCAGTTCCGAACTCTTTTTTCTGCAACATCTTTTACACCTTTCAAAATTTCTTCTTCTACTGCATCATATTCTAGAGCTAAGAGTTCAAGCATTCTTAAGTCGTTCTTGTCGCATTCATAAGTAACTTCTGATTCGTCCGAGGGTGACTGATGACGTACATTCCTTTTGTTGACGGTTCTGTGATTGTCGGATGTTTATACATGTTTAGTCTCGTTAGTATTTTCAGATTCGTAAGGTTTCTTACTGCCGGTTATCACTTCGGTCTAGAGCTTTTTTGCGGGCAAACTCAACAGACTGTGGTTTTTGAGCGATAAATCATGTCTGACCTTAAACTTCAGGAACCAGTCTTCTCCTAGAGTTCCATTTCTAAATGGCGTTTTAATATCATTTCTGCGTACGTATTTTCCGACTAGTTCTAGGACTTCGTTTCTGTTTAACCCGAAGCCCCATTTTTCCAAAGTTTGTATACAATTAACTAAACGTGTTTCATCCTTTTCCGGTAGAGCAGTACTCCTTCCCTGGGTGCGACTCTTCGCCTTTCTATGACCATTAATGTAATTATATAACGATGTTGGTGGTATTTTAAATGTGCAACACGCAGCTCGCAATGTCAGCCTCCCAATTTTCACTTCAGCAGTAGCTCGATCCAAATCTTCTGAAGAATATGTTTCTCCTTTATTGGTTTTTCTTTTATAGTTGCTTACCATTTTGTCCACACTGATGAAATGCACATACAAATGACTTTGAAAAAGTCCCATGAAACTAGTGAGGTAATTGAAAGCAGTGTGGGGTAAGTGGGAACGTGTTCCCACTTGCTCCAGGGTAACGGTTTTCACTTGCCCCTTTATCATATTATCAAGGGACAAATGGGAACATGAATGTAACAATAAATCGCTTTCCTTTGTCAATTATTGAGTTTCACCATTAAATTCAGCAACAAAAAATGCTACAGCAACCCAAGATTCAAAGCGATATCAACAGCGTAATTAATAAACAATACTAATCTTGGTTACCAAGTCCAAAAACAGAATCAACTGACTGCGTCACTCATTGAGAGAGGAATTAATTTAAAATATAAGTAACTACGAACCTGATTATTTATGAACGCTTTCCTAAAGTAACGCATGTTTTCTAGAAGTAATAGTTAAGATTCAAAACCATAATTACATTCGGAATAGTTGATATATCCTAACAAAATTTAATTTATGTAATTTAAAAGAGAAAATTTGAACAAAGAAAATTTTATGAATTACACCAGTATCAAATTCAAAATTTAAACATATGGAATTTATCTATAACTAAACTACCGTGCGCAGGATTGCTTGATAATTAATGCCTCACAAACGTTAACAATTTACACAAAAATTAAATATCCAATGAAAAAAGTATGTAATTTAGTAATAATATAATACACTGTTTTTAACAGTTCTAATTATAGATGCAAACAAAGGGTAAGGACGAGGAAAGACGGATTTCAAATAAGGTCAGATAAATACTATTTTTGTGAGATCAAGGGGTATTCTAATAGCTTTTCTTGTTTTAGATGGAGCAGAAAGGAAGCGGGGTTATACGTTACACACACACACACACACACACACACACACACACACACACACACACACACACACACACACACACACACACACACACACACACACACACACACATATATATATATATATATATATATATATATATATATATAGAGAGAGAGAGAGAGAGAGAGAGAAGACTTCGTGGTGAAAGACAAGATCCCTAATTTTTTATGGAAAGGCATGTGCACCACACAGTTGGAGTTATGGTAAGTAGGTCATCATCAGTCTTCATTAGAGGTATCATGACTGCTGCGCGCTACATCCAGGAGACCGTAGAACCCCATATTGTATCTTATGCTCAGACCACCCCCAACAGCACATTCCAACAAGATAACGCACGACTTCATGTTGCTAGGGCTTGTTTGGTTAATTTTGAGGTCAATCAAGTTGCTTTGTTGCCTTGGCCACCAATATCTCCTGATCTTTCGCCCATCGAACACGCCTGTGATATTATGGGGAGATTACTCAATTTACCAAACCCCCCACAAACTCTAGTGGCTCTGCAGCATGAGTTACAGATAGCATGGGATGAGATACCTCAGGAGGAATCGATCACCTCGTTAGAAGTATGCCCATACGTGTTAATGAGTGCATAAGACATCGTGTTGGTGCAACACATTATTAAGTGTGTGTATGTCGATTTCTAAGTTATTCTTCCACGAAATGAACCAAAGATGTCTAAGGTAGGAGTTTCTATGTAAGCTACACATACACCGGTACAGTTGGTCCAATCTTAAACTTAAGCAATAACCAGTGAATCCTTGTATTGGCCATTAAAACCAAAATTATCTACGTATTGGATCTAATGGACTATCCTAGTACAACGCATTCGTCGACGTGTATGTAATTAAAAAAATGTTAGTCGGGAGGGACCAACAACCTCATGAAAGGTTAAATGCTAGATCCTTTAGCTTGGTTAAAAATGCCATATTAGCTTCTACTGCGTTTCAATTTAATTATTGTAAAATCCATTCAAACAAATTTGATGATTTTCTGTTGATTGACTTGTTAAGGTCGATGAAACTTGAATTCATCACTACATTCCCGAATCAAAAAATTAATCTCAACAGCGGATACATCATGGCAGTCCTCCACCAAAAGAGACAAAGTCGTTTTTATTGGTCAGGAAGGTAATCGCTTTGCATTACCTACTCACGAAAAAAATTAAGGTGGCCATTCATAAGCATCTCTTCACAGTCCAAAATTGCTATGCCCCCTCCTAAGTGTTTCTGAGTGCTTTGCCCTGTTAAGCTACACTTAACCTGTTCAAGACCATGATTATTAAGAAAAGAAGTTCACACAGCTATTGAAGGCACTCTATTTGGTGCTGATGCAGGGTTTCCCGTTCCACGTTGATAGGAAAATTTGTGATAGCGACCCTCCTTGCCAACTAGGCCTATAACTCCCGAATTATTGTACCCCATATTTCTTCTCAGCGTTACAAAGCTTAATGCCCTCCACATACATGACCATCTAAGAAACATTTAAACAAAAAGATTGTAGACTGCTTCTGGATGGGGTAATACCTTCAAATCAAGAGATACCGTTATTTTTCGCGTATAATCTTTCCGGTATTGTACACGACCAACCATTTGCTCACAGCCTTCAAATTTTTTAATCCAGCCCATATTTTCGGAACTTTCCAAACCCAATGATCGTGTGGCCTTGCATAGCTCATTTCATCTGAAATATCTCTTTTGTTGTCTCCTTTTTCAAAATGACAGAATACCCAACAGGTATCTGTATTTGGGAACTCGCCCGGAACCTCGCAAATAAATTCCATTCGGTTTCGGTTTACTACTTTGAATATCTACCACTGAATTGGTTGTACCAAACCAACTATTGACCCTAGATGATTAACAACGTTTCAGATTTGACGAATTCACTTCCAACCAAACACTACCTTATTGTAACTACCTGGAAACTATCTTTCAGAAAACACGTCCGAGTACTTTAAAGATTTTGAACTTTCTTTTGGAGGGTACGCCACTTTAATTTCACTTATAAGAACTGGTGTTGCTGGCTGAGTGTTAAAAAAAATAATCAATGTGACAATTTTATTATAGCCTCATTAAATAGTTGAGAAAAAGTATATACAAAATTATCACTGTATTTACCTGTTTGAATGTCAGATTTATAAGATTATTATTTAAAAATAATTTAAAATAAAGGATTAACAAAATATTCAGGAAGACACTAGCATACAAAATGACAATTTCTAACGAAGACGTTAAAAAAACTGCACAAAAATCATTATCACTAAATGCTTTTTTTTAAGTATTATACAAATAACAAATCATGCGCATAAGATTAAACGGGTCAGAGAAAGAAAGAAAAAGGTATGCTTAAACATCCTGCTGTCGCTGTAAGAAATATTTAAATTCTGGCACAATTTTAGCGTCTTAAACGTCCTGCACGTGCATCTGTTACTGCACCCCACAACTCTATTATTAAATCATCTGAAAATCCAAAAACTTCAAGATCTGAATCATCAATTGCTTCAGCGAAATCCATTGAATTTGTTTTTCCTTCTGATAATTCCCAAATTCGTGTTGCTAATTCATTATCGTTAATACCTAAGAAATTATCTAGAATTGCATTGATCCTCTCAACACCCGAATTCTTCTCTTCGTCCTGAAAACAACGTGAAATGACAACAATACCAAATGGTTGAGAATACTTACATCTTTTTCAATCACAGCTTTGCCATTTGCTTTAAATCGAAGAGTTTCTTTTCCAGTGCCAATCCCACCTTTTTTATTTCCTTTGGAGGTATTTTTCGGAGTTATAATACTAAAACCTGTTTTTAAAGGTTCGATAAGCCTTACTATAAGTGAAGAGCCTTTAGGTATATCTTTTAAAGCTTTTGCGACTTCGAAGTGGCGTTTTCCTACCATATTTATGCCATTCAGTTTTTCTATGTGATCTCCAACCTACGAAAAAATTATGAATTGAGTATTTACATATGATTAATAATTTATAGTAAATAGTAAATCCCGCATTGCAGTAGCTTGCCATTTCTTTACCAGGGCATGCCATCTAACTCAATTATGATAAACGGCACACGATTTTACTAGATGTTACCAAATAGTGACCTTGTAAGGTCCTTTTGGCCATAATTGGACATATCGCCTCTTAGTCTAATGTAACTGTATTAAACTATGTGAACGAGCATGTTACATTATTCATAACAAAAAGTACTGGTTCAGAATTGAATTCGCCCCTTAAAAGGTCTACTGGAGCAGCTAAGCCACTTTCAGTGTTTTAAATCAGGGTTAAGGTGACTAAGATGCGATTTAATTCTTGGATAATTTTCCAAGGTCAATAAACCCTTGGTTAATAAACTCTACGTAAGTCTAAGTCAATAAACCTTTTCTGGCCTAAGAAATTCTATCTAGGCAAATAACCTAGGTTAACAAGCTTTCGAAGAGTAAATATAATGATCTAAATCAACACAAAGTACATTTTCTGAAAATAGACCTAATTAGAGTGATAGTCTACACACCCCCTAGAATGCATAATGTGTTTTTGAAACCAATTCTAAGAGCTGAGTCAGAACACTTAAAAAAAAACTAAGAGCGATCAATAAACTACAAGAATGAGACCAGAATCACTACAATGACTACCCAATTTGCAAGAGTGAGACCAAAACCGCAAAAATGACTGCCCAATCCCAATGGTAAAGCGAATAGTCACAAAGGGTGTGACAAATGACATGAAGTAGAGAGTCATTGTAAGCCAAATATACCATAGACACAGTATCAAGATAGAACAGATCTTTTTTAAAAGTTTTTTAATAAAAATAATATAACGTTAATTATATAAAGCAATGAGGCATTTAAAAAAAATTATTTACCTTTATAGGAACTACATTTGGGTTGTCAAAGTAACATCTTGTGCACAAACGCAACACTTTTATTTATTTGTTCTCACAATTATTTTTTGAAAGTTCAATAACCCTTCATACCTTTTATTTAAGGTATTTACAAGAATAAAAGTCCCCTAGTACAATTTGGTCTAGTCTCTTTTCCGTATTTTTAGTCTCGAGTAAAACGTGGTTTGTTTTTCGGATA
This sequence comes from Vesta saturnalis, assembly GCA_036346205.1. Taxonomy (NCBI): domain Eukaryota; kingdom Metazoa; phylum Arthropoda; class Insecta; order Coleoptera; family Lampyridae; genus Vesta; species Vesta saturnalis. Next base: position 7,617,698 of record JARFJB010002021.1, on the reverse strand, counting down.
AGACGTGGTTTACCTCTTGGCTAAAGGTCAGCAAACCTTCTCACGCCTGTGGTGGTTAACGAAGGCCAATGTACGTTGCTAGGATCAATAGGCTATTGAAAACTAATAAACTGGGCGTTTGTAGAGGTTAAGAAACGGGGTCAACAAACTCGTTTAATAACATTTAACCAAGATGTTTTTCACACTTACTTTTCTAAAAATAGGAATAATCGTTTTGCAAGTCAATAAATCCGTTAAAACGCCTACTCCCTTTCTAGAACTAATTCTAGCAGCGAAGCCGCCCTCTGAAAAATGCTAGAGCTAACACAATGAATAAACCCCAAAAGTGGTTGCTCTATACTAATGGTGGAATCAGAATCTTGAAACTGGCTACCCAATTCCAACCCAATTCCAATGGTGGAGCCAGAACTACCCAAAAGATGCGACTTTCTTTTTTAAAAGTAAGAATAATAAATAAACCCTAAAAACGGTTCCCCAATTCTAGAGTTGAGAACCTCCAAAATTCCATATTCTCTTTACAGAAATAATTTTCAAAGCAGAGGCTAGTCAATAAACTCCCGAATATGACTACCCCCTCCTTTGAACTAATTCTAAGAGAAGTATGTGGTTCGTATACACTACATGTGTCTTGGTTTAATGGTTAGTGCCTTAATTAAAGTGCGTCTCGAGCACATGATATGGTTTAAGGTGAATAAACTCCAGGTCAGTAAACTTTATCTAGGTCAATAGACTTCGGACCAATAAAGTAAATCAGTTGGGGTCAATAAACTCTCAGTTATTAAACGTTTCCGTAAACAGTGTAAATAAACTTTGTTAATAAATGTTGTTTAGGTCAATGAAATAGAGTAATAAACCAGATGACCATGGAAAATAGTTACCTATTTCTATAAAACAGTTTTTACAAAAAGACATTCCCTTAGTAGGTACTATTAGTCCGATAGCTTAACTTTTTTTTCAAAATAACCTCATTCATGTCCTGCTACTATAAAATATGTATCATAGAAGAGATTAATACTAAAGACGACGAATGCAATTTAGGTACTGTACTTACTTAACCCATTACGCCAGAATTTCCGGATCAGTACTATAAATTGCCTTGTATACACGTAAATGTCTTACAGAAGCTACCAACTACTACAGTGTTCAGTATGATACCAAGGCAGACAAATAGACAATTGGTAATACTCCTTTTACCATTAAACAGAATGATTTAAAGTTTATATTAATTGATTGTTATGTACAATATTGATCAAAAATGAATAACTGGGAAAGGTAGTAAAAGGAACAAACATATTAGTAGTGTAGATATGGAGATTCTGGACACACATAGGGATTTACATGTGTAAGAGAGAGATAGACAGATAGGAAATCACAATATTTGTGAGTTTACCTCTAAAGGTGTCATATTACAATTCTTAGAAATCTAAAAATAGAACCAACTCATGGAAAAGGAGTGAGAAGATCCTAAACCCACTGACCTATATCGGAAGTTGATCAGTCCTTAGAAATCTATAAATAGGAGCAGTTCGTGGAAATTCCAAAGTTTTAGGCCAAAGTTCATTCATATGGACCGGATGTTCTTAGAACCAGTTCGTAAAAACAGGAGAGGTGACAGTTTAATGTTTATTGACCTTTTCACAAACACTATCTGTGTTTTAAAAACAACCAGTCGTCCTTAGGAAACAACAGCATGTTTCTGAAAAACGGATTCCTGATGCTGACCTGTTTTGATCTGTTTTTGGGAAACAAGCAACAGTTTTTGGGTAACTGGTACCCGCTTTAGGAAAATTGTACCGGTTTTTAGTAATCAGCTACCTCATACCGGAATGAAATGGCCCTATTTTTAGATTTCTAGGAACTTCCGGTCCAGTCCAATGAACCTTGACCTACAAAACAGGCAATTTCCACAAACTGGTTCTGTTATTAGATTTCTAGGAATCCATCACTTCCGGTTCAGGTTAATAAACCTCTCGTTTCCACAAACTAGTTCTATTTTTAGATTTCCAAGAATTGTAATGACACCCCTAAAGGTCAATAAATTTTGACCATAAAGAGGTCAACACATTTTGACCTTGAAGAGGTTAACAAAATATGACCTTGAATTTTAAAATTCCCGACAAGAATATATATATATATATATATATATATATATATATATATATATATCTTTCTCTTACATATACAAATCCCTATGTAGTCCAAGGTCTCCACCACAGCTATACTACTCGGATTATAACAGCTACTTATGTTGCAAGGCGAGATTATGACGTCAGTGAAAAAATACGAGAAGTAGCAGCAAGGTATACAAATAACATCACCTACAGATTTCTGATCCAGCTTAAGCAATTGGTTTTAAAGGTTAGAGTTTTTTAGGGTTTATAGATTACTACATGTCAGTCATTTTGAATAAACCTATTAATCTAGTTCACCGACCCCTTTCATTGACACTTAGCTACACCTGAATTGCATAGCCGAGGCTTGCTGCAGTTTACTGACCCCGACCAAGATAAGTTTCACTTACCTAGAAAATTTATAAAACTCCTCACAGATTGAGGTCAACGTCAGGGCTACGCTTATGGATATAAGGCTCAATTATTTTTAAATCCATTTTCAATACCTTACCAATTAAAAATATGCACATCCTTTCTGACATCAATCAACTGATCTCTACTAGTTCAAAGGTCAGAGAAAAAAAGATTTTAATCGATAAACTACGGTAATACGAGTGCCATTCACAATGATTTTTTTTGTAGATTACAAAAATAAATTTAATTAATCTGAAAATACGACCAATTTTCGTTAAATTGAGATCAAAAGCTCAATCTTTGACAAAATGAGGTCAAAGTAACTAAAAGCAAGAAATAAAACAAACGAGGTGATTGCATCGCATAATCTATTATGTTGATTTAACTATTCTTCACATCTGCCATTCCTTTTTCTACTTCTTTCACCACAGATTTCACTATCACTACTTCCATTAGGCAGTGTTCTTTTGTTTCCTCTTTATGTCATATTTGCAACAGACTAGATGGGAGATGCAGGAATAGGAATGTCAATGTCATCTCTTCAAGGCCAAATACAATCTTTTAGACTCAATTCGTATCGTCAATTTTTGTCTTTCTTTTACTGCACTTTACCGTACCCGCAGATTAGAAAAGAGCATGGTAAAAAAAAACTGGTTACAAGAATAGCGTCAAATTGTGTGCAGTAACGAGTCTCAATTTATTTGTGTACCCACGACGGTTGTTTTTTTAATAATTGTGGACCTGAATAGGCTAAGTTTGGCCTACCGTTCTAAGCACTCAGAAACACTTAGGAGGATGGATTGAGGGATACTGGATGGCCAAGGGCTGGCTAGCAACGGCATCATAAGTTAGAGGAAAACAGGAACTAGGGACATCATTCCAGAGTTTAGAAGCCGTGTAGAAGAACGTGCATTGCGCCCGTTTGGTATTACAAGTAGAGATTTGTAGTGCATATTGATGATGTGAATGAGCGAACCCAGTATTCCTAGCAAAAGTGGCCCGAGTGGGTATCAATGAATGTAATTCAGCATCCCAATAGACATTGTAATACCGATAATACAAAGAAAGAACTGAAACGATTCTTCTATGCTCAAAGGATTGTATGTCAGAAGTTAAAGACGGGTTATTTGTAAACCTAATCGCTATTTTTTAATACCATCAATGATATTGAGAGCATATTGGGGAGTACCATCCTAGAAGTGAGGATTATGTTCTAGATGAGGTCGAGTTTGGGCCTTACACAGCAGAAAGTGTTGTCAAAGGTTAAGTACTGCTTACATCTGTACAAAAAGCCTATTTTACAAACAACTACTTTGGTAGCTGGCAGAATATGGTCAACCCATGATAGATTTGAAAATACAGTCATTCCCTTCCCAAGATAGTAATAGAGTCTGAAAACCTAAGATCTGGGCCATTCATACTTACAACAGGAAATGAGCGATATTTTTTTGGCGGACGCAAGGCAACACTGAGTTTTATTAGCATTAAATATAACTACATTATTATTACCCCATTTTTAGGATACGTTAAATGTATTTGTTGATTGAAATTGCCAGCTCAGCGTTAATGTAGTGATTTGAGATAGAAGGTGGACTACCGTTATGAGTAGATTGAGATGAAGTACAATGAAGAGTGTTGTCGTCAGCAAAGCAATGGATCATGTTAGTCGTTGAAGAAATAAGATCATTTATGTATAGCAGAAAAAAGTGTAGGCGCTATAACTGATCCCGGTGGTACACCCGTGTTAATGATAACTTCTTTTGAAAATCTAAGACACGTATTTGTCTTTTATCAAGGACACTAGAAACCCAGTTGATGAGTGTATCATTTAACCCAAACGAACTGAGTTTGGCAAGTAAACACTTATGCGAAACTTGGTCAAATGCTTTTGAGATATCTAAAGCAGCTACAACTGTTCACGGGATTGTTCCAATATATTGTTCCAAACGTAGGTCACATATGAAAGAACATCACCTGTTATACGATTCGGGCTAAAACCATACTGGTGATCACTAAAGAGTTTGCTAGTTTGAAAGTAAGACAAATTGGAAGTGATGGCAATTGGTCGGAAGTTGGAGGGATCGTTATTTTCGCCTTTTTTGGGATTACGTTGAACATTTCCCAACTTTCATAATGAGGGAAATTGCCCAGAAAAGATATAAAGCTTAGATATAACTGGTACCAGTTTGGGGGAGCATTTCTTTAACACAATAGCTGGGACACGTTCTGGGCCAATCGCCTTATTGAGATGAAATCTACTGAACTGGTTTCATAGCGTATGCGTAAGCGTAATTTAGACCAAAATTTACGACTGCCAAAAAGAGATATAACTAGTTCATTGCATTTTCGTTGTTCAAACAACTTTTTAGCTTTCGTGATAACACTTTTGTAGGTATTTCTAGCGCCAACGTAGTTCTGCATGACTCTCCAACGGTTTAGTAGATTTTCATTTAATGTAAGATTTATTTTTCAAAGATATAGCATCAGTACAAGCTTTATTGAACCAGGCTTAGAAATGTGAATTACCCATACGATTTTGTTTTTTTGAGAATGAATGCCCTATAAGGATGACTGCAAATACTGAAAGAGCAATGTCCAAAAAAGAGGGCAACTTAAACCAATATTCACGCCATAGAAAGGTTGTAAAGGGGTCCCGTAAATTATTCCATTTAGTTGACTTTAGTTGGCACAATGTTCTATCGGTGTTGCGAACAACAGAAGAATTAGGTAAGTAGAAGTTATTTCTAATAGACAATGGTCAGATATACCTAGTGGTCAAAGATCTAAATTTTTATAAGCAAGTGGGTTTGATGTAAGAAAGCGATCTAGGAAATGTGGAGTATGGTTAGAATAATTATGGATTATTATTGGTTCAGAAATCATTTGTGTGAGGTCGTATGAAATAGCAAATGCTTCTGCATTAAGACCAGCAGGATTAGTAGTAGACAAGAACTGAAGCCAATTAGAGTTATGAACATTTAGGTCTCCCAGAATTGAGATATCACAAGATGGAAACTGAGACAAAAGATAGTCAACTTTCAAGTCTTGAAAGTTAGTGTCATTAGGAGACCTATAAATGCAACAGTAGAATTTCACAAATTTAGGACCAGAATGTTTAAACCAAATCACGTCCAATTTTTTATGCTCCAAGCAATGTTGAATTTGAGAAAAACACATAACCCCCTTGTATCAGGATTTTACGTCCGGTATTTATTACTCTAGAAATCATAGTCATCTTTTTTTTTAATTTTTTATTTTGGATTTTCAATCCAATAGGAAGACAATGAGGGCGAAAAGGAAGAATAAGGAGTAAGAGTGGTAAACGTGAAAATTCAAAATTTTTTGTAGAACGCATCACAGTCTTCACATGAGGAGTGATAATATGAAGTGCAATATGTTATTTTAGCAGATGACTCTTGGTCTTTATTGACGGCAACTTAAACGCAATCAGTTACATTGCTAATGAGCCTGTTGCACTCCCATATTTTCGGGAGTTGAAAAATCCCATTTTTCAACACGATAACGCATGTCCTCATACGACAGGGTTGTTTGGAAGGAGCTACCATTTCCCATGGCCTGCTCTGTCGCCAGATTTCTTACCCGCTCCGCATGTATGGGATATGATCGTTAGAAGACTGAGTGATTTATCATCTTCAGCTACGGATTTAGGGGCCCACAGGAAAAAATTGATCACTTAATTGACAGTATACTCTGCCGTAAATAAGTGCACGGCAAATCGTGGTGGAGCAACTCATTATTGACAAAACTTTTCATTTCTTTTGTGTTCAACTTTTAATAATTACTTTGTTTCATCATAATATGCATTTTCTGAAAATTTTATTGTAATTTATCAACAATTTGTGTGCGTTGCCTTTTGCGAAAGTCAGTATCTTTTGATCCCCTTTTCGGTAACCGAACCATAATCTCTTTAATAAAAAGCAATGAAATTGGTAGAAGGTTTGAAGTGCATTTATCTATCCTGTCATTGCCATATAAAAACGATGCATTATAGGAATCATTATCAAACCGTAAACACTTGAAAAAAATAGTATGATCATATATCAAAATTATGTTCATTCGTTTAACTTATCCGGATTGATCGATGAATCAAACGCGCACTTGTGTATGACTATCCGTTTGTACATATTGAATACAATGTATACATTATTAGCTAACGTATTATTCCAAGAGTGTCGTTCTGTATGTCTCTTATTAACTCAAGTAACTAACAAGGATAACATCAACAACAAATTTCGTTTTCTTGTACGAACAGTTTTGATACCAACTTAACGTAAATGTCAAATGTACATGCCCATAATGTTGTCTGCAAATAAAAGACAAAAGTTTAATTTACATATCGTAGATGTACGCACGCAAAAGCATATTATTTTCAATAATAACGTAGCAGATGAATTTTGGTAAGTTATTCTAAAACGTTGCAAAAATTTTGTAAATATTTGTAGGTTAAGACCAATGAACTCTTCCAAAGAAAGGAATTAATTGTTCCAATAGTTTTCTACATAAAAGTGGCGGTTCTAAATCTTTGACGGCATCGGGTGCATGTAAACGCCTTGAGTAAATATCACCGGGCCCGAACACTGCACTCCTTGTCTGAAATATAACGGCAATATATTCTATAACGCAAATTTGTGAGTTAATGGTTATTTATTTGATTTATTCATAACGATTGAATTTTTAGGAATTCTACTAATCATTATGCTTTGAGAAAACATTCGAATTCCAAAATACGGAAGCATAATTTCAATCATCGGTGTTTACACTTGTTTGTGTAGAAGATTATTAAACTGCAATTCAAAATTATTGGTGTATTTAATGTAATTGCATTATAGAACTTTTTGTAAACTTATTCAAAGTATCGTTTTAAACACACTAAACACATTATAACACAGTGTTTCTTACTTATTCAGTACATTATTACACCATAATGTAATGAAACGTATGACAATTTGTCCATTCACATTTAAGCATGACTGTATTGAAAATAATTTATTGTTATAAAATATAATGTTAATGTACAATAACATATGTGTTATTAATTAGATTATTATTAAGTTTTTGGAGAAAAATATTTATTTGAGTTAAGAATTAAAAACAAGAAATTATAAACGTTCACTACACTTCATCTTCTGTATCTGTGTCGTCGTTTGGATTTATAATAATTGGATTGACTTGGACATCATAAACTTTTTCTTGTTCCCAACACTTTAGAATTTCAGCTTCTGCATGTTTAATCATTTTTAACCAAACTGAAGGTGAAATTGTTTCTAACGCTTCTTTCCACATCTGTTTGACATTATCATGCCCATAACCATCTCTTCCAATGTGTTTATCATAATAAGTTTTGCTTATTCCCCAAACCATTTCTAGTGGGTTAAAGTGACAGTGGTAAGGAGGCAAGCGTAAAATTCCATGTTCATGCTCTCTCATAATATTGTCGACCAAATATTGTTTCTCTTCATTACGTAGCTTTGCTATATGTAGTAATTCCGTTTTTCATAAGTAATTTTTCTTCCCCTAAGCCACTCTGCAATTTCTTCTTTTTTCCAATTTGTAGTTGGTTGGCGATTGACAATTGTGAATGGTAAGGAGCATTATCCACAACAATTATAGATGGCTGTTGAGTTTGGCAAAAGTTGATTTTTTAACCATTTAACAAAGTTTTCGGAATTCATACAATCGTGATAATCACTGCTTTTATTTGTGGTAGAGAATATAAGGTCTGCTCCCTCCACAAAGCCATCTTCTGTTCCAGCATGTAGAACTATATAACGCCAGTAACATTCTTAAAGCATTTTGAACTGGAATCACGCCATATTCTTTTGTTCCTTTTGCAAATATCCATGTTTCGTCGAGATAAATGAACTGCTTCTAGATATCTTGTTTCATATAAGTGATGTAACTTCTCAAAAATTTTACCCTCATCGATGCTATTGAAGTTTTTGCGCACAGGGCTTTTCTATTGTTTGTTTGCTTGAAAGAAAATTCAATGTTGTAAATTGTAGTACGGATTTAACTTTTTTGTCGTTGATCCTTGCCTTTTGTTTTTAGACTTTTTCGTTGAGGTTCATTTTCCTTGTTTTGTTCTTGATTTAGATGTCGTCGTAAAGCATTAGAAATAGTTTTGGTGTCAATTTTCAAAGCATTGCTAACCCTAGCATGCACTGCTGTTAATGGTGTTACGGGCCCGTTGTTCGGTTTTTCTTTATTACAGTATTCCACTAAGTTATGGATCAATTCGTCTACGGTAATTGAACTACGAGGCATATTGATGTGTTACAAATGAAAACATAAATGTTATCTCTTTCTGTAACAACGAATTAAACTTTACCTTAAATGAACACTAGAAAGTAATGTGGTTCTGAAAAGAACCGATCTTTTAAAATATTAACCCAAGAAGCAATGAAAAACGAATAAGAGCTAAACAAACCGACACGCGTACGTAACCTCAATCAACAAATAAGCAAATAAAGAAAAGTTGGTATCAGTGCTCATGTTTTTGCTTTAAATTACAGACGACGGTCATTTCGTGATTTAATGCATACATGACGTCATCGGGATAAGTTAAACGAATGAACTATATTCGTCTGTGAAGCTCTAATTAGATGTCTAAATAAAATAGCCTGACAAGAAATTATATCAAAACACAAAAATGCTTACAACTATCTGTGGTATATCTCCAATCACAGAACCTTCTTTTATTCTTTTAATAAAAGCATACCCAGCACCATTATCAGTGATTGTCAAACCCAAAGCATCTTCAGATTTAACTAATTCCACTTCTTTAGGTCGTCCTAAAATCAAAATAAAAAACTCGTAAAATGCATCAACACCTACACATAATAATAATAATTTAACAATATTAATTAGTTGCTACTCTCAAACCTTAAATATGTGAGCGTAACCTAGTTGAAACAACTTTTTCTTAATAAATTTTTTTTTATGTAGGTATTTACGTTGGAAGTCACACACATAAAAATATAATTACCTGAATAACCGTAAATATAATTTATCTTACCTTTTTTATGCACGTATATGAAATCTTCTAAGCCAATTTGTCCACCCAGTAATTTCTTCATATCAATTTGGTATGTGTTTAATGTACAGAAAAGGATCTGAAAGACAAAAATGTAGATATAGATCGTAGGTAAACAACACAAGTATTTTAATATGTAGTAAATTACATTCCTTTAATTGTTTTTAATTGCATGCAAATTATGAAGTTAATTTAGTAAGGTGCTTAAATTCAACAATTGTTTATTATAATTTTATTTACGACGGCCCCGTTTATAAGTATTAACTGGAAAAAATTGTATTAAATAGAAATAATTTTTAATGGCTGTATGACCTATAAACCTTCTAAAAACGAAAGCTGGTTTAAAAATTTGTGTTCTAGTTATGCTGAACATGGTTGCCCATAACCTCGCTGAACAGAGTATTCGTGTGATAACTAGGGAGATAACAGACAGAGTACCTTACCATTACCACTAATACAACAAAAGTAATGAAGGTGCAATCGACTTTTTTTCACTATCTCTAAATCGACTGTTTGTTTGTTTGTTGGTTGGCTGGCTCGTTTGTTTGTGTGGTTGTTTGTTTGTTTCTATGTTTGTGTGTGCGTGAGTGCGTGCGTCCGCGCGTGTGCGTGTTTGTTTGTTGGTTGACTGGTTTGTTTGGTTGTTTGTTTCTTTGTTTGTATCTTTGTGTGTGTGTGTGTGTGTGTGTGTGTGTGTGTGTGTGTGTGTGTGTGTGTGTGTGTGTGTGTGTGTGTGTGTGTGTGTGTGTGTGTGTGTGTGTGTGTGTGTGTGTGTGTGTGTGTGTGTGTGTGTATGTGTATGTGTATGTGTATGTGTATGTATACGTGTACGTGTACGTGTACGTGTACGTGTACGTGTACGTGTACGTGTACGTGTACGTGTACGTGTACGTGTACGTGTAGTGTACTAGTGTAGTGTTGTGTATGTGTATGTGTATGTGTATGTGTGTGTGTAGTGTGTTGTGTGTTGTGTGTGTGTGTGTGTGTGTGTGTGTGTGTGTGTGTGTGTGTGTGTGTGTGTGTGTGTGTGTGTGTGTGTGTGTGTGTGGTGTGTGTGTGTGTGTGTGTGTGTGTGTGTGTGTGTGGTGTGTGTGTGTGTGTGTGTGTGTGTGTGTGTGTGTGTGTGTGTGTGAGTGTGTGTGTGTGTGTGTGTGCTGAGTGCGTGTGTGTGTGTGTGTTTGTGTCTGTGTGTGTGTGTGTGTGTGTGTGTGTGTGTGTGTGTGTGTTGTGTGTATGTGTGTTTGTCTGTTTATGTGTATTTGTGTGTGCATGGAAGTATGTTAGTATCCACGATAACTCCAGAACAAAAATACCTACATACTTAAAATCTTCTATTTAAGCTTGTTTTCATTTGACTTAGAGCTGATTAGATTTTGGGAGAAATTCAGCGGCGGAGAGGGGCGGTTTATTCTAGTCAGTTTATGGTTTTTATCAAATATTTCTAAAATGGCTGCATATTTCAAAAATATAAAAATACCTAGATATAATCCTTAAATATATCGATTAATTATGTTCTATGCAGTTTTTTGATATGGTGCGTAATTTAGCGTCAAAAGAATTCCTAAGGTACAATTTAAGTGTTAGTTCACATTTTTTCATTATCTGAATAACGATTAATTTTATATGAAAAGCGTAGACGTATTTTTAAAAAAAAATTAATTTTACATACATTTTCTTTATAAGGTTTTTTAATGTAAATCGAAATAAATCTAAAAATTAAATAAGTATGATTGAAAATGCTGAAGCTGTATTATCGATATTTTTTTTACGTTGACATGATTTATGTCTAGAATCTCCATCTGGGATGAAATTTTAAACGTCATTCCGACATAGATTATTGCTTTTGTTTTTACAGTGTTGCCTGTTTTCGTTATGAACGTGTTAAAGAGGTTGCATAGTTATAAAAACATTGAAATTAAAATTATTTCATTATTATAAGTTTTGTTATGAACGAATAAGTTCAAAAGTAAATATGTAATTAAAAATTTTAATTAATAAATTAAATAATTTTTAATTACATATTTACTTTTGAACTTATTCATTCATAATAAAACTTATAATAATTTAATATTAGTCAAGTTGCTTTGGTATGTCTGAATTAATATAAGTAATTTGAGTGTAATCTCATTATATTCTGAATTGACATCAGTACTACATACTTAAAGACAAAATCTACATCGATTGGGGCTTGAATCTCGTTAGCGCACTTGGTTAGCGCGGTAGTCTAGCAAAGTACAGGTCGTAGGTTCAAGTCTACTCGACGTAAACTTTTTTTTTATGTTATTATAAGTTTTTGTTATAAACGAATAAGTTCAAAAGTAAATATGTAATTAAAAATTATTATTAATTTTATTAAGTACATAAATAAACAGTTTACCTTGAGTAGGATTTGAATCTACGACCCTGTACTTTACTAAAGTACCGCGCTAACCAACTGCGCTATCGAAGTACAAGCCCCAATCGATGTAAATTTTGTTGTTATGTAGGTTATGTAAGTTCAAATCCTACTCGAGGTAAACTTTTTATTTATGTACTTAATAAAATTAATAATAATTTTTTAAATTATTTCATTTCTTTTCATTTCATTTTGTAGGTTGGAAGGTCGTGTGGTGTTCCACGCCAGATAATTTTACGTTAACATATATTTATGTCTATGAATCTATATCTATCATGAAGTTTTATACGTCATTCTCACATAGATTACTGTTCTTGTTTTTACAATGTTGCCCGTTTTCCTTATGAATGTATACAAAAGAAGTTACATGGTTACCCAAAAAAAAATGAAATTAAAATTACTTCGTTTCTTTAAACTTAAGTTAGCATCTATTCTCCGTTTAACGAACAGATTTAGTAAGTGCTCCTCCCAACAGTTAGCGCCAAATTTAAATGGCACATTTCTATTGGTTAGCCGGGTTCACACAACCACCAATAATTTAGTATTATATTAACCTATAAATGTCAAAGTAATTTAGCATCTAGCATTTGTGTTTTCATTCTTTATTTTGGTTAAAGCTTTTGCTCTAGTGCTTTTCATTTTCAAAAACAGTATTTGTCAATACCAGCTACAATTTTGTAGCCTATTAGCAAATAATTACATTTATTATGGATCAACGAAACCTTTCACCCCCGAAAAAACGCCCGGCCAGGCATTTTTCCGCTGACGAAAAGGAGCGAATCTTAAACCCGAACAACAACAAGACTGATAATGTTGCATTTACAGAAAAAGCAGCAGGTAACATAATAACTTTATAAAAACATATTTTATTCATTACTCTATCATTTTAGGTATTACAGATAAAAGTGTGTACAACATTCTACGTGAGTACCAGCAAACACATGCATTACATCCTCCGACTGTGTACCACCGACAACGAGCAATTTTGGACAACATTGACGACGAAACTAAGAGTAATCTTAAGCGTGTAGTCCATTCCTTCTTTGAACGAACGATACTCCTACTCTAAATAAAACTGTGGCCGCTATTGAGGAGCACGATGAGGTGTCTGAATTAAAAAGGAGTACATTAAGAATTAAGAACTGAAATTGGTTTTAACTGAGTAACGGAGTAAATTATCTCTAACATAAATTATACTTTATTTTGAAATATAGGTAGGTATTCCAAGAGGTCAAGAAATAGTTTCGTTAAAGAAAAATCCGAGATAGTTGCGTTGAGGCCACGTTATCTACGACAAATTAGAAAATACAGAGAAGAAGGAAAAAAGGTATATTTCTTAGACGAGACTTGGGTTAATGTTGGCCATACAGTAAGCAAATTCTTGACTCCAAGGCAAGAGTTTGTTAATGGATTAACAACGGGGTTACGGGATCCATCGGGAAAAGTAAAATTCCTTATCATTCTCCACATTGGTTCCGAGGACGGTTTTGTTGATGATGGTTTGCTGTTGTTCGAATCCAAGAAATCTGGCGATTATCATGAAGACATGACAGATGCTGGTTTTGAAGAATAGTTTCGCAACGTTCTTGGACGTTTAGACAAACACACTGTTGATAACGCTTCCTATCATAGCAGAAAGATCGACAAAAATCCAAATTCAGGATAATAGATGCTGGTTTTGAAGAATAGTTTCGCAACGTTCTTGGACGTTTAGACAAAAACGCTGTTATAGTGTTAGATAACGCTTCCTATCATAGCAGAAAGATCGACAAAAATCCAAATTCAGGATCAAGAAAAGCTGACATTTAGGCATGGCTAACCAGCAAATCCATTTATTACGAATCAGATATGATCAACGACGAACTTATCGACCTTGTCAGAAAAGCTGGTATTGCTCCTAAATTAGTTAGCTAGCAAAAACACAGAATCATACTGTATTGCGTTTACCTCCATGTCCTTACGAATTAAACCCAATCGAACTGATATGGGCACAAATCAAGGGTGCACACGTTCAAAGTGTGGAAGAAAATATGTGGCATTTGGATATCACTATAGTGATATCCCAGTGGAGCCGCTGATCATCCAGTTAAGGCGATGACTCTTCTTCATCAGACTCCGAACAAGACTGACCTGTTGTGCTTCATTTACAGACTTAGTAAAAAATACAAATGCAGCTACAGGAAGAATTGTGAATTGAGGCATTACCTATGATAAAGTTTTTGTGGCAATTATTAAAGGATAAAGAGGTTTTTCTCAATTGTAACATAATTGCATTTTGCAGTTTGTTTAGATAAACAAACACTTGTGACATCAACAAAGAGTTGACTTGTAAATTCCTATAAAAATAAAATGTAAGCTTAAAGTTCTATTCATTTACTATTTACCTGCCCGACTTATGGCCTTTTACAAACAAGTAAATTAATTTTATTTTTCGATTTCCAAAATACGTGCCCTGACAATCTGGGTTGACTTCATGAGATTTGACAGATTGGTAAATATTAACGAGTCATGAACAGCATGTCAACGTTCCCATAGACTAATGATGCTTGTTTTCAAACCGTATTGAAACCGATTCATTGGTTACAGAGAATATTGATTCGTAAAAATGTGTGATTTTAAAATATTTATATTTCTAAATACGTTTATTATTTGATTACTGTTAAAATTACATAATTATACATTCTAGGGACTACAATAATTCATACGCATGCATTAAAGAACCGTTGAATATAATTCAACCACTGTATTACCCAGAAAGTAATTTTTTGATGGATGTAAACAAGGCCTATGCGCAGTTAGTAGCACTCACCTACAAATTTGTAGGAGGAGCATTTACTGAATCTGTTCGTTAAACGGAGTATAGACGTCTATTAACTTCTGTCTGTCATAAAGTTTTAAACTTCTGTTTGACATAGATTATTGTTTTTGCGTTAACAATGTTGCCTATTTTTGAAATGAGCTTCTTATAAAATATGTTGCATAGTTATCCTAAAAAAATGTTATTAAAATTATTTCATTTCTTTTCATTTCCATTTTGTAGGTTGGAAGGTCGTGTGGTGTTGCACACCACACGACACGAAATATATTTACATATATTTCAATTTATTTCAAACTTACATTTTACATTGGACAATAGTGAGAAAATCGTTATACACATTTTATTTGATTTTAAATTTATACTTTTCATTAGAACGAACAGATTTAAGAATGTCAAGCCTTGAACTCACAAATTAAAAAATTCTTTACATTCCATCTGAAAGTTTACATGCTGTTCATTCACACGATTTCTTTCTTTAGTCCATATATCAAGACTATACATAAAACTAGTTCACATCCGGCGCTTGATATAGGTACGATAAAACGAAAGAAACCAGTTTTTTTTAACATAGCTTCAACGCCGACTTCAAAAGCTGAAAAAAAATTTTCCCCGGTCCACTCTTTCAACTGATTTTGCAATAGTATCTTGAACCTCCCTGAAAACGTATAAATCGTTATAAAGTTTATCCTCGTCTATGTTCATCTTTAGATTATTGGCCAAATCTCTCAAGTTATCCCAAGTGATAGGATTCATCATGGAGAGCATGCTCATTCTACTGTATTCGGAATTGTCGTACCATTTATTGAGTTAATCTAAACACCTCTGAAAGAAAATGTCCGCCTGTCTATAAAACGTTGCCTTGTCTATTTCGTTCAATGTTTTTAAATGGTCTTCGGCTGAACTACCGAAAATGTGTCCTTTTTTCTGTTTGTTATTTTCTGGCGAATGTCAATCATGACATCGTGCAGGTCTGTGCTAGTAATATAGTTGCTTTCAAGGACTTTGATGTTATTATTGAAAATCTGCATTACGTTGTACAAAAAGCAGCAGTAGCAGAAAGGAAACGAAATTTCTTCTTTAAATGCTTCCCAAATAATGGCACTACACTCATCTTCTCCCTCTTCGATAATGTACGCCCTCAAAACTGGCCAATTAAAGAGCAAACGCCCTATTGCTGGCAACAAGGGTAGCCACCTGGTTGGAACATGGCGCAAAATCTCGCGATACTCAGTATTAAAAAACGCGTGAAAATTTTTCAAGTTCTCTGTTCGTTTGGCGTATGCTGAAAATCGCTATCAAATTTGATACCTTTTAACGCAAATTCTATGCACTTGTGGGGTATGTGGCACTTTCAATTAGCTTTTAAAATTTTGTCCTTATCAATTTGAAGTATCTGATACACGGAATTGTTTATGATATAATTGACGGAAGCGTTATCCGCAGCAAACGAAGATACATTATTTACATCCAAATTATATTTGAGGAGAACTCTTCAATGTCACTACTTTTTTGTTGGGGATCACGGGAAAAGTCTAGCAGTCCTTGTTTTATCCCACATTCTTTATGAAAATATTGCACGTCTACTGGGAACATTTTTATGTTACCTTTGTTCGACGCCTCGATTCCGACTGAAAAATATTCCGCATCCTTGATCTCATTCAAGTGCATTTATTGAGCTGCAGAAGATAGTACACTCTCGCATATACTTGTGCATTTTGTTCTGCCTCAGCAGACCTTTTTTGCCAAAGAACAATCGGGAAGTAGGCTGATGAACAATCTGTTTGTGCAGTCCCGACTATTATAGCTGTTATGGTGTTTAATCCCATGATACACTGAAGTAACCTCAATCACAGATACATTGTCCTCTTCTGTTGAAGCCTTTTTCGTAAAAAAGCTCAAAATCCATTGCGAACTGTCTTTATTAGTAACTGATGATTTGTGTTTCTTGCTTTGAGAATGTATACTTAAAGCCCGAATACCCTCGTGGTTAATGTTAATTTTAGAACGACAGAGTTTACATTCTCCATTGTAGTTGTCAATTTTCACAAGCCAATCAAATTCAGTTTACCACTTGTCCTGTAACGCCGTTGAATATTTTCTCTTCTTTTGTGGCACTCGTGGAGGTGTAAGGCACTTACTTGAATTACTGTCAACAGAATCACTATCTTTAGTAGAAAAATTTTTGAAAATAAACAACGCGTTTATCGAATAAATACTTGCGCGACTTACGTTTGTTTAACGAGCGCAGTAATTGCAGCACACACGGGAAAAAATCGAGCAATACTAATTGTAATTGCTGAATTGCCTCAACTCCCCTCCTCGCGCAAGTGTGATTCAGAGAATACTGCCCAGCCACTTGCCAGCGTTGCTGTTGCCAAATCAAAAGATTTCTCCCTAGATCTAGGTGATTTTCTGTCCAACTTCAGATTCCGGGACAATTTTATTATTAGTAATAATTAGTATTACCGAATACTTCCTGGAGACGGGAGATTTTCATTTTTAGGGCCCAATTCCGGGAGAATCCCGAAAATCCGGAAGAGGTGGCAACCCTAGTGATAACGTTCATAGACTTTATTTGCTTACCGATTAACGATGTTAGTAAATCATCCCTTCTTTTAGTTACAACTTACCTTTCAATTGAACAGGTCCCAATACTTTAGCCAAAACGCTCATAGGCCCTTTCTTCAAAAGCCATCAACATTGGTCGTAACATTTTCCTATTACTCACTAAAACTCTTTTGGACACAAAATCTATCACTACATTTAGTCATAGATTTAAACATGGCATAAAATTGTATCTACAGCCAAGTGTTCATACATTGTACTTAAAACCGCACAGTGTCAACTGGTGTATTACGGGTATTTCAAGTTACGTATTACATATTTAGCGCGTATAAATAAAGTAACATTTTAATCTTTTGAGTAATATTGAAGATTACGCGGATGAATATTAGAGCACGTAAAGTTTTTTTTTAGATATTTTATGTAGGATAAAATCGTCATCAATCATCATCAGTGGTCGTTTGCTGATGATTGATAGTTTAGCTATAAAAACGTGTTGTTTTTTTAATTTGGTACGGTAAGTGGGTATATTTCGTTTGTTAGATTCAGATTTTTCAAATAATTTATTCATATTAAAGCACAGTAGGATTACACAAATATAAAATGATGGTCAAAGTACGCTACTTTAAAATCAGTATAAGGAGATTTCGATAGAACGCTGAATATATGATATTTTAATGTAAAATTATGTATTAGATTT
This sequence comes from Vesta saturnalis, assembly GCA_036346205.1. NCBI lineage: Eukaryota > Metazoa > Arthropoda > Insecta > Coleoptera > Lampyridae > Vesta > Vesta saturnalis. The sequence continues at coordinate 7,599,644 of JARFJB010002021.1, read as the reverse complement.
TCTTTCATTATCTTAGAACGCATAATTTCAATAATTTTATATACTGAAAGCATTTAGTCAATAGCATCGTATTTAAAATTAATACAAAGGAAGCAAACAGATTATGAAAAAAGCAAAGTAAATTGCAAAATTAAGAAATAAGCTTTCTTTCGTGTAGTAATTCATATTTCTAGAGTAGAATTTGTTGATAAAAATTAATTAGTGCGTTTCTCGAAAATCATCTATATCGGATATTTCAAATATGAGAGCGAAGTAATTACCTATTTGAACACGCGCTTGAGACAAACAGATTTTGAAAATGTTGAGTTTTGAAATTGCATTGACGTCAACTTGTTGCTATAGGAGCACACGCGGTCTTGTTTTTAAGGGCCAGTTTAGCTTGATTTTAATTTGGCGTAACAGAAAATTAGGGTAGTTAATTCTCAAACTACTAATTCCAGTGTGGGATATCAAATATAAAGTTAAGTGTAATTTTAATACTACGTGGTGAGGGGGATGTTTTTCAAAGTTCAGTAAAACATTTTCAATTTTTAGACAAAATTGATATCAATGAGAGGTCCTTGAAGAGATTATAAGGCAGTTTATCACTAAGAGTTGTTAAGAATTGAAATTCTATACATTAAGTATCCCATTTAATTATTTACTAATTACTATCCTGATAAGTTTAGACTGCAGTAAAGCCTTTGATACGATCGAGCATTCTACATTATTGCAGATACTACGATTTATAGGACTGGGGCGTGATGGAGTTAACTTAATAGAAAATAATCTATTATGCAGGCAACAAATTGTCATGGTCAATAACCGAACTTCAACTTCCCTGCCAATAAACCGCGGTGTCCCGCAAGGCTCTATTCTTGGACATTCACTATTCTCCATTTACACTTCGGTTTTCTTAAAACAAATTAATCACTGCAAATACCATATTTTCGCTAATGACACGCAATTATATCGTTCCTTTAAACCATCTAATTGGAAGATTATCGAAAATGAGATTAATTCCGACCTAGATGTGATTTACAAAGCCTCAAGTACCCATTCACTATCGCTGAATCCTGATAAGTCAGCAATAATTTTATTTGGAAACAAAATTACTTGTGACATCTAACTAACTCTTTAAAAATAGGTATTAATAATTTCAGCGTACCGTTTGTGAATAAAATTAAGAGTCTTGGTTTTGTACTTGATAACACCCTCCGATTTAAAAAGCAGATTACGCGTTATATCGCTGCAAGCTATGCTCAAGCGGATATACCCTCATCGAAGCTATTTGAATGTAAGCACTAAATTGAAATTTTGCGATACACTAGTTTTGTCCAATTTCAACAATGGATCTCCAATTTATCATTCTTCAATTGATAATACAACTGCCGAGAAAAGGTACAAAAAGCGTGTTTAAGATTCGTATATGGAATAAGAAAGTATGAGCATGTAACTCACAAGCTGGCAGAGGCTGGGTGATTGTCAATGATCAACAGAAGAATTGTTCAATGCCAAGTATTATACCATAAAATTTTAATGTTTAAAACGCCTCCCTATTTGTATGAAAAAATAAAATTCAGAACAGACGTATATAATGTAAACACTAGGTTTAGAGGTCGTATATCCCCTCCATTGCATCAAACATCTCGGTTTAAGCGTTCATTTTGCTACCAAATCTACTGAATGTACAATAACCTGCCTGATGAATTGAAAGATAGCTCGGTTACTGCTTTTAAGCACAAGCCCATTGAGTTGATGTTTCAGAGACAAGTTTAATGATGGTTTATTATTAGTATTTGTTTGTCTCTCACATTTGTCCTCTTATGTAGTGTGCAGTTTTCATCGTATTTGTACTTAGTTTATTGTAGACTATTGTGTAATGTAACCAAAGTGGTTAAATAATTCAAGCACTCCACAGTTTCATAGCAGAATTTCTTTCCTTTTTCCATTGTTCACCTCGTATACCATATTCCTTAGTTGTAAGAATTTATTCTCTAATTGTACTCGTTGTATCCAGGGTTAGATGGAAGAGCAGAAGGTATGTCGCTACCTATCTGAATCTCGCCTTGTGATTAAAGGATGATTAAGTTTAGGTCTAACTGTATTGTGCGTTAGGTACCTAATGGCTTAATGTAATCCTAATTTAATAAAGCCCTTTATTATTATTACTATTACTATTATTATTATTATTATTATTATTATTATTATTATTATTATTAATCACATTCTTTAATAATTAAAATTTCGAGTTTTGAATCCAGAAAAAAAACTTCTGTCGACACTACAAAAACCCTATAAAGCTTTTTACATCAGAGCCTCATTGTTAACCTCCGTCCTTAATAGACCAGTAATCGACACATTCGTCACACCAGTGACTATGTCCACCCCATGAATAAAACCACGCTACGCGCTTGCATAAGCGGAATCTGTCTCGGAGTCGCCGTCACCTCGTGCGTTCTTTCCACCAACCTGCGCAACCTGACCAACTGCCGTCCAGCTGCAACCCTACTACTGTTCAAGGCACAATCTCTTCCGCATGTAAGTGTTTAAACATCACCTACACTAACACAAACACAAACGGAAGAGCTGCGCATGGAAATAAACCCGGCTCCGTTCTCTTGTACCGTTGGATAGACAGGAAGTTAAACCGAGCATACCGACAAACCCCAAAGCGTCTCTAGAAGTTTATGCCCTTGTCCACTGGTGTTTCTAGATACAGACACACACAACACTCGCACACACGCACACGCGCACGCCCCCTCCCCCACACAGAACACAACCAGTCATGCACCCACGCACTCACACACACATACACAGTGTGTATGTGCGTGTGTGTATGTGTAAATGGTGTATTGTGTGTGTGTGTGTGTGTGTGTGTGTGTGTGTGTGTGTGTGTGTGTGTGTGTGCGTGTTCGTCTGAGTGTGCCTGTGCGTGTCCTCATGTGCTCATACATGCGCGCTTGTGTGTATGCATATCCAATTGTATGTATATGTGTCCACATGTGTGTGTGTGTGTGTGTGTGTGTGTGTGTGTGTGTGTGTCCGTGTGTAAATGTATTTGTGTGTATTCGTGAGTGCGTATCTGGAAAACTTAACCCTAAGTCAAAAACAATAAAACTACTAAACATAATTTTATTTTAAACAAATTTCCTTTCTAAAAGTTTTGTAGGAAGCCTTTAAAGTTAACTAAATCAAGATGTAAGCATTACTGCAAAATGTACTTCGAATGTCGAGCACTCAGAATACATACCGCTAGCTCTTGGTCATCAAAGCAATGCATTTTTCCGCAAACTCAACGAAAGTGATATATAAACATAGATTTTAAATAACAGTCAGCCCAAATACAGACAAACACTAATGCATCCCTTATTCAATAAGGCATCCACTCCCTCGCGTCCACACTGAATTAGAGTACCAGAAATTTTTGGTACATTTAGGTCCAAATGGTGGTTAGCATTCATGGGTCATACAAAAAATCCATTTGGATGATTCTACAACAAAATTGGTGTATAACTATATGTTTTGAGACAATTGCGGTCCAAATTCTGACCAACACTCATAGCTCTTGGTCATCGACACACTTTATTTAGTCGCGACCCCAACGAAATTGGTTTATGAAAATTAATTTTCGGCAACATTTAGCCCGAACACTGACAAGCATACAAGGGGGCACAAAACTTAGCTCTTGAACATCGAGATTATCCAGTTTACTGCATGACCGTTTTTGGAACAAAATGGACCCCTAATGCTGACGAACACTCAATGGGCACATAATTCAGCTCTCAATCAGTAAGTGAATCCATCTTGCCTCAGCCCTAACGAAATTGGTGTTTAAATATCCCCACAGATAGGAAAACTGTAAGTTTTTTAATTCTGCTTTTTTGGGAGATTAGAGAAAGTCGGGGTTTAAAAAAGACTGTTTCTTATGTCATTCTGCTCTACAACTTTTACTAATACAAATTTTCGTACCTCGTTTTGTTACTAACGTACTGTCAAACCTGCACAACATCTGAACTACTTACTTCAGGACCCAAGTGGGATAAGCATTTAATTAATATATACACCATAATCAAATATATTTTAGAATTTACATCAAGATGACTATCGTCACCATCACTAATACTACATATAAATAATGTGTATAGTGTAATTACACAAATTGTAGTGTTTTAGAAAAAAGGAACTTACACACTGTACACAGCAAACGCAGATGCCAACGCACCTGCCACAGAATAATGTATAGGCATCTAAGCGGTTGTAGCTGTCACGAATATGCGATATAACGGTTGTGGCAGTCGTTATCAAAATAAGGGATAGTATTGTCACGGCTTCTATCACTCAGTTCGAAAAGGCGTTAAGGCAACAAAAATAAAGAAACGTGTTTGGGAAAAAATACAACAAAAATTCTACTTTGTGTCATGTTAGCAATAACGCGCATGTGATTTTAGTCATCCATGTGATCCATCATTTGCGCCATCTGTGTCTCCTATCAAGTCATGTGTCATTTGTGCCACCTGTGTCATCCAGGCAATTTACATTTCATGTACATGCATGCATCACCTACGTGAATTACATCATCTACGTTTTTTACAGAATATACGTCATCTACGGTATCTATCATCTAAATCAACTACGTCATCTACGTAATCTTTGTCCTCTTTGTTATCCACACTAAGTCGTCTAGACCATTTGCACCATCGCGGTTATTTGCATCATCTACGTAACCTACCTCATCTTCGCTATTCATACCACCTATTTAGGTCATTGGCACCATCTGCGTTATTCACGTCACTTACGTGATCTTCAGATTGAGTCATTTACGTCATATACGTCATATACGTCATTTACGTGATTTACGCCATTTGCGTCATTTACGTCATTTGTTCCAATTGCGTCATTTACGTCATATGCGCCTTTTGCGTCATTTACTTCCTTTTCGTCATTTGCGTTATCTACGTTTTACGCCATTTAAGTCATTTACATAATTTGCGTCATTCACGTCATTTTAGCCATTTGCGCCACTTGTGTCATTTGCATTATTTACGTCATTTATTTTATTTCACAATTTACGTATTTTACGTTATGTACGTCATTTAAGTCATTTGTGACATTTACGTCATTTACGTGTTTTATTTTATTTTCGGTATTTAACTCACGTAGTTTACGTTATTTGCGTCATTTACGACATTTACGTTACTTACGTCACGTCATTTACATCATTTATGTCATTTACATTTTCAAGTCATTTACGTCATATAATTCATTTACGTCATTTACACCATTTTCATCATTTACGTCATTTAAACGTATAACAATAAATTTTGATGGTTACAGCTCTGAAGATATCAAACAAAAATCTCAAACAATGCGACGAAGCCAAATACGAGACGCAGCAATAATAGAAATTGGACCAAAATGTATGTAATGTGTATATCTTTACCGCCTCTAACCGAACTTTGTTGAACTAACAATGTACAAATGTTCTACTACAAATAGTGCATACAGAACCAAAAGTGGTTTTTTAAATATTTTTATGCAACTGCGGTAATAAATCTTATATTTTTTTATAACTCTTGGATTGGGCTAGCCTTACAAGAGGAGTGATATAAGTCAAAACACTACTTTTCTAAGGATCTCTATGTCTATTTGGAACTGGTTCTTTTGTGTAAAGGCTTAAGACGTAATTGTGTATTTTGATTGGTAGTAATTAAATCACATGGGTTGCGTGGTTAGAAAATTTATTATTTGTGCTAAACTAGCATCAAAGGTTAGAAAGTACTGCGTTGATGTTTCAATGTAGAAATACGAATAAGTAGATAAATGTTTGGAAATAAGTTAAATAATTATTTGACCAAATAAGGCAGAAACTAATAAACTAAATAGGAAATATTTAATACATATAACGTAAACTATGAACAACATAAAATATAATTAGAACGAAAGTGAAATTGTGTATATTTGCACAAATTTTACACCAAAACGATGAATGTGGAGTAAAATGCGAAAAGTAAGTATCTGACGGTAACCTTACATTAAACATGATCTTCAAGGTTATTTAAAGGTCAGGTCTATTTTTTCAAATAGAACCGCCTACAATTAACTCCGGAAATAAAACAGTAACAGTTAAACTTGTATACTTCTATTCAAGCTACCAACCAGAGACGTAAACAAAATATTGTCTGATTTTTCTTTATTTACTTTAATGTATTTTGAGTTAGTTTATCCTCATATAAATGCGTTACTTTACGTATACCGTTAAAATTATTTTTCTGCGCCACCGTAAGGAAAGCACAGTCGAGTGCCCGAGTGGACTGGGAGCCGCCCGGAGTGCCCGTGCCAAGGAACGTCTATTTATTTTTATTTGAATAAAGTAGTCCGTTTAATTATTTTCGTTTTTGTTTTAATAGAGTAATCGAAATTCTTTCGTTTTGTTTGGAGTTTATATATTGTCTTATTATTATCTTAGCGTAGAATAAGTGTAAATACTTATAATTGCAATATATGTATAAAATGTTGTTCTGTTTATTGAAACCTTAAGTAGCAATCAATCAACCCTGTCCAAAAACACTTACACCAAATCTTCGATTTCGAGTTATAGCCACGGTAAAGCACAATAAAAATAATTGTAGGCCATTAAGGCCTTACAAAAATGGCGCCCAACGTGCTCAAACCCACGACAATTGTCCCATGCTGCTCGATTATTCTGGCATTATAGCTTTAATGTAAAGTTTGCAGAAACAGAAATACGTATATTCAAGTAAATTGTTTTAGTCTAAAATTAATTACTCAAGAATTAATTTTTCCACTCCTTTCCATTATTAAACAAAGTTCCTTTAGCTTTAGTGTAAATTTCAATTTTCCAGCGCATTTTATTTATTTTTTAAACTAAATATTGTTTAAATATCTAAGAACTAATTTGAAGGGAGGCTAGTATAACATGATGTAAAAAAGATAGAAAAAGAAAAATGAACGTTTGTGTATTCCAATATCCTCAGACTAAGGAAGGTTTTTCTCTCTTCCTGGTTCTGCTAGCTTCACGGTGCAGTTACCAGAACTTTGTTAAAAAGAATAGAAGAAGCGGAAAAATTAAATCTGCACTTAATCGGTATCTTCCATATTATCAAGGAAGAGGACACTATTGAAGCACGTTTGCATTTTACCCCAGAAAACTAAAAAAGACATTCAACTTGAAAAAAATATGTTTGTGCTCAGGAGTAGGAATTGATAGTAAGTTCTGCCAGAAGAAAACCAAAACTCATGTGCGTTTGAATGTAACCACAAAACCTAACTGCTGAAGGAATAAAAACTATTTCACTGCAAGAAGCTCAACTATTCCAAATGTGAAGAATTTAAAAGGGTCCAAAGAGGAGTGAAAGAAGAAAAATGTGTTTTACGGATTATTTCTTGAAACTTTGTAAAAAAACTGTTTACAAAACAAATAACCAAACAAGTATTTTAGCATTTTTAGAAATTAAATGGTAGGGTCAAAGACACGAGACGAGGAACGGCAGTTATTTATCTCTGCAAAGTATTTATAAATAAATCTATTGCATAATATTTTTATAAGATGATAAATAAAATTTATAACATGGTGCACGACGTCCATCGGTAAGAAGAAAAAGTCTGAATAGTAAATCTCATGGTCAAACAAATATATCTTGCTCTTATTGTTAATAACATATCCAAGAATTGTACCCGTACAAGGTCACAGGAGAATGTTAATAATAAATAATCAATCAAAGCCAAATATTCCGCACCTCTAAGAAACTAAGATTTTCATAAATCGTGGGATTCGCAAAGTTTTAAAATTTGCTAATGATAAAATCTTCACGATCCCGTTACTTCATTAATACAAATGGAGTTTTATTGATATTACCTAACTGCAATTCATTAATTATTTCAACTTTCTTTGCTAATGTCAATAACATCGCATCTCTTAGTAGAGATAAATAATTATCTAACACAATTATTGTGATAAAGTTTAAATTCAACAGACACAACTTGCTTTTACTTATAATTTAAGAAATTTACATAAGTTAACGGAAGCTGCAAGTCACGATTTCGATTGTACCATGGTGTATTGGTACCTTATTTGTCTACATTAAAAAAGAAAAATGATTAATGATGTATAGAACCACAAAACTGTTTTGGTCAATTTAATTACTTTTTATATATATTTAATTGTTTTGGTAATACGTAACTGACATTTATTAACACAAATAAAAATGGCTCCATGACGTCGTCATCAGCCGTGATGCAACAATACTGCATTGAAAACAATACAAACGATTAGATGCAAATTTTCTTCTTATTCTGTGAACCAAGACTAATATCTATTCAAATGACGTCAGGGTATCTTGCTTATGTTAATATCACTGATCAGTATCATTTTAGTTGTTAGAAATCTCATCATTAGTAATAATCATCAATAATAAGTGACCCCGTTACAAATACTGGCCCCAACGTTCAGGCTGCATTAGATTTTATTGTTTCCAGATCAATCGCTTGAATAAAACTGAACTTTAACATGAACTCAGTTCTCGTGGTTTATGCTTTAATATTGGACAAATCTCTATCTGAGTTTGATTACCACATTGAATTAATACAGATGCTGCTGATTTACCTTTCCTCGTTTCTGCATTTTTTTCATTCATGCTTAACATAGACCAATTGTTCTTCTGACGAAGCAAAACAAAGGAATAATTTTCCACCACTTTTCGAGACCATTATGTCCTATGCTGAGTCGAAAGTAAAAAAGATTTAAAAGTACTACCTTGCTGAATCTTGTCCTTTACCTTTTTCTAGTTCACGTTGTACTACTGCTGTTGAGGGGCGTAAAGATACTGAGTTGAATTTTTTAATTTTTTTCCGAAATGAATCAGGTGAGTATTAGCATACTACAAATCAACTTCCTTATGCATCTTCTTCTTCATCTGCTACATACTTTTCGGTTCCAAAGTAGGATTATTATTTTTTGGAAAGTTAAGTATTACTCGTGGATTAACTCCATCTGCTTTATTAGCTGGTGTTCCTGAAATATTAACAAGGAAAGTCCTACTTTTATATCGCACTCGTAGAAGTTCTATAAACTCTTGGAAAGATGGGTTCTTCAGAAACCATGACTATATTACTGTAATGACAGCATTCAACACCTTAAAACAGGTTTCAACAGTTCTCTCTACAGTGTGGTGATAGTTGGTCAATTTTCTGTCTTGTAGATTATCATACTGTTTGCAACGCCATTTTGTAGTGTATCCTAAAAGCTATTAGCCTTAACTTATAGTATATTTTAAGAAAGCATGCAGTTTGCAATTCCCCCTTGTGATACAATTAGAACTAAAAACAAAGCTTGCAACACCACCTTGTTGAATAATTTAAAAACACCGTTTTTTGGGATAACTAAAATACTGTTTAAAAAATCACCGAGCCCATTTCCAGTGACTAGTACTTCATGTAGCCACATCTGTAATATCCGGCCTCATTTCGAACAGCTATGGCCATTTATAGTATAATTAGAAGTTAGCATACGGCTCGCTGCACCAACTTATAGTACAACTTAACCGCTAATAGTATCATCTTACAGCATAGTTACGAGTTAACTTCCGCAGAAACTCTTATTTTGTAGTTCAAGTTTTCCCATGGTTAAAACAACTTTCACCTGA